>JAMJFZ010002048.1:2000000-2462500 GCA_026225945.1 Cricetomys ansorgei | reverse complement strand
GCCAGTCAGGGGTGTGTCAGTGTCTCTGGCTCCTCTGAAGTTTGATTCTCTAGCACTTGAGTGTGCACAGCCCGGTCTGTTTTCTCTTTGGCTTCCTTGACTCCATCTGAGTGGCTGGGCCGCTATGACTCCTGGGATCGCAAGGAGTCAAAGGAGGTGTCGGAGCAAGCTGTTTAGACAGATGAGGAAAGGGAACCAGCTCTCAGCCCCTCCAGCCCTCAGCATCTCCAGGCCTCAGCTCCAAGACCTCAGCTTCTTCATCTAGCCCTCAGCCCCTCCAAGGTCTCAACCTCTCCAGCCCCCCCGCTTTCTAGGACATGCAGCAAAGGGTACCCTTTGCTTGGGAATTTGTGCCAGCCTTCTTTCCCTTCCTTACCTGAGGCCTCACCAGGAGTACCAGTGAAAACAAGCTCCCTTCGCCTTTGTAGAAATGAGCACAAGCCCAGCTGTGCGTGCAGCAGGCGCGTGCACTGGGTGGCACGCACACTTTTGTGCTGTGTGAGTGTGCTCGTGAGGGTGTGCAATGCACATGTGCAAACTGACCGTGCGTTGAGGGTGTTTGAAAGGTGGGTGAGGATGTGTCTTAGACAGGTGTACGTTGTGACTGTGTGTGTGGGGGTGATCGAGCGTGCATGTGCCATTCATATGTGGAAGGGGTGCCGATTTCCCAGGTACTGGGAGGGCAAGCTACACCACCTTGGCAAGCAGTTGAAAAGTGAAATGGCCCCTTCCCCAGAAGAGTTCTGTGAGCACAGGTAGTAGGGGTCACTGGTCCCCAGGTTGTAGGAGTTGTAACCAAGCTCTCAGCAGATGGAGAAAGTGAGCCTCCTTTCCTTCCTCCTCTGGGTGTGGTTATTTGGCTTTGGCTGTTGTTTCCTGGATACTGGAGGCTCAGGCCTGGGCTGGGGTGATGATCCCCACAGTAGAGTCATTAGATGTGTAACGAGGGCCCTGTGCTGGACAGGGGCTGACCCAGGGCCTTCTGGAGCCAAAGCACTCATCTGGTACCTGAAGGTGGGGTAGCTGATGCTGACATGGAGGTGTGGAAGGGCAGGGACCTTCTCCTGTCTCCAACCCCCGTCCCAGCTCCCAGTGATTGGCATCACTTGCTCATAACCCAAGAGGGCACAGAGTCCTACAGGCATGGTGTTTATTGGGGCTCTCGGATTTTTCCCAGCCCGTTAGTGCACACCAGGACCCCAAGGGTCTGCAAGTTTGATGGTCGTTTTGTGGACAAGCCAATGGATTGCCGGGCCACACAGATATTCCTTAAGTTGTGTAAAGAAAAACCTCGGCCTCTGTTGCAGGGCCTGGAGGCCACAGAAGTGAGGTTTCTCTTCAGCCTGTGGACCTCAGGAACACAGATATCAATAATTCAGCATTTCAAAACTTCAGCAATCTTCTCAGGGCTGTTTTTTTGTGTCTTCTTCTTTTGATTCAGGGTCTTAATGAAAGTCCAAGCATTCCAAGGATAGTTTAATATTTAAACAGTTGTCTTCGCTCTGAAGGTCAGCCCAGCATGTGGGGTGTGAGGCAGAGAGAGCCAGGGTTGGAGGAGGTGGGAGAAAGGTCAGGGCTTAGGGCTGGAGGGTGGGGGAGGTGTTGGAGGGGTGTAGAAGGTCTCCACTCTGCCCTGACTGGCCCACAGCCACAGCCTTTTCTGGCCCAGGTTCCTAGACGTGTCAGGTAGGGGTTTTTATGAACACTGGGTCCCCAGGCTCCCACAAGGACTTGCCTCTAGTCCTTAAGCACAAGGTATCTGTGAGCTCTGGCCACACAGGGGCCCTCTCTGCCGGGTGCAGGTACCTGATTGCTGGGGTGGTCCTAGAAGAAGACTTTGGAGGCAGGGCTCTCCCAGTTCAGAGTGTGCTCCTGCTGATTCAAGGATGGCTCTTGGTAATCTGTGTCCCTCAAAGCAGAGCCCTTTGAGATGGACAGGAGCTGTGACAGCTACACCAGGGCCAACCCCCAAGGACAGGACTGTCTTGGGTCAGTGGGGACAAGGGAGATCACCTGCCGTGTTTGTAGTTAAACTTGAGTTTAACTGCTAGCTGTCCTTCCTAGTTAGGCTTCTCCTTGCCTGAAGGAAGACTGCCAGGAGCAACGAGCTGATTTTTTTAAGTGGAAGGGGCTTCATTTATTAGGCTAAGGGTGGTTTTAAAAGCCAACTAGAGCCACAGGCTGAAGCAGAGTGCTCTCAAAGGAGAAAGGAGCTCCAAAGTCCAGGTCAGGCCAGGCAGGCGGGGGCCGTCCACCTTCAGGGTCTCCGGGGGTAGTGGAATGTGGCAGACAACAGGACACAGCTGACCCCGGGGACGTGCTCTCTGGCCATGTTTGACCATTTATGGTGCCCACACGCCAGAGTCCTCAAATAGAAAACACCCAGACCCCAAACTACACATGAACGATAAGCCCGGCGCCCTGACCGTGAGGCTGTCAGTGTGCCCCGGCTCCGGCTTGTGATGCTGCCTCGGCAGCTAATGTATGGAGAAAAGGCCAGAGGCTTGCTCGCGGCAGGGTTCCTGGTAGGCCAGAGTCAGCTGCTGTGCATCTGTAGGGCACCTCTGTGGAGACTGGGTACAGCTGGGCACCAGTATGCTCAGTGGGTCGGAGGAATGTCCAGGGGTGGACTCTTCACCCCTGACCCCAGCACCTTCTCACGAACCATGGAGCGCCCCAGGTGTTCCTGTCTCTCACATTGCAAAGCAGTGCCCTGTCTCCAGCCCTCCAGGAGACTCCCGTCTCTCAATATCACCTCGTAATGGGGGCTTTTCCCCTGCCCCAGGCAGCAGTGTCCACAGGGGTCTCAGAGTGCCCTCTGGGACCCTCCACTCCCTCTCCAGCCCACCTCCTGTGCTCCACACCCGGACTGTGTTCCACTGTCTGTGGGATCCAGCACCTTGAGTCCTCAAGACAAGCTACACGGGTAGACAGCCATCGCTACTGAACGGTGGCCAGCTCGGCTCTGGGAGGTGGGGGTTGAGTGGGGCCAGTGCCTGCAGGATTCTGCCTCCAGGAAACCCTGCAGGAAGCTTTGCAAAGGGCCAGCCCGGCCTCTCATGGGGCCAGAGACCTGACTTGCCAAGTATGCAAGCCTCTGAGGCTTCCTTGGGGAGCCTTTGGTTTTGCAAAGGCACCATGAAAACAGCTCTTAGGATGGGGAATAGCTCACACCATAGGAGGAAGGAGCTGGGGTCCGCTTGGCACTCTTGCATTCATCTGAACATTTCCGGGACTCCCTGTACCCTTGAGTTCCCCTCAGTCCCTCAGGATCCCCTAGCGTGTCCTTTCCTCTGACCTCTGACCTCTACTGCGTCTTGAGTGTCCAGCTTCTCTCCATGAGCGTGTGACTATGAGCCTAAGTCTGAGGAAGAGGCCCACAGCAGACTCCTGATCCCAGACGCCAGCAGTCAGAGAGCGTCTGGTTCCGAGTATCTGGCAGCAGCCAGTCCCACTGAAAAACAAGGAGGCAGCTTCTCTGACCTCAGAGGGGGCAGCTCCTTCTGAGTGACCACGACAAGGCCCTGACGGATCACTCAAGCAAGAGGCCAGCCACAGGCCGGCAGAGCCTGGAGACAGGAGTCACACACCAGCACCAACCACATGTTCGCCCCTGTGAGCCCCAAAGGGCCGTGCTGGCCGAGACATTCCTTTGAGTAGCACCCCATGGGGCACGGCAGGTACGGGTAAGCTCCGGACCCTGATACTCGCTCACGGAGCCGCCCTAGAAGACCCTCATTGTTAGGCAAAGACAAGGTTTGCCTTCTCTCCTTCTTCACACACCCCGTCAGGACCCCATGGAGCTGTGCTTCATTCACAGCTGCCCACAGGTTACAGACCAAGGCAGGAGCCTTCCGTGGCTAGCGCTCCTCACTCAGCACCGAGTTGCTAAGGCAACAGAGGCATCACTCTGCCTCATAAGTGCAGCTTTTACGCCGAGCCCGAGACCCACGGGCAGTGAGGACACCCCTGGTGCCTGAGGGACTCTGACCAATGCTCACACGGGAACCACCCATACTTCTTCCTTAGTCAGAATAGCACTGGCCCCGTTGGTGAGTTCTTTGGGTCGCTTCTGTGTCCTCTTGGTTCTCTTGGTCGTGTCTTTGAAACAGCAGACCTATGAGGCAGAGTGCACCAGCGCACCACAGCCACCCCCACACTGCGGTGGGGCACAGGCAGGGGGATGGGTGTCGTAGGTACTCTGCTCCTAGCATCTGCGGGGACAGCACTGGTGATGCCAGCCAAGCCATGGGCCTCTCCGCCGATCAGGGGAAAGACCTGCCCCTTTTATGAAAAGGACACCTGGAAAGATGAACGTGAACAAAGGCAGAGAGAGACACAGGGCTGGTGTTCCCACAGCTCTCCCCATGGCTCGTCCCATCCCACAGCTGGTCTTGCTGCAGAGCGGTGGTAGCCGTGGGTCCTAGGTGCCGAGCTCCTGGCCACACACGGCTCCGCGGCACGGGCCCCTGCTGTAGATACCTGTTGCTCACCACCCCATTTTATCTGTAAGGTCTGGCTTGGACTCGGGGTGTGGATGGGTGTGATGCACCTTGGCACGTGTCTCTGAGGTTCCAGGGCACCCCCTGGGCACAGCGGTGCTGGGGAGGGGCTGGCTCACCCAGTGTGTCTCTGAATGGACCTCAAGGACTGGAATCCAGGGCTGGGTACACATCCAGGGCTCTGGGTGTACCACGCTCTGAGGACTGGGTTTTCTTAAAACACATACTGTAGCGGGCTCGGTGGCCCACAGTCCCAGCACTTGGGAGGGGACGGCAGTATCCTGAGGTTGGCGTCACTGTGGGCTGTATACGGAGATCCTGTCTCAATAAACGAACAAACCAACAAACCCACACACTGTGTTAAGAAATGTTTCCTACAAATTCAGGTCAGCTCAGAGCCTCAGAGGTTAACACATTGGGAAATAGGGCCTGTCCTAGCTTCCAAGCTTCGTTGCTTCAGATGAGGTCACGCCGGACTGAGGTGGCCGTAATCCGGTGATCATGTCCTTGTGAGGAGAGGGACGTTAGATTGCCAGTCTCACATGAAGAAGGAAGGCAGCTCCTGACCGGGCAGAGGCCGGAGTGACAGGAGGGACCCTCCGTGAAGTGTTAGAGGGAGCCGGGTCTTGCTCCTCAGCCTCCAGGACAGCAGAGATCACATTCTTGTGGCTTGGGGTCTCCCAGATGGTGGCAACTTGCTCACGTGGACACTTAGTCATACAAAATATTCCCAAGACTGCTTCTGTACCTGTCATGGACCGCCGAAGCCCTCTTTCCACAAGGATGAAGCTGGCAGTGACTGTCACATTCCCAGGAGCCTTTCTCTGTTCTCTAAGGCACCTGTCTATTCCTGTGCTGGCCGCTCTGGTGCTCACCCATGGCCAGGGCTCACCAGTCCACATGTGTCCCCAGAGAAGGGTTCCTGTGAGGGCCCAACCCCTGTGAGGGTGATGAGGAGGAGAGCATCCTCTAATAGAAGCTAGAATCTTTTGTTGCTGTGGCACTGCAATAAATTTACTCCCCAGACCAGTTGTCCAACAAGCCATGGAAAGTTCCAGAAAAAAAAAAAAATCCCTTGGCAAGCTCTTCCTGTGCCAATGGAGCTCAGGGCAGTCTCCGACTTCACAGCACTCACATTAAAATCAAGGAAACTGGCAGTTCTGAGTGGAGCGTCAAGGATTTCACATCCTGGTGGCATGGGGTGGGCGGGGGCAGCTGACTCTATCCTTTAGAAAAAAGGTCTGGGATGGTGAGAAAGCTCCTGGACACAGCTTCCCCGCCCCAACCCCCAGCACCTGACAGCCGAAGACACTGCCAACAGTAGTCAGGTGACAGCCACAGAGCAGTCCCACCCACGGGTCCTCAAAGAGAACAGCTCACGCTAGGACAATGTACTTGGTCTGGACGGGCAGCCCCAAGGCCTTCTGTAGAAAGAGCCTTCCACCTGGGTCCTGCAGAGTCCAGGCTTTCGGGGTAGCAGCCCCGTAGGGATCTCAAGCCTCTCTATGGCTGCTTCTCTTTGTCCCCCACATTCTGGAAAGTGACCCCTGAGATCCAAGTGGACAACACAGAGAGGGAGAAGACAGGGTTTTCTTTTAGAGGGAGAACACGGGTGAGGGGGGTAGGGGATGGGCCAGGGCACTTATGGAGCCAGTGTTTGCCTCTGGCCAAGGTCAGGACCAGGGAGCTGGGGAAGGGGGCTGGTCATGGGTTAGAACAGCTTAGATGACAAGGCCATGGATGGCTTAGGGTGAGAGGTGTGGACTGCAAAGAGCCTCAGAGAGAGGACCGGCTGTGAGGATTAATGTAGTCAGTGTGGGCTAAGGGTGGAGGGGGTGGGCAGGATGACAGGTGAGGATGCCAGGGTCCATTCTGGGGGCAGCCGAGCAGAGAATATGGAGAGATCAGTAGGCTGGACCCACGGGAGTGCTGCCCACCAGACTGTGGAAGTGGGGTCTCGTGAACGTCGGTGGCGTGGGAAAGATCCCATAGAACCCTGACGCCTACTTGCTTAGATTGTGAGACTGTCTCAGCAAGTCCGCAGCCAGCCCTGGGCCCTTTGCCCTTTGTGGCCTCAGAGGGGGCCTAGATAGTGGCTCAGGACCCTGAGCAGCTCAAATTATATTTAAGGAAAATACACCAGTTAGGAAAATGCACCACAGCCAGAGTCCCTCTGTGGCCACCCTAGTGGACCACCGGAGAGCCGTGGTGTTGTGAAAGTTTATTTTTAGTTATGTATAAAATAATTGTTTTGTACCCTGTTGAGTGAAGGGATACTTAGGTCTTGCATTTGTATTGTTCGCAGGTGTTGGATTTCTCTGTGTGTGGGGAGGTACGTTTGATTGCTAATGTTCTGCACGTGCTATCAGTAAAACACCTGAGGAGTTCTGGGTCAAGAAAAACACCTGAGCTCAGATGCTTGGGGTTCCACCGTTTAGTGTGGCACTGGCCAGAATGGTGGTTTCCCTCTGCTGAGGTCTGGCAGGGTTTTATGAGGGTGCCTCCTTGTCTCCTTGGTGAGCCACTCCACCAATAACTTAACTACACTGTGGGGTTTGCACAGCTGCTCAGCTGGGGCTGTAGTGAAAGGAGCGCATGAGAAGGTAGGAGATGAGGTCAGTGGAGCCCTGTGGGGTGATGCTTGCCCTAGCCACAGGAACCCCTGTGTCTGCCTGGGCCAGGGATCCAAGGATCCCAAGACATTGCTCCTGAATATATTGGTTACTGGGTTGTTCCTTGGACAGAAGTTTCTAGATCCTTTATTTTTATCACCTCTCTCTCTCTCTCTGACAGGACTTTGTTACATAGCTCAGGCTGTCCCTGAAACTCACAATCCTTCTGCCTCAGTCTCTCTAATGTGCTGAGATTACAAGTGTGCGTGCCACAAGTCAGGTAAAGCATAGCTTTAGCATCATGGAGGAGTGGATGGTGAAGCCAACACACCAGGGACATGGACTGTTTCTGATGGAGTAGCTTGTTAGACTTGGCCTTCCCCAAGGGACGCCACTCAGCCAGGAGTCAGGCAGGGAGCAGAGGGACCCAGGGAAAAGTGGGCAAGGGGCCTCACGTGGTTCCTGTGAGGGGAAACGGGTGGGGTCCAGACAAGCAAGCAGCCGGGGACAGGCTGGCGTGGGAGTGAGAACTGTCCACAGGCCGTGATGAGCACAAGGGATGGTGATCCAGGCGACTCGGGGGACTATGGACTGTAGTTGGGTGAGTAGTGTTTGAAAGACACCCCATAAGGAAACTCATGGGTGTCTCTAGGAGTCCGAGTCTGACTGTCTCTCCGGGGGGCAGCAGGGCCCGTGTCGGGGACTACGATAATGGTGTTATAAAATGTAGTTGTTCCTCTCCAGGTCAGGGAGACCAGAGTGATGGGAGAGGGAGCAACAGTCAGGTGATCGACATAGCCAGTAACGAGCGCGCGTGTAAAGACTGCACAGCCCTGCCCGCTGGCCGCGCTCCCATGTGCTGGCATCCGGCCTGCTCCCCACTGGGTCCTATTGCCCCGTGTGGCCCTTGGGCCTGTGTCGATCCTTCCCATCCTCAAAATGCCTTCAGAGGATCTTGACTGGGGAGAAGTGAGTCTCAGAACTGACCTACTGAGGGCATTGAGGCATGGTGGGAACCATCTCGAACAGGTGGTGGAGGGCAGTCCCTGGTGCTAACCAGCACACTCCCAGAACAGCCTTGTAGACGCTGAGGGGTTCCCTGAGGGCTTCTGCTGGCCTCCCCCTGAAAGATGGCCCGGCTGCCAGTCTCCATCTTCTCTTTCTCCGGGGCCAAGAACTAAGCGTGGCTGAAGTCAAAGGGAGCTGGATTGTCCCGGGTGACGAAGGCGGCAGCCAGGTACCAGCAGCCAGCACACGGCCCAGCCTGGAGCCTCCGCGGGCTTCCCCGGGGACAGAACACGGGATCTCCTCAGGTTCCCCTCTCTGGAGCACCAGCAGTGTTTTGACTTCCGCGCAGGTCTGTGAGGAACACCCCGAGGCATCTGCCGGATGCGCTGTCAGAAGGTTTCTGGAGGACAGATGGCCGAACGGAAGTTTGGGGACAAGGCGCGATGGCGGCGTGGGTGCAAATCCTAAAGACGCCTCCTTCAGCCGAGAAGGATTCTTGGTCTTCTCTGAACCCCCATCTCCTCCTCTGTGAAGCAGAAAGGACAGCAGGCGTTTGTTCGTCAGAGAGCTGCGGAGATTGAGAGCTGGGGCTGGGCAGGAGGCGTGAGTAAATACCAGCTGTCATGGTGCTGCTGCCACCACACCAGAGGCTCTGAGGAGCGGGGAGCCGGGAGGGAGCTGGGGATTCTGGAGCGTTGCCTCCAGCAGGCAGGAACAGAGTACATATCAGAAAGAACATTGAGAACCAACCTGGGCCTAGCTTTGCAGGGAAGGCTGGAATTATAGCACAGCGAAAGAAACAACCAGCTTGCGGGACCCAGCAGGCCTTGCTGACAGGGGCCCCAACTGCAAACTTCAATGGAGGAAGCCAGACAAGCTAGAGAAATCCCCAAGTTCACGCATGACTCTCTACCCAGAAAGAACCTTCTGGAAATCCAGCACGCCCTCCCCCATCATGCCTCGCACCCTCCGTGCAGGCCCCGTTTGCAGAAGGAGCAGACAGAGAAAGCAGTGTGGGAAAGCAGGACACCCAGCCTCTGGCCCCCAGGAAGCTGCTGTGGGGACGAGGCTGACAGGCTGTCCCACTGAGTACCCTTTTGCCTATCTGGACTGTAGCCATGGCTTTCTACCCCTGACCCAATGTGGCTGGCCCTTGCACTGTCCTCTGCACCTGTGGATGTGCTGGCTCATTCAAATTGATTCCCCCGCCCCCACCCCCAAAGCCACTGTGCAAAGAACAGCTTACATAAAAGAGTTCCCCAGCTTTCTGTTGCCGCAGCTCAGGGATCTTACGTGGCTGGCCAACCTGGGTGCCTCTGCTGTCTCTAATGTGGGGTCTGGGGGCTCTGTGAGCCCATTCAGTACCTACCCATCTCGGGGGCGGGAGACACCAGCACTGGCCTTAATGGAGTTTGTCCTTTTAGGAGATCTATTCACCGCAGAGAGGAGGAAGGGATATGAAGTATCTGTAGGCTGGCAGGAGCCCCCAGCTGCATTTCATGCTTAATTTGATGTGAAGTTGAGCACACACAGTTGGCTCTGCCCTGGCAGGGAACAGGCCCAGGGTGACCCCTTGTTACAGCTCCACTGGTGGTGCCTCCAGCTCCTCGGAGCGGGTGAGCCACAGGGAAAGCTGAGCTCTGCCCTAATGTCCAAGCTTCAGGCCAGGGCCCTTCCCCCCCTGGGATCCACAGGCAGAACACACATCCATCTCCAGGGACACCGTCTACCTACACTGCCAACTTGGGCCACACCAGACCCAGGAAAGCCAGGGGCCACACTGCCCATCTTGAACTGGACCCCGAGGGGCAGAGCAGAGGGCACAGGAGGGATGAGGTAGTGCTCGCTTCGCATCGCTCTGGGAGCTCAGGAGCCTCGGCCTACACCTCCAGTGGAAATGCTAATCCCTGCCCTTAGCCGGGCACATCCTGATCATTTCCATCAGCCGTTGCACGTAAGTCCGCAAAGTCCATCTGTTCAAGACCACGCTGGACCACGGCATTCGGCCTCATTCGGAGATAGAGTCTTTATACAGGTGTCTGAGGTGAAGCAAAGTCACTGGGGTAGACCTGGGCTGACAGGACCGTGTGCTCACGACACACCGCGGGAAGCCTGGGTAAGGATACATCTGCAAGCGAAGGAGAGCTGCCTCAGGGCACCCAGCCCCTGTAACAGCTTGACCCTGGACTTCCAGCCTCAGGATGTGTGAGTGAACCTGGGTGGATTCCCTCAGTGCATGGAGCTTTGTTCTGCGGCCTCAGGACATTTGCACAAGGCTCTCATGGTGTTAGTTTCTGCAGTGTTCTTTCCCGTGGAGCAGGACCTTTCCCTCCCATGCTGGTGGAGTCGGGGTGAGGCGTGCTCTGCAGTCTGCGACACAGAGGCCTCTGAAGTCCCACGGGTTCCTTCGTCAGTGGGAGGGCTGGGATTACCGGCCTGCCCACCACACCTGGCTTTGTGGCCATTTGTTCTGCGGCCCCAGGAAACTCCGCCGCCATCTCAGTAAGGAGTGGCCAGAGCCGGGCTCCTGACAATGCTGGGACATCTGTCCCCTCACTTCCTGTGAAATTCACAGTGCTTTTTCTGCCTAATGTGCTCTCTGCCCCAGGGTGCAAGCTCCCGGCTGTCAGCGATGCCCAACTGCAGCCGGGACCAAGCAACAGAACGGCACGGGTGAAATCGGTGGCTTTGTATGTGAGACAGCCCATCACTGGGCCCCCAAGGCACCCAGTGGGCAAGCCATGTGATTGTCCCCTTGGGATGCAGCGTTTCTTATAAGTCAGGACCGCCCCACCTCAAGCCTGGCAAGCCCCTGCGCTCCGGCTGACGTGACGTCAGACCACACCGGAAGGACTCTTCTTGGGAAACTACTACATAACTTCTCAGTAACTTGCATTTTGTTTCAATTTAGAGTCTAACAAATCAGACTTCCTCAGGTGGGTTCCTCCGGAAACCCCAGTGGTCACGCTGGAGAAGACGCAGCTGCTGATGGGATTTTCCCAGCATGCTCTGCTTGGCTGAGCAGAGATGCAGATCCGTAATTATACAAGTAGGGACAAGGATGCACCCCGCACAGAACTTCCTCTCAAGGGCTCTGGAGCCAGATAACTACTTTCAGCAACCAGGGATGGCTTCATTACCAATCTGAGTTCCAGTACATTCCGCAACTCTCGCACTGATCAAAACAGCCATTAATTCTAGCTGGCGTTATTTCCAGCTTCAGGTGGGGTCAATGGGCTCAGCTCTAGAAAAGAAACAGACTAACAGGAGCATTTTGACAGCGACGGTGCCAGGTCCTGTGACCAGGGCCCGGAGCGGACAGAGGGGTGGCTGTCTCTTTGTTTCTGCCTCTCTTGCCCACACTACCCATCTGGTCTCTGGGTCGGCCCTTCTTGCTGGATTTCCGCGGTCTACATGAGCCAGAGGAGAGGCCATCATTCATCCCAGTTCCCTGCCCTGCCCTCCCTTTGGGGTTCAAGCAGGCCAGAAACCCCTGAAACCCTCACCTTGCTTTGTCCACACAGAACTTGGCTCGGCGTGGGTTCCCCAAAGGGCAGGCCTGCTCCTGGACATGGGTAAAGGAAGCCATTTTTGAAGTCCATCCCAGGAATCCAGTCAATCCCCAATGGGGCTGTGGAGATCGAAGGACAGAGAAGCTTCGAGAACAGCTCACTGTGGCCAACAGTGTCTGCCCTCTGGGACCCCCGGGGAGGAGCAGTACAGCGTAGCTCTGTACTATAGCCCTATAGTGATGTCAGGCAGCCAGGACCAGCTCCTGGTCCTGTTGGCTGACCCAAAGGTCAGACCTTGGGGGGTCTCAGACAGACTGCCTTCAAGCAGGGACATACGGGCACAGGCCGTATAAAACCATTTTCTTTCGCCTCAGTAACAACACCTGGGCCCCTCTGTGCTGCTGTGGGTCAGTCTGACTGGAGTAAAGTGCCCAGGGCTGGTGGGGAGATGCGAACAGAAGGCACACCCCAAACGATGGGGCAGGCTGGGAGCAGAGAAACGCTCCTCTGCTCAGTGTAGGGGTCACCATCCCTCAGCCAAAACAGTGCCTAGAGTGTTATGCTTCGTCAGCGAGGACTGGTCACTAAGGAGGAGGAACATTTGGCCTAGTTGCCTGGAGACCTCCCTATACCAGTGTCCGCACGCGGGGGTGCGGGGGAGGCCGACATCACAGTCACTTTCCTGGATCCTATTTGGATATGGAGTTTATGTACACAGTGCTGACCCTCGTCCTCTGTGCAGCTTTTGTCTCTTCCGATGTGATGATCTCACCCTTTCCTGTTCGTTTCCAATTGGGCTGACTCACCCTGACCTCTCCACGGCTCACCCCAGCAGTTGGGTACTGTGGCCAGGCTCCAGGGTAAATAAAGGGAGCATGCACGCGCACGGGCAAACTCGAACAACTCAGTACGCTGTGTGCACAAGTGCACATATGTGATGGGCGCTTGCAAGAACAAGGCAAACACAGTCATGACCCCTGACATAGGAGCACAAGGCATACACGCAACCCTGTGTGCGTGCACACAAACGTACACATGTGCGCACGTGAGCAAGCACACGCGCATTCATGCATGCACATAAAAACACAAGCACGCAAGCATGCACAGGAAGCCCGTCTGTGCAGTGATTATGTACTGACTCACCAGCCACCAGACAGGGGCCTTGCAAGTCCACTAGACTGCACTTCAGGTACCAAAGTCAGTCGCACAACAGTACAACAGCGTTGTGGACTGACATCTCCAGAGACACCCCGGGAAGCACCTGGCTGTGCCTGGCCTTATATTGGGTTTTCTCGAACCGAGGATCCAAGGTTTCCCCATAAAAGGAGTTTCCCAGAGTTGGCGACGCCTGCCACATCCCGTCCAGCACTGATTTCCCTTGGGCCACAAGGGACAGAACAGCGGGCAGGCTTCTGGGAACAGGGCATCCTCCTGCGCTAGCAGAGGTACTTGGGGAAGTCATGTCTCCCCAGTTGTCCAGGGCCCCCAGCCCTCACCCTAGCCCATGACATCCAGCTGAGTCTCTCTTCAAGGTGTTTGTGGCCTGGTGGCTTTGGTATGTCCTGTCTCATCCCGGGCCCCACCCCTACAAGGCATAGAGTGACCGGCATCTATTTCGACCTTACCTGGACAGAGAGCAGCAGAGGGCATCTTCGGGGGGGGGGGGGGAGAGCAGCAGGGGGCATCAGCTCCCCCCCCCCGGGGGGGTGCTGAGAGACTTCAAATAAAATGAAGGAGTGGACACCGAGGCTGCACGTGGCCAAACTGCCCCGAAGGAAATGACAAACACTTCCCGAGTGTCCGCGCCTTGCCTGGCCCGCCTAGGAGTGTGTGACTCCGCGTGGGACACAGGTTGTCCACAGGTGGCGGGCTTTGGTTGAGGAGCCCTGTGAAGGCTCTCTAAGCCTGATTCTGGCTCCCTGTGTGCCTGCGTGAGCCACGCCATGGAGCTACTGTAGCGGAGGCCCCTGCCACTGAAACACTTGAGAGAAGCCTGGGTTAGGTTTCCTCCTCTTCTCTCCCCCTCTTTCTTCTTCCTTTCTCTCCATCATTTCTTCAGCACAGGGGACCCAGGCACTCCCTCAGGCTGCCCTGGTGCCTCCCCCCACCCAACTTGTCCCTCTCTCTGATGTTCATGCTCTGGGTGCTTCTGCCCCAGACCAAGCCACCTCCCGGGCACTGCCGTCAGTCACGTGATGTCTTTCTTCCCTGGGTAGTGACTGTGGGTAGACAGGTCGGCCCTTCCAGCCAGAGCCAGCTGGACCCTAGGGAGCCTCTCCCTGTAGGTTGGGGGACACTGTCCCAGCAGGGATAGGGCCACATTTCCTGGGGACAATTCCCTGCTGCTTCCCTAGCCACAGGAAGCTATGCAGCAAGGAGCAAGTCCTTCAAGGGCCTTCAGTGACACAGCCCTCCTCCCCCTCCCTCCTCCCCCTCCCCCCCCCCCCCCCCCCCCCCTTTGTCTCCTGTGACTCTTGAATTTAAATCACGATAAGGGAAAAGCCAGGTGCCAACAGAGACGCTTCAGAACCTATCCTGGACAAACCTGTGACCGGAGGGTACACCGTGCCATCCAGACTCTATCCCTTCCCAGGTTGTTTCACCTGGTTCCTCCCACGCAGGGCAGCGCCAGCCTCCGGGAGAGGCTGGGGCACCACCTATTTGCCTTTAGTTCACAGCTCCATCAGAAGGCTAACCCGATCAAAGTTACGTTTCTTATCGCCTTTTAAGATTGAGTGAGGACTCGTGTACTGGGTGGAGCGGGCGCTTGGTGTCTGCTCTCTCTGTACAAACTCGGAGGCTTTTACCACCAGCCCCTACCCCCCCGCACCCCTCCTGCTGACCTTGGTCGGGGGCAGCTTGGTTTCTTGGCTCCAGAACTCACCTGTGACGTCTGTGTGAATGATGATAAGCGTCTCAGTGCCAACCGCTTGCCGAGGCACTAGCCGTGTATTCTCTTCTCTCCAGGGACATTGTTCATACCCTGAGAACATGGGCCTGTGAAGGAAGCTGCCGAGCAAGAGCAACATGGTCATGCTGAGACTCGAAGGCAGCATCTGGCCTCAGAGGGAAAAACCCACTGAGGCAAACTAAGAAAAAAAATAATAGGTGAGAAAGATAGGAAGGACCAATACCCTTAATATAGAAAGAGCTCTCAGAATAAGTAAGAAAAGCACTTATTTACCTTGGGCATCCGACTCCTTTGGTACTATCGTCCCGGAACCAGCTCTTTCCCATTATCTTTCTGGGGTTTGGGTGACTGACCTCTGTGCCATTTCCAGAGTTTAAATGTGACGTTCTCTGGCTGATAAAAGATATCTCTGAACCAAATAGGAGCTATGGGGGTGGCCTGTAAAGCAGTAAGATGGTAGCCCCTGCCTGTGCCCACTGTTCACTGCTGCGACAGACCCCCAGAAAGTACAAAGCAGACCACCTGCAAGGAGCAGACATGCTCTCTCAAGTGCAGGTGGCTGGGGAGTCCAAGGTCAGGGCAGGCACTCAGCGTCAAGCCTACGTGTCAAGCCATGGCGGCAGGCAGCGAGAAGACAGGCCAGCAAGCCATGTTCTTACAAGGAGCCTCTCTTGCTAATAACCTAGATCCATCTATCTGTGTGGGAGAGCCCAGCATCCAGTCCTTCATCCGACACCCTCTCTGTACTCAGATCAGGATGCACGTTATCAGGACCCAGTGGCAAAAGCATTAGCTTTCCTACAAGGGACAGAAGCCTGAGGGCAAAGCCCACACCAAGGAGCGGGGCTGAGAGGCAAGTGGAGGGGGACAGCATGGCGGAGGACCCACGTGGCTCGGCCTGTCTTACCCTGAGCTCTGCCCGTGTCAACCACCAGTTCCAGTTTTTGGGTTAAACGGATTGAGCTGCATTTCAAGGAGAGAGGCCTTGGATGAGATCCGGCAAGAGAAACCCGGGCTGAGGCTGACACACAGCCAGCGGTGTGAACCCCCAGTCACCAGTGTGAACTCTCAGCCAGCGGCATGAACTCCCGCCATTGGCCCGCCAGCAAGTTCAAAGCGGTGCCGCTCAGGCTGAACTGCATCTCTCCAAAGATGTTGTAATCCCCCATCCAGGAGAAAACAGAGCTGGCTCAGTGTCCTTGGGCAAGATGAGGTCATCAAACTGACCAGGGTCCTCATAAGAAGAAAGTGACCAGCAAGGCAGAGAAGCCACTGCAAGGCAGAGGTGGGGCAGGGATCCGAGGAACCATCAGGTCTTCTGAGGACTCCAGACCCACCCTGGACCTGCCTTGGAGTTCAGGAGGGGCGTGCCACACCTCAGCATCCCGAGGGAGCACAGTCCAACGCTGGCGACACTTTATTGCGGCCCCAGGAAGTGAAGTCCGAGAGATATCATCCTAACATCTGAAGTTTACAGAGTCTTCTTCGAGTCACAGTTCTTAGATGCTGGCACAGCCTAAGGTCTGGAGAATCCCAGCTGCGAGGCAACCTCATCCAAAAGGAAGAAGTCGCACAGGAGTTCAGCGTGCCCCAACAGACACGGCCGCGCCGTTACAGAAGGTGCGCGCGCAACACGCGTCTGAATACGGGAGGGTGCTGCCGAGGTGGGAGGCACAGCGCAACGAAGCGTTAGGTTCTAGACACAGTGCTTTCGGTGTGAGACGCAGAGAATCGTCTTTCCGAAAACAGAAAACTCCTCATGGGCAGAGGTGGCTCAGCCGGTAAGGGTGCTTGCTGCCGAGCCTGACAACCTGAGTTCAATCCCCCGGACCCGAGGAATGGAAGGCAGGAGAGAACTAACTGCCCCCACCCACTCTGACCTCCACGTGTTTGCTGCGGCACACAAGACCCCGTGCTCCCCACATGTGCGCGCTCACGCTTGCACAAATAATCTATAGGATGTAATAAAAAAAATTTAAATTCGTCACACATGAGGCACAATCTGAATTTCTTTTTGAAAGTCCTAAACTGTGTATTTATGGAATGGAAGAATGCATCGTGTTTGCCACGCTTGGGTATCGTCAGAACAGTAAAAAATTGTTTTAATATATTTTAATATATTAAATATGTTATTTAATATATATTTATATTTATAAACATAAATATATAGTATATAAATAGTATATTTATTATCATATATAAATAATATATACATAAAAATATTTGATATATTTACTATAATTTAATTTGAGATGGAGTTTCCCTCTCTTTCTCAGGCCGGCTCTGCATTCGGGGGCTCAAGCAATCCCCCTGCCTCGGGATAGTGGGGACTGCAGGTGCCATATCACCCTACCTACAGATCTCACTTCACCATGGGGTAAAGTTTCGATTCTCCAAGCTGGGGAATGCACACTGATCTGGAAGATACGGAGCTGCACTAACGCTGCCTACCCCAAAGCCCAGCAAAACTCCCTGTGCATTCCAAGTCATAAAGCAATAGAAATTTGGTAGCAAAGGTCTCGTTATGAGTCTGGTGTTTCTAAGTGAGATCTGGGCAGCAAAAGAAACAAAAGCAAAGGCTTTCTAAATCCTCTGGGGTGTGGCTGCACCGCAGGCTCCGGTGAGCTGTGTCTTTTCCCTGTGGCCCTTTCGTGACCCTACCCCAGCCTTGTCCACTGAACTCCATCTCTCCCCCATATCCCATAATCCGCGAGTGCTCCAGAAGGGGCATTAAGCAGGACAGCACCTAGACCTGACAAGGTGGAGTGGCTTGGCCCAGGCCACACAGCGGTCATCTGTGGGAATAAGTGGACCCCGACCTGGCGTAGCTACACCACTGTCAGGGGCAATGTGTCACCAGCCCTCTGACACATACACACACACACACACACACACCCCGCCCCCCAAGCAGAGTCCTCTGGTAGGCGAGACCTTGCTGATCCCTCAGTGCAGATGGCTCTCCTGCTCACTGAGACCATGGCAGTTAGGATCGAGTCACCTGCTGTGGGGCAGGGCCAGCTTGCTGAGTCACTGTCTCCACCCTCCCTGCAGCCCCTCTGTCAGCATGGGTGGGTGGGTGGTGGGTGGGGCCTGGCGAAGTTCCTTGGAGCCTTTCTGGAAGGAAGGGGACAGTTTTGCCTCTGGGCTGACTATCCCTGCTAGGTGCCTCAGCCCCTATCCTAACGCTGTATGGACTTTCTGGGTGCAGTGTGGTCAACCAGGCTGCCGTAGCTGCCCTCAACTAAGACACAGTCATGTGACCCGACTGGGATCAGTGAGGCTCCTGCTTACCTACTCCAGTTAGCCTGTCCCATAGCCTGATCCACGCATGGCTGATCTGGCCATGAAGGCTCTTGCTTCTTTGTGGATTTGATGCAGCAGACGCCTGGGGTCTTTAAAGGTCAGATCCTGACTAGGACAGTCACCCTGACCTCCAAGTCTCACCCAGCGGCCCCTATACCCCATAGAATCTACAACTTAGCCGCGGAGAACACGGGTGTAGGTCTCTAGCCTGCGCTTGCTGTGTGCAGTGGGGAGCCCTGACATTGGGTGCTCCAGGTTTCCAGAACCCCAAGAACATTTCCCATGAATCAGTTAGCGTTTCTCCTGTATGAGTTGGGGTTTATTAGTCCCTGGGAGTCTCAATCTCCAGAAAGCTCCCAGAGTAAGCTGGTCACAGCCTGAGCTGCACGTCTGACATCCACAGGAAAGACTCTCCCTTCTGTCCGCTGTTGCCCTGTAAATACAGCAGGCACCTGAAGGGGGATGAAGGGGATAAAGATGAAGCAGTTAGTGGGGGAAGGGCTCCCAAGTCCCTCAGAACAACCATGGCTTCTCTGTCACTGCTCAGAAATCTTCTGACCACCCTCACCCCCGGCTGCTCCTCCCAGTGTGGAGAATGTGGCAGAATGAGCAGCCAGGGGTCTTGATAGGTTCCGTTCACTGTCCTGCCTGGCCCTGTGCTCTTCCAAAAGAAAAGCTGGTTGAGGATGCAGAAGGTATACCATCCCTCCTCCCTCCACCCACGCTCATCAGGTGAGGACTGGACCTAGCCTTCCAGTGGCCCGAGAAGTAAAACCAGTTTATCCCTCCTTGGCATCCTGAGTAAGAAAGTCCGTGCTCCTCCTTCCTGCTTCTGATGGGGTCCCACACAGGAGCCAGCCTTGCGCATCTTTCTTTCCTTTCTTATTTGGTTTTGGTGGTGGAGCTGGAAGAGCATGCAGTCCTAAAGGACTCTCAGTGACCTTGAAGGACTACTGTGGATGAGGTTGAACTCTAATGAGAGGACAGGTCTGGGACCACGGGAGTCACGGAAAAGGGGTGGGAGATGGAATGGGTGGAACAAACCGGTCCTAAGACACCCTCCCTCCCTGGGCTAGGGACGGTTCACTAGCCCAGTACCTGCCTACTAGGCATTCTCTACGAGCAGAGGAGCCTGAGCTAGGGGCCCTGGAGCCTGGCAGGAGCAGGGATCGGGCATCGTCAGGGTGTGCCCCTCTCCAAGCCCTGCCCCTTCGGTCTCTCTCTCCCAGCTCTGGACTTGCTTTTTCGCTTTGTTTGCCTATCCAGAGCCATCTACATCCGGCCCCCTCTCGATGCTTGAAGAGTGTCCCTGGATGTTGGCCCTGAAACACAAATGTGGCTTTCTGGTTTTGAGACCGGATTCTGGTTTTGAGGGGATACGGCCTTCATGCTAAGCCCAGGCTATGTCCCGCAAGCCCGATCACACCTTCGGTCCAGTTGGTTCCAAGAGGCTCAGGGTGACTTCACACTTCTAGGTCTAAGCACTAGCACGGAGCCTTGAACCGCAGGTAATGTGTGTTTCCTCCACATTCCTGTTCCCTTTTCTGTGTTTTCTGAGGCTTCTCTAGAGGGAACACCAGCCCGACAGCCTGTGCCGAGGCCGCTAGCTCTGCCCCACACCGCTGCGTGTCTTTGCTTCCCATGGCTCCTGGCCGTCAGGTTCCTGGGCAGGCTCTTTAGAGTGCTTGGTATGACAATAACATCTTCGCCATCTCATGACACATGTTGGTGCATTTCTCCTTTAAACAAACAGCAACAATACCTGACAATACCATGGAAATCAGGTCAGAGAAAATGAATACCCTTCTGCTGGCCAAGAAAAAAAAAAAAAATGGCTGTCAGCCCCTGCAGCCTTCCTCACAAGCGGGAGCCTGTGTATTGCCTTGGCAACCTAGGGACAGGCCTCCACATGCTCCATGGCCTGGCTGCGGTGACAAGCGGCGACTGCCAGCTTCTGCCTCCAGATTTCTCCTGAGAGTGCTAACCCACATCCATTTTCAGTGTTTCCCGGACTCTCAGACCCATGTTCTTAAGCCGTCTCCTAAGAATAGGGGGTGGGGGTGCGGAGCAGTCCAGCGAGGGAGGAATGAGAGCTGCCACTGTTCTCCCAGGCCACGGGTCTGCGCCCGCCGAGATCTCTCTCGGGCATGCGTCCAATCTCCAGGATGAGAAGAGGAAAGGATCGGCACTAGCACCTGCGCAGGGGGCGGTTCACCCTCCCACAGTGCGAGTTTAGGAGTCCGGTGGAAACCAGGATTTTGATGCTGCTAACTGACAAGGCAAGGTGCTTTCTCCTCAGGCCCCTGGGAAAGGCAGGCGCGAGCCCCGAGCGGAAGGGGCGGGCGGCACCGTGGTCAGAAGGGGCAGGATGGGAAACCTTGAACACTGACAGCGTCTCCAGTGCCTTCTTCATCCTTGTGCATTTCTGCGTCTTAAGGGTTTCTGCAGAACGTTTCCCAGCAGAACCATCCCCCACCCCCACCGCACTTCGCTTTCACCGCATCTGTTACCTGTGGCCAACCCTGGTCTTGGAAAAGCTACACGGAAAATCCTAGAAATAAATCGTCGCGCAACACCTGAGGGTACCGAGATGAAACCTCAGGCCATCTTGCTCCACCCTGCCCAAGATGTCATGAATCACGTCCAGCGTGTCCACACTGTATATGACACCCTCTCCGAGCCCTTAACTCACTGGGGATCCTGTCTCAGGATCCCTGTGCTCGAGTTCGGGGGCTCCATACCGAATCCCACGCGGTCACGCGTCTGCATCTCTCACCTCACTGTATCTCCTCCCGCAGGCCCAGGGTCACCGTAAGAAGGTGAGCACAGCATAGCCATATTTGGGAGGAGACAGTTCACGTCACGTAGCTGGTACTTAATGTTGTTCTGCAGCCGTATGAGGTGTTGATGTTAATCTCACTGTGCCTAACCCATAAACCTCATCATAGGCACGTGTACGCAGGGAAATGTGACTGCACGTTCTACCGTTATCACGGGGAAGCCTTTACGCCTGCATGCACGCCGAGATGGTGTCAGCTTGGTGAGGTCCGGAATCGCCTAGGAGATAACGCCTCTGGGGATGTCTGTGAAGGCATTTCCAGAGAGATTTAACCGAGGAGGGGAAACCCACTCTGAGTGTGGCAGGCAGCACCATCCATCCCACGGGCTGGTTGTCCAGGGCCGAATCCAAAGGGAAAAGGGAGGAAGCCAGCCGAGGACTAGCGTTTGTCTCTCTCGGCTTCCGACTGGGTACAGTGTGACCAGCTGCCTCCTGCTCCCGTCACCATAGCTCCAGCCTCCACCACCACGGTGGACTAGATCCTTCCTTCCTAAGTTGCTTTTGTCAGAGATTTTTGTGACAGCGACAAAGGGAAGTACCTGATGCATACCCGTGGGGACAATGTTGACACGCCTGTGAATACAGCGTATCTGAAGCCTTGCGCTCGGCTCGGTTCAGGAAGAAGGTCTTAGGACACCCTTTGTGCGTGCAAAGGGACAGTTGTAATTCCATACAAAAGACCAGTGTCCTTAGGGGGCCGTCATCTTCTCCCCACCCGAAGCAGCTGAAACGATATGGCCAGACACCAAGGGGAAATCCAGATGGCTGGGCCTTGGGTCTCTGACTCCTCAGAATGCGGGGATCTTACTTCTACAGTACCCTGAGACCTCCCCTCCCCCAGGGTCTGAGCTGTGAGAAGTGGCAGGGAATTGCTTTTGTCTCTTGAGCCACTGGGCTTCCAGCCTGGGGCACCCTCCCGCGTTGCTCCCTCCCCCAGCTTGCATGCCAAGGTTAAACCCCAGCTTCTTTGTCGGTCTGTCCCTCCGTCATCCTTGTCAACAGTGCCCCAAGGCTGGGTAAACCTGAAGTGCCACACCTGCCCTCAAGCACCTCTGGAGAAGCCACACAAACATTTGGGCAACGCACTGCAAACAGACACTTGGCCACGCTCAAGGTCACTGCCAGTTTATCCACCCTGACCTCAGAGCTTGTCCCAGACCCTACATTCAGCTCAGAATCCACAGGGGAGAGGTAAAATGGCTGCCTCCTGCCTGCACCCTTGAGCCTACGCCAATACCCACACCTCCACCTCACAGGCAGTGCCCATCCAAGGCCACTCTTCCCGCCGAACCTTCTGTTTCACAGCTCTCTGCAAGTGGCTTGCTTATGTTGCCATCTCTTTTTAACAATTAAAAATATATCATTAATCATATGCGTACGGCTGTTTTGTCTGTGTGTATGTCTGCACCTCCTGCCTGCGGAGCTCAGGAGAAGGTGTCGGATCCCCTGGAACTGGAGTTATAGATGGCTGGCTGCGAGCTGCCCTGTCAGTTGCTGGGAATTGATGACAAAACTCTCAGGAAGAGCAACCAGTGCTCTTAAACACTGAGCCCTCCCCTCCAGCCCCTCAGTTGTCTTTCTTCTTAGAACCAATGCCCTGGAAAGATGCCCTGAAAGATCCAACCCCAGGGCTCCCAACACCCAATAGTGCTGGGTTACAGCAGGCGTCTCAGGAGCCTTTGGGGAACCATCTGATACCAGACTTCCTGGGAGAACTTATACTTGGGTCCCTTCTCACCCTGACCTGGGGTGGAGGGGGGTTGGGGGGGCTGGGGGGGTAGAGTGTCTTCCTGTCTGTCATCATTTCTTGGCAGTCTGGAGCATGCTCATTCACGTTCATATCCACAGCACCTAGCACAGCTCTTACAGATTTTAAAAACCTGTATATATGCTTTCCAGATGACTGAAGGAAAAAAAAGCAGACTGCTGGTGGATTCTGAGACAATGAGAGCCGCCACTGAACATCCATCATGGCAGCCACAGTACCCTGTGCATCCCTAAGATGCACAGAGCAAGGGGCAAGGCTGGCTCCAGGCCATGCTGGGGCTCCAGGACCGTGCTGCGGTTCGGGGGCCATGCTGGGGCTCAAGAGTTGCTCTCTCTGTATCTGTACAGGGTGGAGCTTTCTCAGGCTCTACCCTGTGGAAAGAGTCAGAACCTTGCTCCCTGTGCTGCTTGAATGTGTCCCCCACCCAGAGTTCACCTGTTTGGCAATTTAGTCCCCAAAGTTCTCTGTCAATGGTTCGTGGAGCTGGAGCTCTGGGCAGGTAATCAGGATGCAATGAGCTCATAGAGGAAGGGCTCCCTGGATGCCTCCGTGGCTTCATAGGAAGAGGAAGACACAGAGGCCTGAGCTGGCACACCTGCTGCCCGCATCAAGTCGTGATGATGCAGGAAGAAGGCCCTGGAGGGAAGCCAGCATCCTGCTCTCGGACATCCTAGCCTTCAGAGCCGTCAGCATAGAAACCACAAAGCCACCTGGGCGGCCAGGGGGACCTGCAGCAAAGCAGCTCCCAGGCTCAGGCAACAGAAAACAGACTGACATTCCCAGTGGCTTCGTGCCTCTGATCAAACAGGAGAGGAACACAGACTTGTTCCTCCTGGAGGAGACACAAGGACTTCCTCCAGACACGCCTCGCCGGGGCAAGGTAACCAGTCCCAAGCAGTGTCAAAACTGCAGTTTTTATTTATTTATTTTTATTTTGTCTTTTTTCGAGACAGGGTTTCTCTGTTGTAACTCTGGCTGTCCTGGAACTCACTCTGTAGACCAGGCTGGCCTCGAACTCACAGAGATCCCCCTGCCTCTGTCTCCAGAGTGCTGGGATTGAAGGCATGCGCCACCACCACCTGGGTAATATAGTTCTTAACCAAGCTCCTCACTAGGTTTTTGCTGTTCCTCTTTTGGCCCTTGCTGACCCCCGTGGATAGTAACCAGCTCTTGTCTGGTGTTCTATCTCCAGCTACATCACGATTTCGGAGCACAGGTTAGGGACACAGGCATCCAAAGTTCTCACGGCGCTCAGGTTTGGAATAGATTTGCCTGACCATCGAGCACGACCATCATTGGCACGCACCTGCGATTCCTCACTAGGGCCGGCAGTGTGGCTCAGTGGTAGAGCACATGCCTGGCACGTGTAAGGCCCCAAGTTCACAAAGATAAAAATAAAATAAACTCGCAACCTCCATTCGCTGCTTGGGTGGGACTACGAAATTGTGTAGCCACTGTGCCATTTACTATGGAGGTGCTTCCCCGTGCTGTCATAAACACCCTGACCAAAAGCATCCTGGGGAGGAAGCAGTTTATTTTAGCTTACAGTTCACAGTTCATTATGAAGGGAAGTCAGGGCAGAAAACTAAGGCAGAAGCCATGGAGACTTTTCTGGCTTCCATATACCATCCTGGACCACCTGTCCAGGGGTGGTGCCACCCACTGTGGGCTGGTGGAGGAGGGTAGGACAGAGGGACAGAGGGGAGAGAAGAGAGGAGGGAAGGGAAGAGAACAAACTAGTCAATGCATGAATGACTTATGGTGAAGCCTATTACGTTATGTGCTAATCTAAAATAACAATAATAAAAAAATTTAAAGGATTCAAATGTTAAAAATTAATTAGTTCCTCATTACAGACAGGGATCCTAGTACCCTGGAGTTAAGGCCAGCTGCTCACGGATAAACACATTTCTACTGGCAGATGCCCAGACGTGAATGTGTCTGAATTTGCTTTGTACTGGGCCACCCCTCCAGGATCCCAGACACCCCCCCCACTCTTGTCCCAGTGTCTCCAGGCCCTCTACTTCTCTCCACTGGGAGCTGAGGGGTCCAGCTTTGTTTTGCTGCTTTTATTGTCTATTAAGTGGCCCCTGCTTGCTGACCTGGGCACTGTCTGGAGAGGCAGGGGTCCCTGCTCAGGCATACCCCGGCCTCTGTGCTGGTGGGATGCCATCAAGGTCAAAGCCAGGCAGCCTTTGGGTAGACCTGCTCGCTGAGCCCCTGGGCCCATCACTGGGGATTACTGAGTCTTAGGACTTCTCCCTTCTGCCATCCCAGACCTGGGTTGTGACTCCTGCCTCAGCACACACAACAGCTTGTTAAAGTTCTGAGGTAGGGTGGGGTCGAACAAACCAAGGTGAATGTCCAGGCTGGGGTAGCCCAACTGTCTTCGCTGTTTCAGAAAGCTGTACAAAACAAAACACAAAGCCAAGGAAGGCTCAGCCAGAGGGGCAAAGAGGGTCCTCAGCACTGAGAGGGGTGGGCCAAGAGAGAAGGGTGTCTTGTCCAGCTCTCAGGGATGCAGGGAAGCCATCGCTCTTCTCAGAGGGACACCAGGGTCTGCACGACCCAGGGTAGCAGGCCCGTTCCCACTTGGTCTCAGAGCCACTACAGAGCTCCAAGCTCTGCGGGAAGGTTAGGCCACGCAATGGTCAGCGCAATCGTGAACTTAACTGAAGGACCCCCGCTCAGCAGACAGGGCTCCCAGCCTCATCACCCTAACCAAACCAACCTCCAAGACCGTCACACATCCAGAACAGGTGTGAGAATTCCAAATGGGGGGGGGGGAAAGTGGTTCCCATTGCTATTTCAAGAGGGCACCTCACTGGCACAGCAAGGCACAGCCCCGTGCTCCCTCCCCCTGTGCTGAGGAATCCCTGAGTCATTTGCTCACGTCTCTAGAGACGCATGCCAGGTGTTGGCTTCCTGCTCAAGTGCCAAAGCATACCACAGGTCAGGACAGAAAACAGGGTGCTGGAAGTAGAAGTTTCCAGGGATCGATGACACAGAGCCACGGGGGCAGAGGGAATTTCAGGAGGGCTCCAGGACAGCCCTTCCCACTCTGCTTCTGGGGACACGGCAAGCTCATCCTTGTAGGAGCTGGGAGGGACAGATATTATGACCATCGCTGCCATGGGAGGGTTCTGGGAGGTGGACACGGGGGCAGGGGCCAGGCATCAAGTGTATCTGGATCCGGGTTCACCTCTGGGACTGCATCCTCTACCCGGGTCTGGGCCCCAAGTTTTTCTTTGATGCTGATGACACTGTCAATACCTCGGACCTTTTAAAGGGTTCTGGCTAGACTCAGGTCAGTGGAGGAGGAACAAGCTGGGAAAGGATGCTAACTCACAAGAAAAGCGCTCATGAGGAGAGAACAAAGGATGTTCTTAGGTGGTTTCTTAGCCCCTGTGTAGCTCTCCTAGGAACAAGGAGGGTGTTAGAGCTCCCAGGGGTGAGGGAAGCAGGGGCAAGCTGCTCAGATGGGAGAGACTAAAATCATTCCCCTAAAAATCCTTGACTTACGGACCCGGAACAAACCATGGACGGCTAACGGGACTCTGAAATGGCTATTGTCCTTGAATGCCCTTCAAAGCACACTGGTCTGGGAAAGGCAAGGTGGAGAATGGCGAAATCCTGGCCCTCGCGGAGAGATGTGGCAACCGTAGCAAATGCCTGGTCCCCTGTGCCCTCTCTCAGATCAGCCTATACCACCCCCATCTGCCCACAAACCCTTCCTCTCTTGAGGCGGTCCTAGTTCTGAATCTATTTTGATTGATTACTGCTCAGGAGCCGGTCTGGGAAGCTCTCACACAAGAAGCCACATGGAAGGGAAACACAGAAGTTTAGCCCCCCAAATGCTGCCTGCATAGCCCGGGGGAATCGTCTGTCCCCTGGCACGTTTGCCCTTTAGAACGCATCTTACTCTCTGATGAGGTGTGAAGGAACATAGCAGCAGTCCACACAAACAAAAGGAGTCACGCACACGCCATTTCCCCTCTCTCCACACTCCATCTCCCCTGTAATGGGCCCTGCTTCCGGGCAGGCATTCTCAGGGTCAGTCCCAAGGTCCCAGCCGCCCTGTGTCCTATCTGCTGTCTGGAAGCAGCCTGGGGACAGACAGGGTGGGCCAACTGGCAGACAGCATTAGCCGCCAAGGGAGTGGGCGAAGTGCCCAGTTCTCCAAGGGCCCCACCTACCAACCCCAAGTAGGATGGAGGGTGGCAGGGGCTGGGTCCTTCCGCTGCCCGTGTCTGAAGCACCCCCTCCTACTCAGCTGTCCCCAGGACACTGCAGGACTAGGGTGGTGGGCCAGCCCTTCAAGGGAGCACTTGAAGCAGGAAGCTTCAGAACCATGAGACATGTTTTCTTGCTTTAACTTTTCAACTTGCTGAATACTTGGAGATTTCTTTTCTGTAACAAAAGTAACTGGCATTCAGCTGACCGACATCTTCCTAAAGCCAAGCATTCCTGCAGCTGGCCCTTCTCTTTGGGACGAGGCGAGGGTCCTGGGGCACCGCTGCTGGCTGCACATCGCGTGCCCCCCCATCCCCCACCCCCGCGCACAGAAGTGATCAGTCCCGTGCTACCAGCTCCGGAGACCCACGCCGAAAACCCCGAGGCTCTATTCCACTCTACTGCGTTCGAAGGGGACACTTAGTACCCTCGGGGCACCGTACCCACCCGCGGGCGAGCTGGTCTCCAAGCAGGCTGGGCTTCCGGGTGGGCTGCTGCAGTGTCGCCCGCACCCGGCAGGGGGCGCCGGCAGTCTCGGGCGGCTGCGGAGCCCGGCCCCTGACGTCACCGCCCGCGGTCGCCATGGCGACGGCCTCACCAGCGCGCGCGTCAGAGCCTCCAGTCTCTTGGCAACCGCCCGATCTCCGCTCCCCCTCTGCCGGCGCTGGGCCGCGCGTCGCTCTGGCGTCAAAGCGACGTCAATGGGCAGTGCCGGCTGCGGGGGGCGGGCCGAGGCGGGGCCTACGCGGGGCGGGGCGGGGCGGGGCGGGGCGGGGCGTTGCCGCGTGCGGCTGGCGGCGGCGGGACGCTGACATGCGGCGCGGCCCTGGCGGCGACAGCAGCGTTGGCGGCGGCGGCGCGAACGACGGGCGCCGGAGCAGAGCGAGCGGCGGAGCGGGTGGCGTCCCGGATCGGGCGTACGGAGGGCGGCGGAGGTGAGCGATGGCTCGGGTTCGGGTCCCCACGGCCCGCAGGTGTGCGCGTGGGGTCTCGGGGCAGGACTCCGGCTCCCGCGGGCTCCCTATTGTTGCGGGTCGGCGCCCGGAGACGGGTCCGCGAGCGCCCAGTTGAGGAGCCTGTCCCGGGGAGCTGAGCGCGGGCGCCGGTGGACGGGAGCGCGGTGCAAGCCCAGGGACCCGAGGGTGTTCGGGGGCTGGCGCGGGGTTGGCCGCGGGTGAACTGCTGGAGCGCGCGCCCGGCCAGGACCGGGGGGTCGGGGGGCGCGTGCGTGGGGGGTGGGGGGACGACTCATGCCGAGGGAAACCGAGATCGAGGGGGGCGCGCGCGTGGGGACAGGGGCTGGGAGCCCGGGATCTGATGACTCCGGCTGGGAGATCCCGGGGTAGAAGGGGTGCGTGCGCGGGGACTCTAGCCAGGCGACACGGGGGTCAACGGAGGAGCGAGAGCGGGTGCGAGCTGGGATCCAGGGTCGTGGGCCGCGGGCTGGAGGGACACGGGGTCGAGGACGCACGCGGCCTGGTGGACACAGTTTCGGTGGCCGCGTCGTGGAGGCTCGGGCTGGGGCTATCGGGGTCCGTCGGTCGGTGCTGAGCACACTCCTCGCTGACCCGCAGGTGCGGCCCGAAGCCATGGTGATCATGTCGGAGTTCAGCGCGGTCCCCTCGGGCACCGGCCAGGGCCTGCAGAAGCCCCTCCGGGTGGGCTTTTACGACGTGGAACGGACCCTGGGCAAAGGCAATTTTGCCGTGGTTAAGCTGGCGCGGCACCGAGTTACCAAAACGCAGGTGCGCGCGCGTGTTTGGGGGAGAAGGGGGGGGAGGCCAAACCTGGGGGTGGATCCAGCCAGGGGGTGGACCCCTGTGCTGATTCAGTCCTGCGGAGTTGATTGTCACAATTGTAAACGATGACAGTGTTTAGTCTGGTAAAGGGGGGGGAGGGCTTTGTATTTGTTTCTGCATAATTTGTACAATTACTAGGGAACAGCAAAGATAATAATGACCAACAATCTCTCTGCAAAAAAAAAAAAAAAACAAAAAAAAAAAAACAAAAAAAAATCAAACAAACCAGGGTCTTTTGTTTATCTTCTATTCCTTTAAATCTTGTTAGTGGCTACTTTCATTTTCTCCTAACTACTTGTGATCTTTTGAAGACGTCAAATGTTTGAGAAATTCATTTGCAAAAAACAAAAAAAAAAAAGTGACAAACGAAGTTAATTGAAGGTTTATTTCTAAACAAAATACCCCCCCTTTCTTTTTTTAACTCTGTAGGTTGCAATAAAAATAATTGACAAGACACGGTTAGATTCTAGCAACTTGGAGAAGATTTACAGGGAGGTCCAGCTCATGAAGCTACTGAACCACCCGCATATCATCAAACTCTACCAGGTGAGCCAGCCAAGCCTCACTGCCCCACTGCTCCACGGGTACCTCACTGCTTCCCACGTGCCGTACCCTGAGCCTTCGGCCCCTGAAGGCGGCCTGCGTTTCCCATGCTGTGTGGGAAGCAGGGTGTACAAAGTAAATACACTGACCTTTGGTAGGCTGTGCAGCTCTGTTGATAGTCTCTTGCTCTGGGTCCTACGCGATTTGCCTCGTTTGAGGTTTATCTGGTATTGTCATGGGTTCCACTTTTGGATGTGTTGAGGCTCGTGGATGAAGTCCTGTCACTCTGAGAATAGCCACATGTCCAGTGAGGCTTAGGGCAGAAGGACAGAGACTTGAGCGAAACTCGAAACTTCCGCCTTTGCGGATGATTACTAAATGTTTAAAAAAGCAGCTGTTCTTTCCAGTTTTTCCTTAATGTATCTTTGCGAGGATAGCAGCCAGCCAGCGCTCGTCCCCTGAGTATAATTCACAGTGCAGAGTGAAGACGGGAGATACTTCAGCCCTAGGAATTTGCCGTTTAATCCCGGGTGTGAGGGTGGGCCTCACCCATTCGTCTGTTGGTTGTTTCTTGATCATTTTCCCTCCTGTCTACGTAGTGATGAGCGGCTACTTTTGCTGCACTGTGAAATGGGTCTAAGTGTAGGGGAGCCAGGCCTTGTGATAGTTGTTGTGTATCCTTGTGTTGGTGTAAGACCCGACTCCCAGAATCCTCGTGAGCCTGAGGGGACTACAGGGGCCATGGGCGTGTACGGTGCAGTAGTGGGGGAATGTAATTTAAAGTTACCACTGGCCGCCCTTTTTCAGAACAAAGGCAGACAAGTCACTGGGGCTTGTGTTTGGCCTGTGGTGACAGCTCCCTCGGCGCGTCTAAGCACGGAGCCCAGGGCTGTGTGCTCAGGGGTCATTCTTTCAGTCTACCTCTTTAAGTTGCTCTCCAAGATATGTTTCCTCACGCATGGCCAGTGCTGGAAGAGGGGGGCTGGGTAGAGGGCCTTCCCAGACCTTCGGAGCAGGCTGACTCTTGTGGCCGACCTATGCTGCTCTTAAACCTCCCCTTCCTCCCTGCCTTCCACTTGCTGACCAGGTCAGAGCCACATCACTGAGAAAATGTTGCCCAGGCGTTGGATGCCAGAGTAGGTATTTTAGCGCCTGTCTTCAGTGACTCAGCTTGCAGGATCGGGTGGGCTGGTGAGACCAGTCGGTCCCTCAGGTCTTGATACTGGTGTCTAGTGTTCACTCAGTTGGCTCAGGCCCTAGAATCCTGCCGAGGCGTCTCACTCTCTCTCGGGTGGGGGTGGGGAGTGTTTGTTCGGTTTCATTTGTTAAGATAGGGTCTTGCTACAGAGCTGTAGCTCTAGCTGGCCCCGTGCTCTTGAGTCTTGATGGCCTAAGACTCGCAGCAGCACCTTGGTGCCTTAGTCTCTCCTGAGTGCTGGGATCACAGATGTCTGCCACCACACTTGGCTTATCTCAGGGTTTAAAGGGTTAAAAGATGTAGACTCTCAAGTTTGTTTTCCTTTCCCCTTTTCTTCCATCAAGGAATAAGCAGAGGTCCTTTACCTCGCCGCCACCATGGGGAGGGCAGATGGATGTTACATTTCTAGCTGAAGCGCTGTGGTTTTTAATAACACTTTTCTTAGTAAATTTATGACTTAAAAAAGAGTCTTTAAAGTAACTTTTAAAGGAATAACAGTGCGTCTTGAACACAAAGAAACCTTTTTCCTATTGGAGTACATTCTCTTTCTCCCCTAGAAATGTTTTATTGCTTTATTTATTTATTTATTTATATTGAGACAGTTTCACTATGTAAACTGACTGCCTGGTGTAGTCCAGGCTAGCCGTGAACTTCAGGCAACTCTGCCTCTGTCTCCCGAATGCTGGATTTGTAGGTGCATGCAACACCTGGCTCCTCTGAAACAGTTAAATTATACACATACACAAGTGGTTTTTACTCGTTTCAGAACCAACAATTTGAGTTTTGCTTTGTTGCTCAGTTACGCAATTTAAATTTTTTTTTTTTTTTTTAAGTAACATAAAGTTGTCGATCAATGAGTGGACTCAGAAGGTGTATGTTGAAACGGACCATTACTGTTGACACATGCCTAGCAATGCACTGTACAAAGAGCAATCCCCTGTAGCTTACCTGGCAAGGCTGTGTTCTTACAGCTTAATGTCTTGTCAATAAAGCAAACGAGGGGTGGGATATTTGTATCCATCACTCAGTTTGCTTTGTTTTTTGGCTTGAATGACCATTTGTCCGTTGGGCTTCTGAAAAGACATACGTGGGATTTCGGCATCCATGGCCTTCCAGAGCTCCCAGGAGGCATGCAGGGCAAACGCTTGCCCTATTCGGCCTCATTTGTTGGCTCTCTCTTTCAAGAGCCGAGGTACCGGGACAGACAGGACCAGGAGAAGATGGCGGGGTGGAGGGACTTATTCCAAGGCTTGTAAAGTCGTGTCTTTGGGTTGTGTTTCTTTCCCTCCCTCTCTTCTTCCTTAAATGATGGGGGCAGCTTCTCGGAGAAGCCGAAGGTTGCTTGGGGTTCAGGTACATCCACCGTGGCTTCTGTGTGATCCTTTCTCCCCCGCTGAAATTTTCCTTTTTCTGTTGTTTCAGGTTATGGAGACGAAGGATATGCTTTACATTGTCACGGAATTTGCAAAAAATGGAGAAATGTTTGGTGAGCTGCATTCATTTCAGTGTTAGGTGGAACCTGCCTTCTGGGTGTATGCCTTTAACTCCTGCGGCCCTCGGCACTTCCGTGCCCGGCCCCAGGTAGTGGCAGACTCGGGCATCTCGGGGTATAACTTTGTTTTTGTCGTTTCTCAGATTATCTGACTTCCAGCGGGCACCTGAGTGAAAACGAGGCTAGAAAGAAGTTCTGGCAGATTCTGTCAGCGGTGGAGTACTGCCATAACCATCACATAGTTCACCGGGACCTCAAGACGGAGAACCTGCTGCTGGACGGCAACATGGACATCAAGCTGGCAGGCAAGGACGTGTGCCCAGGGTGGCCCCATGGGGTCTCCGGTTCCCGTGCTTCCCGAGGCCACAGTGCCGCCGGCCAGTCCTGGACTGATGCCAGTGCCTGTTCCTTTGCCTCGCAGATTTTGGATTTGGCAATTTCTACAAGCCGGGAGAGCCTCTGTCCACGTGGTGCGGCAGCCCCCCGTATGCGGCCCCAGAAGTCTTTGAGGGGAAGGAGTACGAAGGCCCCCAGCTGGACATCTGGGTAGGAGTCTTTTCGGACCCTGCTGCCTGCCACCACATCCCTGGAGCCGGCAAGCAGGGCACCAACAGAGCTGTCTGGTCATTCGCAGAGCCTCGGCGTGGTGCTGTACGTCCTCGTCTGCGGCTCCCTCCCTTTTGACGGACCCAACCTGCCAACGCTGAGACAGCGGGTGCTGGAGGGCCGGTTCCGAATCCCCTTCTTCATGTCTCAAGGTGGGTGGGCACGAGGCTGGTCTGCCCTGGGAGCCTCGGGTAGCTGGGCGGTGGCTTTGGGGAAGAGGTGGTGCCCGGCTGTCTAGCAAGTCTGCCATGAAGTCAAGGCTCAGGTCCGGGTGATCAGGCTGCGAGAGAAACTCAAACCCACAGGTGCTTTCCCCGTGCCCTACTTACACCCTACTGACGGCATGGACAGGAACCTCCCCCTACGGACTGTCGCCTGCCAGCATTCTCTTTGCAGTCTCCCCACTGTCAGGCCCCACACCTCTGTAGTCCCCCACCATAGTTAGGCCCCAGGATGCCAGCCCCTCTCACAGACAGGACTTTCTGTTCTATAGAGGCGCCTAGCCTCACGTGTGCCGCAGCAGGACGGAGCGTCTAACTGGTTTTCTGCAAGGGACATTTTAAAAGATTAGAGTGTCTTCCCTGGGTCTGGTCCTCAACTTGGTGGCTCCTCTTAGAAGCCTATAGTGGCAGCTTCAGACTTGATTATCATGCAGGTGGTTTTTGCCTGTGTGAGAGGCTCTACCTCGGTCGTGGGAATGAGCCCCTGGACTCAGTGCCCTATCCTCAGTGCGAAGCTTTCACCTCCACAGACTGTGAGACGCTGATCCGACGCATGCTGGTGGTGGACCCTGCCAAGCGCATCACCATCGCCCAGATCCGCCAGCACCGGTGGATGCAGGCCGACCCCACCCTCCTGCAGCAGGACGACCCCGCCTTCTCCATACAGGGTTACACCTCCAACCTGGGCGACTACAACGAGCAGGTGCTAGGCATCATGCAGGCCCTCGGCATCGACCGGCAGAGGACGGTGGAGGTGAGCGCGGTGCACCCGGCCCTGGCTGTCCCTCACAGGCCTCTCTTCCTGGGATGGCTGCAGGACTAGCTTTCTCAGGCAAAGCAGGCCCTTGCCTGTGGAGTTAAAATGGGACTGCAGTTTACTTTAAGGCCCAGATAGTCCCCTTCTCTGAGGATATTCTTGGCCGCCTGAGAATTTCCTAGGAATGGTCTCACTGGGAAGCCCAGTGGCCAGTGCAGCCGGGGCCACCCTCTGACCCCCGTTGTCTCTGCTGCCCAGTCTCTGCAGAACAGCAGCTACAACCACTTCGCTGCCATTTACTACCTCCTGCTTGAGCGTCTCAAGGAGCACCGAAGCACCCAGCCCTCGGCCAGGCCGGGCCCTGCACCCACCAGACAGCCCCGACTCCGAAGCTCCGACCTCAGCAGTCTGGAGGTGAGGGTGAACTCCCTTCCGGAGCCCTGCTTCTGTCCCTTTGCTTTGAGTTATTCCCTCAGAGATCAGAATCCCTGGCTTGGACATGGCACTGACTCTCGGGGCAGTGCCCTGGACCTCATTGGAACCCTAGTTATGCTTCAGCCACAGGCTGTGGGGACAGTAGGGGCTGTAGGGATGGGGGTACAGGGTATGGTTGCTCTACTCTGGGCAGGTTTCTGCCTAGCAGGCTCTTGTTCCTAGCACCTCCTGGCTACCTGCGTGTGCATGTGGCCTTATAGATGAAGACGCAGGTTCCTGAGCCCAGTCTGTTAGTGTCTGGTTTCCGTCAGGTCCACCTGTAGAACCAGCTCGCTGCCCCTGGTAGTTGACCCCCAAATCACTTCCTGACCATCCCTCCCTCCTCTGCTGGCCCCAGGTGCCTCAAGAAATTCTCCCGTGTGACCCCTTCCGGCCCTCTCTGCTGTGCCCGCAGCCCCAGGCCTTGGCTCAGTCTGTCCTGCAGGCCGAGATGGACTGTGACCTCCACAGCTCACTCCAGGTGGGTGCTGGTCCTTTGAGGGCTGCTCACTTTCCTGGCAACTGTGCTGCACCGATCCCATTCTAGAGCCCTGAAAGTTACCGGCTTCTGCCCCTCTTTTGCAGCCCCTGCTCTTCCCCGTGGATACCAACTGCAGCGGAGTGTTCCGGCACCGGTCCATCTCCCCCAGTAGTCTGTTGGACACAGCTATTAGCGAGGAGGCCAGGCAGGGTCCCGGCCTGGAGGAGGAGCCAGAGGCCCAGGAACCCCTGCCTGGCAGCACAGGCCGGAGGCACACACTGGCTGAAGTCTCTACCCATTTCTCTCCACTCAACCCACCTTGTGAGTGTCCCCAGAGACTGGGTATCCAGGGGGAGGGGTCAGGGCCACGCTGAATTCACTTGAAATGGACCCTTTCACCTGGTACCACCCTCCAGTTAGAGTTCTGAGGGTTCAGCTTTTGTTTCAATGACCTTTGGTTCACACTTGGACATGTTCAGCCTTATCTCATTGGCGGGGCACCCCTTAGCTATCCCAGCACTGGGGGGGGCAGGTGTTTGACCTTGGGCCTCTCCCTATCCTGGGGTCTGAGTGTCACAGTTGCCCTGCCATCGCACCTGTGGGCTCACAGCCAGGGCCTCTGGGCTTTGGTGGCCTAGATGAGGGCCAGGTCGGGGAAGACCATACCATACCACAGCCTCCCTCACTAGTGGGCCGCGTACCCTGTTCCTCGGGCCGTGACTCTGGGGTGTGAGGACTCCTTCTCAAGGACTTAATCTTCCCACAGGCATCATCGTCTCCTCCTCTGCCACAGCGAGTTCCTCGGAAGGGACCAGCTCCGACAGCTGCCTCCCCTTCTCTGCAAGTGAAGGTCCTGCGGGGCTAGGCAGTGGTCTGGCCACCCCAGGGCTGCTGGGCACCGACTCTCCGGTCAGACTGGCCTCGCCTTTCCTGGGGTCACAGTCAGCCACCCCCGTGCTCCAGGCTCAGGCAGGCACAGCTGTCCTGCTTCCCGTCAGCTTCCAGGAGGGACGGAGGGCATCAGATACCTCACTCACTCAAGGTAAGGGCCCTTTCCACACCCGTACCCCCTTGACCTGGGAGGCCATCTCTGTCTCTGATGGAAGTTATGTCTCATCCTCAGCCTGGGCAGGACCATCAGTGCTCCCCAGACAGGCTGGAGGCACCATCCCAGTCCTGGGCATCCTAGCTTACAGGGTAGACTCAGACCTGGCCCTGAGTGCAAGGGACAGCCATTCTGGGCAACAGCTGCCTGGCAGGAGGCTCGAGAAAGGACTCTGACAAAGGCCTGATTGGATTTCTCCATGCTACTCAGGGTCAGGGGTGCCTGTGAGGTCCCTCTATGACTGTCAACCCAGAGCACTGCACACTTCCTCCTGTACAGTGTACCCAAACACACCTGTCCCATGGAGGTTGGGGGGGGGGCTACAGCCCTAGACCTGGAAAGACTGGTGGCCACGGAGGAGGAGTGGGTGGTGGACTCCGGAGCTGGCAGCTACTGAGCGCTGTAGGGAACCTCAGCCGTTACCTAGAGCCAGGCCCGCTAATCCCTGCTTTTCTCGTCTCCACAGGTCTAAAAGCCTTTCGGCAGCAGCTTCGGAAAAACGCGAGGACCAAGGGGTTCCTGGGGCTGAATAAGATCAAGGGGTTGGCGCGCCAGGTGTGCCAGTCCTCCCTCCGAGCTTCCCGGGGAGGCATGAGTACCTTCCACACCCCGGCCCCAAGCTCAGGTCTGCAAGGCTGCGCGGCCAGCAGTCGGGAGGGCAGAGGCCTGCTCGAAGAGGTGCTGCACCAGCAGAGGTAGGCCTGCCACGCCATCCCTGTGCTCTCTGCCCTTCCTGTGGAACAAGCATCCCCCCCCGCCCCGCCCCACTTCCCTGTCTGCCGAGGTCTCCCCTGCCGTGCAGTTCCTTTAGTGAGGTCTCTAAAGCCTGGGTGGGCCCTTGTTGTCGGGGATAGAGGGAGGAGGGCCAGTGCGCAGGTTTAGTAACCCCTCATGGGTGGAGGACTGTGGTGACCAAGGCCGTCCTGTTGAGCTGGCATCTCTGGGTTGCCACAACAGCTAGGACTCAGGGCAGGATGGCTCAGGGATGTGTCATGTCGCATACAAAGCCCTGTGAAACCTTGTCTGCCCAGAGCGGCTCCGAGGTGGGTGGGACCCACCTGGGCAGTGTGGAAACCGGAGCATCTCTGGGCAGGCCAGCGGAGTGACCTCTCGGCTCCCCTCCGTCTCTCGTCTTCAGGCTGCTCCAGTTACAGCACCACTCAGTGGCCTCATCTGGCTGCCAGCAGGGCCCCCAGCCTTCCCCTGTGCCCTACGTGCTCACTCCCTGTGATGGCCTCCTCGTGTCTGGGATACCAGTGCTGCCAGCACCCCTCCTCCAGGCTGGCGTGTCCCCCGTGGCGTCCGCCGCCCAGCTCCTGGATGCCCACTTGCACATCAGCGCCGGCCCGGCGGCTCTACCCACCGGGCCCCTGCCACAGTGCCTCGCCAGGCTGGCCCCGAGCTGCGATCCCGCCGTGCTGCCGCAGGGGGACTGCGAGATGGAGGACCTGACCTCTGGCCAGCGGGGGACGTTTGTCCTGGTACAATGAGGGTCGCTCTGCCCCGCCCCCCGTGGCCGATTTACTCTTCCAAGCAATAATTTCAGAGTATGTGAAGATGGTTTGGAACTCAAAGCCAAGAACTTTCTAGAAGTGAAACAAGCAATATGTTTGGTGTATGGGCTCATTAGGATTTTTTGTTATTGTTTTATTTTAGTTTTTCCTTGCACTGAGTGACCTCAATGATGAGTAGGGACTGGAAACTCTGAAGAAAAATAATAATCGAGGGTGCGTCCTATGGGCGGGTGGACGGGAGGGGACGTGGGGTGAGGGAAGAGGCCCATGTGGATGGGGTGAAGGAGAAGAGGGGGGCCACGCTGCTCAGGGACCTACACTCCCGTTCAGTTCACAGCTCATCGCCATAACGTGATGAGCTCGGACGTCCCTGGGGGGCCCGGCGCCGGGTGCGGCACGTGCCCGTGTGTTGGTCAGCATTGTTTTGGGTTTGGGTTCACAGCTCTCCACTTCTGAAATGCTCGTGCTTTAACAAAAACTGTGAACTTGCTGCTTTCTGTGTGGGTTGTAGAACAGCCAAGGATCGTCGGCCTAGGGGAGGCCCGTATGCTTTCTCGGGATTCCCGCCAGCCGGAGGACGGCCTTGTTGTATTTTAGCTTGAGTTTCCTAGCTGCTCAAGTCGGTTTGCCAGGCTTTTTCAAAGGAACCACAAAGGACTGGAAGGGGTAAGGACCTGCAGGTGGGCGCTCTGTGCCACGGTCTCTCGGCCCAGGGCCCCTTGCGCCGCAAGGAAACCAACAAATTCCTTCCCGCTGCGTCTCAATTCTGCTGCTAATTACCAGATTTTCATGCATTTCATTATCAGGGTCCAACAAGAACACCTGACTTGGGGAAATTGTGCAATACCAAGGGGCCGTGACCAGAGGGGCTCAGGCAGCCAGAGGGCGTCTGGTCTGGGACCTTTCCTGGTGAAACAGCCCTGGCACCCAGGCCTGGGCTCTGTCTGTTTTCTTTCCAGGAAGATGAGAAGTGTAGGGTCAGTGTTTGTAAAGTTTCTTTTTTAAGCAAATACTGTATATGTATATAAATAGGAAACAGACACTACTTATTTTTTCTATTTTGTATACACTTTTGTGTTCCTGGCTTAAACCTCCCCTGGTCACATCAAGAAGTGTCCCCATCTGTACCGTGTCTGTGTTGAAGGGACCACAGGCTACCCACGCTCCAGCCCAAGGTAGAGGAGTGGCCCCCACCTGACAAGTGCGGGTCTGCCTCGGCGGGTAGGCACAGGCCCAGCTCTGCCATCCAGAGTCTCCGGAACTATCCAGGGACGTCAGGTGCCTTCCACAATGGCATCTCACCACCGCAGTATTAACCTGAGGTCATAAGGGAGAGGAAAGGAGGCACTTCTAGAAGCCAAAGATTGACCAAGTGACCCGAGGCCTGGAAGAGGCCGCACTCGGCCTGATGTCACAGCGTGGTCCTCCCCCGTCGGCCCCGTGGCCCGTCTCGTACCGCTTAACTCTCGAGATGGGTGAAGGACCGTCCCTTCTGGGTCAAGCCAAAAAGTGTCGTTCCTGCCAACTCACCAGACGTGCGGATCGGGGAAGCACCCCAGCGTCCCGGGCAGCCGGCCCTGGTCTCCCACAATTCCCGTCCAGATACCACAGATCAAAGGCCTGGGCACTGCTGCGTGTCAGAAGCGGCGAGCACTTTACTTCCTGGCAGTCTTCATGTCTTCTAGTCGCGGTCGGCCCTCACTGGGGGTCAGTAGCGTCACGGTTTTAAGTGGTTTTTTTTTTCTTTTTTCTTTTTTTGGTGTGTGTGGTGTGTTCCTGTAGTTCCTCACAGCCCTGTCCTGGACTGTAATGGAATCGCCTATTTAAAGACACTACGTGATCTCAGATGTATATAATGGTTGTTTTTTTTTTCTTTTTTTACTATGATGGAATTGCTTCATTTCTCATGTTAATGTGAGAAACATATGCCAAATGATTAGTTGATGTATGTTTTTTTAATTTAATATTTAAATAAAATATTTGGGGGGGAACCTTGACTTTCCCTTGGTTCACCTCTGGGAGCGTATTCCTTTGAGGCACTGTCAGGAGGCCCCAGCGGTCTGGAGCCTGTTGTCTACAGCGGTTGCGTTGTGTCCGGGCCTGTCACGGCGGCCTGGTCAGCCCAGAGTCTGCAACAGGCTTTTCCTTCCCATGGCCACTGCCTCCTTCAGATGTTCTCTTAATCCCTTTACAAATGGAAGTTTTAGAAGAACTTCACAGAGAAACTCCCCTGGTCTTGGTCTTCGCTACCTTCCAGCATAGGGCAGTCTCATACAGCAGCTCCTCTGGATAAAGGTGCCTGGCCCTGGAACGGAGCCCAGGTGCCCTGTAGCGGGGGATGTACCATGGCGCAAACTCCATAGAAGATAATGCAATGGTTCCCACTCTCTTTGGGCCTATACCCAAAAACTCAGAGGTGCTTACACGCAGGGGTCACAGGAGCACAATTAGAGGTCAAGCTTAGAGGTAAGCCCAGTGTCCATTTGTGGATGAATAAATGGGCAAAATGTGGTCCCTCCCGGTAGTGGAGTATTTAGCCTTCAGAGTAAAGGTAATCCCGGCCTCAGTGAGTCCCAGTGAGTCCCAGCAGGACAGAGGCAATGTGACTCCATGCCTGTTGAGTGGTCTCAGAGCAGTCAAAGTAGCCTGTAGGTTTGGGGAGAGATAAAGTGTCCAACGGGGACAGATTCTGCTTGGGACAGTAAGAGCCTGAATCATGTGCTCAGGGACAGAATGGCACATCTTGTGTTGGGTCTTTTTGACCATAGTAAAAGCATTCAAGAGAAAAGACTTAGTGGATGGACAGTAACTTCCAGAAGGAGTCATGGCTCAACACAATGGGCTCAAAACAAGGAGGCCACTGCAGGTGGTAAGAGAATCTGTGCCAGAGTCCTTGGATGTCTGCGAGGGACCTTGTCCCCAGTGGACAGCCCAGCCCCTCACTGCTGGACAGAGCAGAAGGCTGTACGGACGCCTCTGGATCCCAGTGAGCCTTAGTGGCTCACCACGCTGTGTGTGCAAAACGGTTAGCACATCCAGACTTGCTAAACCAGTCATCCACGAGGAAAACCAACCCAGACTACACATCCAAGAAAGTTTGGCAGACCCCAAGCCGGGCCCTAGCCATGCTGCCCGAGTGCATGGGACCTGGGTCGGGAGAGATGGCAGGGCCGCCTTGGCTCTGAGTGCTCTTGGTGGCGTCATTGCTGAGGCTCCGAATAGTAGGCTCGATTCAGGCTTTCAGCTTGACCGTGGCATAAGCGGTGGCCGTGTGCTGGCTGGGGACCTGCTTAGTCGTGGGAAACAGCAGCTCCGAACAGATCGTGTCTCTGGGCCCCCTGTGTATTTGTGTTCTTGCTAAGTAGTAGACTGACATGTGTCAGCTCCCCCACTAGGTGGTCCTTTCCTAATGGGGAATGAGGGGTATGTTCTATCACCGTGCCCCCTAGAGACTGGGGGCAGTCGGAGCTGAGGAGGAGGAGGAGGAGGAGGAGGAGGAGGAGGAGGAGGAGGGAGAGACTAGAGATAATAAAATGCCATTTAGATCTCTCAGGTTGGAAATCAGAGCCCCAGGAACCTTCTAGAAACCCCAGAACTCTTGTCTTGGGCTAGTTGATCTGCTCACAGCCTTTTCCAATCACTCTGAGGAGCGGCCTTTGTTGCTTTGTTGTGGGTGTGTGAGGTCCCTTGCCTTCGGAGAGGTCCCTTCCCAGCCCAGCCCAGGTCTCCCTGCCAACATTTATTTTTTTGCTCTGCAAATGGCCCCACCTCCCTGGGAGTTTCACAAGATGTTTACATCAGGGACCTGTTGGTTCCTGTCCCGCAACTAGAGAGGCCCGAGTGGTGCTTTGACACACCCCTCACCACACAGCTGCACTTCTGAGAGATGAGGTACGTTTGGGGTTCTTCGGCTTTCTTCCTCCTGATCCTTCTGGCTGGGGTCCGGGCATACCCTGAAGCCGTGGCTGCCGCGGAGCAGCCACATAAGCGGCTGCTTATGTTCTTGCTAATGGAAGATAGAGTCGTGCCCATCGGGCTCAGAACACAGCGTCTCAGTGGCTAAGACTGTGGTCTTTGCTGTCACACGCCTGCCTTTGTGTCCTAGCTCTCCGGCTTCCCAGTCCTGTGACACTGGACAGCTGACCTGGATGGGCTGGTTATTAGTGTTCTTGTTTGCAATGTGGTACACTCAGCCCCGGTGTCACGTCTCAGGGCCCTGTGGGTTCTGACTAGCTCATGACACACAGAGACAACAATGCCTGCCTGGACGCAGCGAGCACTAAGCAAACAGTGGTATCCCCAAGTGTCATCCTCAGCAAGGACAGGACGCCCCTCCTTCCACCCCAAGAAAGAGAGTTGTCAACTGGCCAGACAGCTCCAGACTCACATACCCGTCCAGACACTCACGCAGAGGGTGCCCACTCCTACAGAAGGCAAGAAACTTCCCCCAGCAGGCAGCCCCTGAGATGCTCCTTGGCCTGACACAATGAGGTGTTTTCATTGCTTGGCTGAAGGCTGGCTGGCTCAGCAAAACTGCAGGTTTGGAAGGACTTCTCTTGGTGTACCCCACAAGGCAATCTCCAGGACTGCTGCCCGCTTTGTCCCCTGTGGCCCAGCATGCACCAGGATGTGAGGGTGTTCCAAGTGGGGCCTTCAGAGAAGGAACTGAATCTGAGGAGGAACTGACTCCTGGAGGCAGAAGGAGAAAACCAACAACAAAACCCAACAACAGCAGAGGTCTACTAGTTTTGCTTCTAGAACGAAATGGGGTGTGTTCGAGGCCGCCCTGGTGGTGGTGGGCGGGGGAGCACTGCCTTGAGGAAAGATGACCTTGGTCTTTCAGTGTGGACCCTGGAGAACATCCGGAGGGGTTTCTTTAAAGCCTGGCATCTGGCTTGTGGCTAGGCTGTGGTGGGGGTGAAGTGAGGTTGAGGCTTTTCGGTTCCCTCCTCAGAGAACCACTCACCTCTCCATCCACTTCCAATATCAGTATTTTGCCTATTTGGATGTGATTTCTCTAAAATACTGAAAGGCCTTTAAAACACTCAAGAGACCCTGTGGCCACACTCAGCGATGCTGGTGCCTTCCCCCCTCTGCCTGGAACAGCTCCAGGGTAGGCTGGAAAGCAGGCTTCCCCAGCAGATGCCAGAAGTTCTCTTTGCAGTCTGAGGGAAAGATGTCTTTTTTCCTGTCTTTTTTTGAGACAGGATCTCATCCTGCTAAGCCCATGCTGGCCTTTAATCCCCCTATGTAGTCAGGGATGACCCTGAACTTCTGATCCTCCTGCCTCTCTGTCCCAAATGCTGGATGACCGGCGTGAGTCACCCACCTGGCTAATCCAGTCCTGGGGATAGAACCAAGGCTTTATCCTTGCTAAGCAAGCACCCTGCTTAACTGAGCTACATCTCCAGGTCCCTAAAGGTGCGTTAAAAAAAAAAAAAAAAAAAAAAAAAAAAAACTCTCCGGCTAGCAAGAGGTGGGGTGAAAAGCAGGAACCTTCCAGCTTGCAGAAAGAATAAAGACTGAGGTTCTGCAGAAGAGACAGCTCTAAAAGGGTCTCCGAAAAAAGAGAGACAAGATCGAGACCAAACTGAGCTGTCCTGCCTGACTTGATGTTCAAGGATGTTTGGACCACGGATGGTCCAGTGCATGCTGCTGGGCAGTCAGATTTGCTGTCCCCACTCCAGGTGCTAGAGGACCCACTTCCTGTCACTGTGGGTTGGTTGGCGTTTTCTGAAGTTTTCTACGGAGCCGCACAGTGTGGCTTTTCTGGGTCTGGCTTTGTTCCTTGGCATCACGTAGCATCGAATGCTACGTGGGTCACTGGCTCACTCCTTTAATTGCCAAGCGGCCTGTCTGGTGCACACTCATCAGAGTGTTTACCCAGTCACCTGGCGATGGGCGCGTGGTTTGTTTCCAGCTTGGGGCTATTAGAAACGATGCTGCAGTGTTTGGGTGCCAGACTGGGTGGGGATTGGTTTTGTTTCTCTTGAGGGATATAGGTCAAAGGGCAACAGCTGGATGGTATGGCCTGACTGCTGCCAACCTTATGTGAAGTTGCCACACCATCCTGCCAAGCAGGACGTCAGTACCTGCAACGGACGAAGCCCCACCTGCTCACGTCCTTAGCGACATTTGGCATTTCCGATCTTTTGCTCTTTAGCCATGCCGGATTATCTGTAGGGGTAGCAGCACCTTTTCGCGATTTTCTTTTGCTTTTTTGTCACGATATAATTCAGGCTGGCCTGAAACTTAGAGCCCTCCCCTCCCTCCTCAGCCTCCCCATGGCTGGTATTGCTGGTGTGTACCACCACCAAATCCAGTACACGTTTCTTTCACTAAGGACTTTTACAACCGTGAAATGGATCGATCCGTAGCAGTACGCTACAGTCTTTTACCCTCAGTTTAGGGAAGGAGAAAGGAAAGAGAGAAATCTTCACCGCTTTTACAAGCGGCCTTAATACAGGCAGAGAGAAAGGTCGGAATCTCCACAGCCTCTTTTTAGGCTGTCCTAAGCTCGAATCTCTCCCACCTTTGTTCTCACACTATCTAAGGACAGCAACCCAACCAACGAACCACCCACCAAACAATGCCCACCTCGACTCTCGGGGCTTCAGGCCTTTTATGCCCTAAACCAAAAGTTCCCATAAACCCTTGCGGCCCGCAATCCCGAAGACAAGCTACAGGTGCCAGAACGACTGCACCCAACCAAATGATAGCCACCTGTGTCAAGCATTCCAATTCCAACTCGTAAACAACTCTACCACAGCTGGGATGGGAACGCGAACCTCTAGTGACTAGTCAGTTAAACCGAAAAGCTTTCCTTAACATAAACATCCCACGTGTTCCTCTACATCGATAGTCACCCTATTGGCTACCTTTTCCTCCGTGTGATGCTAAGGTTTGAACCCTACCTAATGCATGCCTTATTCATCCCTTCTCTGCTGCTGGGCCATAACCATGCCCCTTTGCCAGTATTTCCTTGGGTTACCTGAACCTTGTTACTGAATTACCAGAGTTCTTTATATATTCATCATACAAGGCTCTTTGCTATGGGAGTGTGTATACAAATACATTTGTAAGAAGAGAGAGAAAACAGTCTTTCAATGTGTGGTTTACCTTTCATCTGAAAAGAGTTGAAGGTTTTAGTAAATTTAACTTGTGAATATTGACCAATTCTAATTCATCATTCCCTCCCGCCCTATGGCTATTGCTTTTTGCATCTTGTCTAAGAAATCTGTCTATGCTGATGTTTTTTTTAGAATTCTTATTTTTATTTCTAGGTCATTTGTATCTCCGTATAAATTTTACGGACCGCTTGCCAGTGTCTGACTTCAATTTAAATGTTTGAGAAAGTAGTTTTCTTTCTCTTTCTTTCTTTCTTTCTTTCTTTCTTTCTTTCTTTCTTTCTTTCTTTCTTTCTTTCTTTCTTTCTTCCTTTCATGTTTGGTGGAATTTGTCACCGGAGGCATTTCTTTGTAGGAAGACTTTAAACTCCAAATTCAATTTAAGAAATACATCTATAACTATTCAGAGTTTCAGTTTCAGTTTCCAGTAAGCAGTGGGAATTCCAGAGAGGGGCTGTGCATTCTACCAGCTCTTGTCATATTTTCTAGAACGGTACTCCTGTAAGATTTGTTTTTATGACCACCCAAAGGATAATAGTGAAGCACATTTAAACCCACCAGCAGATACCTTCAAAAGACATGGAGTCAAACTCAACGAGTTCTGCCCCTCCAGACCCCGGCTGGGCACAAAGGTTGGCCATTTGTCCATGTGGTTTCTGGAGCCTCCAGCTGCAGGTGGAGTGCGCACACACACACACACACACATTCACACCAGGCATAGTGCAAAAACTCCAGCCCGCTCCTCCTGCCAGCCAGGAGGCCGCAACAGCAGGTGCCCAGGACCTGCCTGAGGACAGGCCATGGCAGGCCCAGCAGAATGAGGTATGGGGAATGCTGGGAAATCAAGCTATGCTGTGTACCATTATAAAGTTTGCCCCACAACACGTGGCCTGGCTCATGCCCGGTCTCATCAGTTCCTGATAGGGAAGAGCATGGGGTCTGGGCTTAGGACTTCAGCCAACAGCAGCTGAACTTCATTCCCAGCCATGGCCCTCAATACTATGCATTTGCCACCTTTGAGAGACCTCAGATGCCTTGGGCTCCTGGGAACTCTGTTCACCTTCGTCCATTCCCGAAGCCAAGGGCAGGCTGTGCAGGATCCCCCAGGCGAGGCTCCTAAGACGTTTCATGGGCGAGCTCCCCTTCAGCGTGGGTATAATTAATTTTCCTGAAATAGCGCGACAGCGCGTAGTCCCTGCCACCTGAGTCAGACAGCGATCGGCTCCTCTCACAGACACGGCTTGCTATTGGCCACTCAGGGGTCACATTTTCCAAGACACAACATGGCTCTGCTCAGAGCCTCTGCCCAGAGCTCTAGGGTGAGAGATGGTTTCTAGGCCTGTTCCTAAGACATGGACACTAGGATCCATGATATCAATGCCTCTGTCTCTGGTCCTTCTACCTTGAGGTTCTCATGGCTGACCACAGGTCAGAAACAGGTGGGGATGGGGGCTATTTCTGAAGCAGGGCCTGAGTTGTCTTTGCTCCCATGGAGGTCATATGGGCTGTAATTGCAGGGGGAAGATAACCCACGAGGTAGTGGATATACCCCATTGTCTCCAGCCTCAGGGTTCCAGTCCCTCAGACCCATGCTGTTTAGGGACATTTTCTTCTGGAGGAGAGACTGGTTGGGTGTGTCTTCTCTGACCATGGGTGTCCTCACATGGCTGGAGAAGGGGAAACTGAGGCCTCAGAGGTTAGCTAGGGTATACAAAAATGGCGCTTCTACAGGCTGAACTGCCATCTGGCTTCTGCAGGCGAAAGGGGCCAATCACCCTCTTCCCTTAGTGGGGAGGCAGGCCCTGTGGCCATGGGCTTCCCTGACTGTGCACCCACGCCTGCTGCCGGCCCTCAATGAGGAGGAACCTGAGACAAAAGCCCGGCTCATGCAAAAGTGTGCAGGGCAGAGAGCTCCCATGACTCTCAAGGCTCTGTGACACCCTGAGCTCACGGCCCTGGACATAGCAGACTCCTGGTTTTCTTGACCTTTCAATTTACAGAGCCTCCCTATCTCCGAGCCCTGCCTGGGACCGCTGAGCATAGTATATCTGATGTCTTTGAAAGAAGATGGCTCTGAAAACAGACACATGGAGACAAGGCGAGAAGGTTGCAAGGGGGCAGGAGTGATTCTGAAGCCAGACAACACTACCGTGGCCCACCAGGAAACAGACGAGAAGGTGAAAGAGACCCTTCCCCGGAGCCACTGAAGGAGCACGGCCCGTCTGTATGCCTTGTTTTCAGACACTGGATTTCAAGAACTCAGAAAAACGAACCTTTGTAATGGCAAGCTGCTGGGTTTGTGGTAACCCAACTCAGGAGATCCCTTCGGAGGCCCGAACCCCAGAGTTCCTGGTGTGAAGAACCTAGAATCATAGCCTGGAATACTCCAGGAGTCTCTTGGCGTGGAATTCCAGGCCAGCTGGCCCCAAACCTGGTCTGGGGACCCAAGTGTGCTCTGTCCTCTCTGGGTTTCAGGGATTCAATGAAGTCACACTTCAGGGTCCTCATTTGTGAAGAGGAAATATTCTCCCTGTGAGAAGACGCCTTCCTCTTTCCCCACACAGTGGTGCTTCTGCTTTGAGACAGACTTCGGCTGCCAGAAGAGACATCTTTAAACAAACACACCCTCCTTGTTGGAGCAGACAAAGGCAGATGGAGCAAAACAGAGTAGCTGCCACCCACCTCCCTCGCCATGCCCGGCTGCTTCTCCCTGGGCCGGGGCCAGAGAGCTCAGTTCCGCAGCCACGGAAATGACCGCTCTACTCTTAAGTTCTCAAGGCCGGACTGAGGAAAAGTGTGATTCGCCTCAGCCCCCGGTCCCTCTGTAGGCCTCCTTGGCCCCTCTGCAGCCTGGGGGCTCTAGATCTGCAGGGTTGCACTGTGCTACCGTCAGAAGGACTGTCTTCGGGTGGTGTCTGTCTCTCTTTGCACTTGATCCAGCCTCCCACCAGGAAACAGTTTCCCTCTGAGGAGGGTCCCCAGACTTGCTGGGGACCTCTACCTTGGAGCTACGGTGTTAGAATGGCAGCCCTGAAACCTTGACACCCTGGGTCAGAGGGCAAACAGGTCAGCACAGGTTGGGCTAGGTAGTCCTGGGGTGAGACCTGGTCTGAAGGAAGATGCAGTAGTCAGCAAGTCTCTGGAGTCATGGGGAAAGTTGGGATGGCGACGAAGAGTCAAGGCAGAGCCCATTCATCCAGTCACAGGAGTAGGTGGTGATACCCTGGACCAGTGAGTCCCTGGCTGCTGCATCTGAGGCTAGCTGCTCAGTACAGAGCTGGCAAGTCCCAGGAGGCAACGGAACCTTAGCTATTGTAAGCGGAGCCTTGAGTCCTTAGCTCAGTGAGTGCCCAGCCACTGCGTGGCTCACTTGCACTATGCTGGGTACTGATCCTGAGTCTCGAAGCCTCCTTTGGGCCATCAGCTGGAGGCCAGGTTCCACTGATACCTGTCCTGGTCTCGCCAGAGTGCAGATTGAGGATCTCTTGAGGCCGTGAGGGGATGCCTATGGGAGAGGCATAGGGCCATGCCGCCTTCTGGGCCTGGCTGCCTGTCCTCACCCCCACCCCTGGGCCCTCTGATCAGCTACCTGGGCGCACCATTTGGTGGAAAGCCTTTTGCAGCATTCTCTGCAGCTCTGAGTCTTAGCTTGGCCCCATCTCTCCTCCAAAGTGTCCCAGCACGAAGGGCCTGGCTGGTTGGCAGCTGTACCCTCCTGGGTGGTCTTGGGCCCGGGGGATGGGGGAGGTGTGGCGGTGCACCCCCACAGCCCTGAGGGGTGACAGCACTGAAGCTGTTGCACTCCGTTTCCTTCCTGTCTGTGGTCAGGTGATATCTCTCCTGAACTTGCATTTAGGAAAGATGCCCCCATGCCTCTGGGCAGAGGGTGCTGGTGTCCTACTGGGGAGAGGGAAGTGGGAACAGAAGAGGGAAGTAGTCTGCCACAAACTGGGGTCAGGTCCATGGCAGGAGGGCACGGGATACGAAGGTGGAAGGTGTGTGCTCAGGCCGCTGCTGTGTTCCCAGAGCTTCAGAGGGACCTTTTTTTCCCCTCCCTCCCTCCCTCCCTCCCTCCCTCCCTCCCTCCCTCCCTCCCTCCCTCCCTTCCTTCCTTCCTTCCTTCCTTCCTTCCTTTCTTCCTTCCTTTCTGTTTTTCCAGACAGGGTATCTCTGTTGTAACTCTGGCTGTCCTGGAACTCACTCTGTAGACTAAGCTGGCCTTGAACTCACAGAGCTCCCCCTGCCTCTGCCTCCCGAGTGCTGGGATTGAAGGCATGCACCGCCGCCTCCTCCACCACCACCACCACCACCTGCTTAAGGACCTGAGGGAACTTGCTGGGCCCTCTCAGACAGCCTCTTTGCCTTCCACCTCTCTGTTGCCTCCGCTGGGCCTCTCTGACCCTCTCGCTATGAAGGCACCCTTCAGAGACTCTGCCTTTTGAAACTAGAAGGCCTACCACCAGTGATTTGTTTGTGGCCAACAGTGTACACAACCCGAGCAGATGGGAGAAGCCTGGGCCCAGAGTGGTGACAGGGTTATAGTGAGGGGCTCTGTCACGGTGCTGAGTGCTCAGTGGCACCAAGGAGTCCGGAGAGCTCTTTGGGAAAGTCCACGGCGGTTGTTGCCTGCAGACCCCCACTAGCTTGCGTGCTCTGCTGTGGAGCTCTGAGCTCTCCCAAAGCCAGGACCAGCCTGGCTGTCAGCAGGGGTCTCTGGACCCCTGCAGTGAAGACCAGCAATACCAGTCTATGTTCAACAGGCCTTGACTGCCCTGGGAAGACGGGAGGCTGGCCCTGGGTGGGGCCATCAGAGCTGGTACAGTGTGTGGCCACCTGTCCGTACCTATGTCTACCACCACAAGTGACAGACATGACTTACAGATCCTAGCAGCTCCTTTTCCAAGGAGGCTAATGGGACTGGGAGGGGATTGCCTAGAGCAGCCCAGGAACCCAGTCACCAGCGGGCTGCTCAGAGATGCATGCGTTCACACACACTTGCTCACACTCACACGCACACTTAGGAACCTGGGCACAGGCCACAGGCAGACAGCTCTCTTCTTGTTCTGGCTTGCTCACTACAACAGGATGCAAAGGGGAATGTTTTTTTGTCCCTGTGCTGTGGAAGAAGCTGAAGTTCAGGCATGGAGGAGTGACTCAGAGGGCTAGGCTGGCCATGTGACCGCAGGTCAGGTGCCTCAGCGCTGGGGAGGGCCAGCTTCTAGGGGAACAAAGGCAAGAAGGGCTTCTTTCTTATGGTGGTCAGCGTAGCATGAACCTGGGGTAGAGGTGACCTGAAGGACTGACCACAAGGGAGGTGACCACAGGAAGAGGTGATTAGGAGGAGAAAGATCTGCAGATGGTTGTCTCCCAGAGCAGGCGACCACAGAGGGTGATCTTGGAGTAAGAAAAGTAACCACAGGGTGAAGTGATCACCGAGAAAGGTAGTCACAGGGGGAGTGATGCCTGTCTCACAGAGCAGGCCTGGGTGGGGGGCACCCTATGTTCTTCTTGCCTGAAGGCCCTGGGTGCCAAACAGAGGAGGCTAATACATCTGTGGACAGCAGATGTTGCCTCTCCCCACCTGTAGCTACCTGACTACCGTGGCCTGGAACCTTAGCCTCTTCAGCCTCTCAGCCACACCACCTGGTTTTTAACCCTGGCCCTCCACCATGCCCAGTGGTTTATGCATCTGCGGTTCGATTGTTACCCGGATGCAAAAGAACTCAAGTTGCAGCCGTAACCGGCCCAGCTTGGGGGTGGGGGGTTTGCTTATGATAATGAGAGCAATGGATGCTGGGAAGGCCAAGGCACAAAAACTGCTCTGTGGGAAGCTGGCTGGGTCTTGTGTGGAGCAGGAAGTCTGAGGGGAGCCACTCAATTCAGAGAGCAACGTGGACTTTCTCTTCTCACCCAGTGGTATCCTGCGTGTCCAGGCAAAAGGAACTTTGAATTAAAACTGGCTCCTGCAGCCTCGGTGTCCTCAGTGTTGTCAAAAAGCCTTCTTGTGAGAGGCCTCTGTGGGGAACCTGGCAGCTTAGAGGCTCTGGGAAGGGCAGCTTCCTGCTCAGCCAGGGGCCGGGCCTGGAGGAGCTTGCTGGCAAGTTCTAACTCCTGGGTCTGTCCAAGATTGATCCGGAAATGACATCCACCCTTGAGAGTACATGGGAACTCATCTCTCAGCCTGCCTTCCTGGGCTCCTGACCTAGGAGTGGGCTGTGGGCCAGAGGGAGAGAGTTGGGAAGGGAGGCACCTGACTGTGGGTGCATGCTGTCAGCGACAAGCCCAGGCCTGGTCTGAAGGGAGCATCCCTGTCCTCTTCCCGCAGCTCTATTTGGCTGGGGGATAGTTTTGGGCTGTGGCTTTGGTTTGGGGACATCAATAGGCCCGCCTGGTAGACAAGGCTTGTAATAGGGGGCTCACAGCTGCATTGTACTGAGAGTCAGAGTAGCTTTCTTGAGCCATGACTAACTCCCAGGACAGCGTGGTGTCACAGAGAAGGCCTCTGTAATGTTCTGGGGCTCCCAGCTGGGTCTCCCACCCCTGGGTATAAGCCCTGGAATCAGTGCCTCTGTTCAGTGCCCCTGACCAGTGCTTACCCAAAACCCCCTTGAGTGGCTTCTTGGTCAGAGACTGAGGCTGTGGCCTGGGGACATGGGCTCTCGGCTACGAGCTGCGGTCATCCAGACCTCTGCTCCTCTCCTGTGGGTGTGAACTGAGGTGGAGTCAGTTTTGCAGTAGGACAGACCATGAACAAAAAGTAGACTTCCTGCCCTCAGGTCTTCCCACGATCATTGCGAATCTTTAAATAAAGCCATGGCCTGGCTGGGTAGATGGCCCAGGCCGTAAAATGCTTGCTATGCACGGGGCTTGAGTTCGATTCCCAGCACATATCATTAAAAAGCTGGCCATGGCAACATGAATCTGCAATACTCGCTCAGTGCGGGCCAGAGACAGGGACTGCTGGGATTGTTGGCCAGTTGATCTAGCCAAATTAGCACGGTTCAGGTTCAGTGAGAGACCTTGTCTTGAAAAAATAATGTAAGGAGTAATTTAGCAAGACACCCAATGCCAAACCTCTGGTCTTCATACACCCCCCACCCACACACACACACATAAACACACACAAATAAGCCATAGCTTGAGTTTGAAGTGGCCCTGGACACTGGTAGCCATGGTCCATCACAGCCAGCCTGAGCAGAAGGGCTGGACTCCTGGATCCGGCCATGCCTGAAGCTCAGTTCTGGGCCACACTGTTAAGCCAACCACTCCTCTCTGGACTTTGCATTGCTGTCCCCAGTGACACAGCACAGGGGCCAGCACAGGCAGACCGCTAAAGGAAAATGTCTTCCCCAGCACGCACCACGCGGGCCACTCCCCAGGGTGAGCAGAGAAGACAAATGAATTTGCTTCCTGGTGAGCGGTGGGTTTCTTCATCCAGGTCCTCCCAGTTCCAACAAGCTGCTGGGCCAGCCTGCTGTCCAGATGTGGCGCTTAGTGACAGGAACGGCCGCAATATGCCAAGTCCGACTGTTAACTACAGGGAGAAGCAAGAGCCCGGGTGCGCTGTGGGCTCCAGTCTTCAGCTCGCTGTCTCTCCAGAGTGCCCGCCACACCCCTCCTCTTACTTCTTTCTCCATTTATCCTTAAACCGCAGATACAGCAGTTTGACATTCACACAGCGCCGATGAGGACAGGAGCAGCCAGCCTCGCTGGGGCCAGCGCACAGCCGCTGTGTTCTGGGTTAGCTGTGATCGGTCAAGCTTCTCTTCCCTCCCTTAACTACCCTTGGGGCAGATTCCCCTAGCAACTGGTCACTGTGTGTGTACACATGTGTACATATTTATGCACACTGTGTGTGCAAGAACACATGTGGGTGCAGATAATGTACCTGTGGAGGTCAGAGATCAACCTTGAATATATTGCTCCTTAGGAGAAATGCACCTTGGTTTTTCTTTTTCTTTCCTTATATTTCTTTTCTTTTCTCCTTCTTCTTCTTCTTCTTCTTCTTCTTCTTCTTCTTCTTCTTCTTCTTCTTCTTCTTCTTCTTCTTCTTCTTCTTCTTCTTCTTCTTCCTCCTCCTTCTTCTCCTCCCTCTCCTCCTCCTCCTCCTCCTCCTCCTCCTCTTCTTCTTCTTCTCCTCTCTCTCTCTCTCTCTCTCTCTCTCTTTTGTTTTTTGTTTTTTCAAGACAGGGTTTCTCTGTTGTACCTCTGGCTGTCCTGGAACTCACTCTGTAGACCAGGCTGGCCTCGAACTCAAAGAGATCCGCCTGTCTCTGCCTCCTGAGTGCTGGGATTAAAGGCGTGCGCCACCACACGCTTACCTTGGCTTACCTTGGTTACCTTGGCTCACCTTGGTTGTTAAGTCAGGTCTCTCACTGATCTGGAATGTACCTATTAGACTAGACCGATGAACAAGGCGTTCCAGAGATCCTATCTTTGCCTCCCCAGGACTAAGATTAGAAGCACAAGCCACAATGTCTGGGTATCTCCTCTCTCCCCACCCCCGAGGTAAGCTCTAGGGGTCAAACTAAGGTCCTTTTGCTTGGATGACTCCATGCAGCTGTAATCCATTCCAAAGGGCCATATGGACAGGTCAGTTTTTCCTGCACTGGGGACTTAGATTGGGATCACATGACCAGCTATGGCCAATGAGCTCTGAGCAGAAGTAAAACATGTGCCTCTTTGCCAAAATATGCCTGGGCTATAGGCCACAGTGAAATCCTCTATTCCCACTGTGGGCCTCTGGAAAGTATGTCTGTGGGGTGACATCATCAATAGGGGGACCAGGATTCCTAAGTCCCCAGTGCAGGAAAAGCTGACCTGCCCATACGGCCCTTTGGAGTGCATGATCACCAAAGCCCGCGGGTGCATGAGGCCCATCTGAGATGTTTCATCAGGAAAGCAGGCTCCAACAGACCCGAGAGTCCTCTAAGACATCTATCACAAGGCGCTGGGATACCTTCCGGCCGGATACCAGCAAGCTGTCCCATCTCTGCACTGTGATGGGCGGGGTGTGTGCGTGATGTAAGAGCCTGGTGGGAGACGGATGAGTGCAGCAGAAGCAGGCACCTGGGCTCCTGACGCACCTTGTACACCTGGGAGGGAAGGCAGTGGCCCCATCTTTTACAACAGGAGCACAGGGTACTCTTTCTAGCAGGTGACCCTGTTCTAAGTGGTTCTTGTGGAACCAGAATTCCAAGCCAGGCCCCTGTTGGAGACATTATCCCGGGTCAGTCTGAAGCAAGCTCTGCATGGCCGGGAGCTCTGACCTCTTGCCTTGATCTCTTGGACCATGCTGTCTGTGGTCCAGCAGACTGTTGAGACAGACGGTATGTAGTCCCTACTCTCCGACTTCCTTTGTACCCAGCCAACAGGATACCCCCAACACCTAGGGCAGGAGAGGTAAAATTGAGATACGATGATTAATTTAACGAGTGATTTGGGCCAGACTATAGTACCCAGTTATTAATCGGATGCTGTTTGAGAAGGTGTTTGGCAGATGTGATCCTCACCTGCTGCCAGTCAACTTTAGGTGATTTGGTGTCCACACACCCAACCAACCAGGGAGGGAGAATGCGACTGGGCTGCTGCGGGCTGCAAATTCGGACTGTGTTTCCTCAGAAACACACTGAACCGTGCAGGCTGACATCTGACACTGTGTGCAGTGAGCTTCAAAGTGTGTGTGACGGCATGTGTGGGTCATGAGCAAACACTGCCATTTTGCACGTATGACCTGAGCAGCCAGCTTGGGAGGGCCGCCTGAGGCCCGTGTGGTTCATTTTTCTGGAGGCCCCACTTTCAGCCTGTGCTCTAGGCGTAAGGGCTCGCCAGTGTCCTTTCACTAGAAGATGTAGCTGCCGACAGGGGTCTCCTACTAACTGGTCTCTGAGGCTCGCGGGTCAGTACTCACTCCCTGTCCCTCTCAGACCCGACTCCCACAGCATCCGTACTGGTACCGGAGTCAATCCAAGTCCTCTTTATGAAGGGCTACTCAGTGACCTGGTGTGAACAGAACATCGATTCCCCGCCTGTTCCCTCTCTCGTCCTGCTCTCCTCACAGGCCAGCTGCCAGGGAGGGGACTTCCCAGGCCTTTGCTTTTGACATTTGGAAATAACTTCACCCTCCCTCCACTCTCCCAGCAAATGGTGAAGACTTCTAAATAAGAAATCCAGCCAGGGTCTTGGAGACTCGTCCTGGCTTTCTTCCCACTAAAGACTGCGGTCCATAGCAGCTATGCAGAGAACCCAGGAGGAAACAGGAAATCCAGCACCTTCCATGTTCCTCCAGGAGGAGAGCTGAGGCTTCTATTGGGTGTGGTGTGGGATGGGGAGGGGGATTTCTGTTCTGTGCCCTGGGGACTGTGTGCATATCCAAATTGGGATGAAGCCTGGGTCTGACCTGGGAAAGCCCCACCCCTGGGTGGGGGGAATTCCCTGTCACATCCTGGCATGTTTCCTGGGGGAGGAAGTCCATAGCCTCTTCCTAGAGGGATTCCCCTTCCTGGAGACACCTCATCAACCTTCCCAAACAGGTCACCATGGAGACCGTCTTGTGGAGGCGGGGCAGGTTCTGCCTGGCTTCCCTGGGCCCTGGGCCAGTTTGGGGTGAGGGCTGAGAGGGCGGGGCAACCTAACTCACTGCGAGGTCTGAGGTTACTCACTCATTATGAATCGTGTCTTTGTTCTGGTTTTCAACAGCATTGTGTTAAAATATTGTTGATCTTGATTGGTGAGGATTTGGTAGCCTCTTATATTTTGTCTCAAACAAATGCCTGGTCTCTTTCTTGCCCTCTGGGGCAAGGTAGGACAGTGAGTGGGATCTGTAGCATTCACCCTGTGAGTAACTTTGGGGTGCTTCTGGCTTCCTGGCCATCAGAGGCAAGGCCATGGAACATTCCGAGGCCTCCTGAGCTCATCGGAACTGTGCTTGAGAGTGCCGAGGTGGGTTCCGAACCCCACTGAGATCAACACTGGGCAGCACCAGCGTCAGCCCAATGACTACAAGGGGCCTGACCCGTGTGGCAGGCTGGGACAGCTGGTGGCTCAGCAGCTATAGAACAGAAAGGGGCTCCCAGGTCTGTGTCTGCCACAGCCAGCATTTCTGAGGCAGGGGTAGAGTCGGGGCTGGGCTACACCTCCGCAGAGGAAGCCTTGGAAAGTCCTCAGGGCAGCTCCCCAACTTGGCCCCAGGTCCCTCATCAAGAAAGCCTCATGTGTATGGAGATCTCTCCACCCGCTAGCTTCACGAGGTAGATGGGCTCAAGGTACCTGGAAGACACTCTCCCCTCCTGCTGGGATTCAGCCCCCACAGCCTGGCCTAGCCTGCAGAAATCTTCACCCAGGAGGCCTACTTCTCCATAGCTTAGCTCCCTCAGCCAGGAAAGCCCCTGGCAGGGCCCTAGGAGAACCAGGCACCGGGCCAGCAGAGCTAGCAGGGGCCGGCTCGGGGGTGGGGTGGGGTGTGGGGCTGTGCACACACTCACCACAACACAGAAACTCCATCGACAGATAAACTCCACTAACAACAGAGAACACACACCGTAGACATAGACTTTGCAGACGTACAAATTCTACAGGCGCACACCAGGGGAACGTATTCGCTGCCACACTTGCGCAGTTGCACGAATACCATGTGACATGACCACATAACACACTTAACACACTAGCAGACATACGTGCACACTGAGCATGCACCAGAATCACATGCACATACCTTCTCATATAACACACACACACACACACACACACACCACACCACACCACTCTCAAGGGCAGGTCGCCTCCCACACCCCCACTGTAGCACACACACCCCACGCACACCCAGGGCAGGCTTCTGATCACAGACATGCACACGTAGCCGTGTCAAGCTTCTGTAGATATGAACCCTGGGCCCAAGTGGCCCTATTCCCTTCCTTGGTGCCACAGGGCTCTCTGGGAGGGAAGGGCAGTGCCCACCTCTTCACAGAAGGACTTGGGATATGTGCCAGTCCTTCTGAGGAAGCTGGGAGACAGTAGCCCTAACTCTAACCCTAACCCTAAAGACACACAGACTCACTGAGAGCTCCTTTCAAGTCAGGAAAAGACCAAATCCCAGCTGAGCCCAGAGAGGCTAGGCACTCACCCTAAAGTGCACAGCACAAGAAAGCCTTCAGCATACTCTGCTACTGGACTTGTGCCTTCCTGGACATGGAATAGATACTCATCTGAATTAGGTTGGGGCCAAATTCTCCTGTCCACTCTGGGTCCTTTCTGCTTCCCAGGGCTGCACCGGAAAGGCAGTGGGCACCCTGTCCGTATTACAGGGGACTGCTATGCAGCCAGCCTGTCCCTCTTCTTCACCTTCCAGACCATCTAGGGGACCATGCTTCACACTCCCAGAAGCCCCTGCTAACCCCTCTAGCCTCACACACAACCTCGGCCATGCCAGTCTGGGTTACTCCTCTTTTCTCCCCAAAGGCAAATAGATTCCTCTGGGCCCTTCGAAGGCTCTCCTCTCCCTTCCTGTTCCTGCAGCCCTGACTCACCTTCAGGGGATCAACAACCTTCCCCGGGGTCCCTGTTAGTGCTGTGGGGCATGGTGGGTGAAAACGACAGCCCTGTGTCCCATCAGCAGAGTCCACAAAGCCCCAGGCTTTTCCACCACAGTCTTATTCTCAGCCCTGTTACCTATGATACACTCAGGGGTCACTGTAGCCGGCCTTCCCTCCGTGAAGCCAAGCCTTGCTCAGGCCTGCCTCCCAGCCACAGGTCCAGTGCTATGGGCAAGTGCCCAGGCAACCATGTGGACTGAGGGCCTGCGAGAGGTAGCAAGGTTATGAGGTCTCTGCTTTCTGGAAAGGACAAGGCAGTGCTTGCAAAGCAGGCTCTCTCTCTCTTTCTGTCTCTCCCTCCCTCTCCTCTCTCTCCACCTCTCTCCCTCTTTCTCCCTCCCTCCCTCCTTCCCATCCTTCCTCCTTTCCTTCCACCCTGTGATGAAGGGTAAGGAAGCCTTACAGATGCCAACACCTTGACCTTGACCTTGACCTTTAGCCTCCTGGCTGTGAGCACCTCACTTGTTCCTTAGAAAGCACAGTTCAGGAGGAATCCTGTTACCACAGCTCTCATAGACCAGTCCCCACCCTCCCACCCTTTGCCACCATGGACACTGTCTCAGGCTTGGTGAAGCAGGGATGCAGAAGCCACTCTGCCTCCTCCCTTCCTCCCTCGCCTGACACAGCTCCGTTCATAATGCTTACGTCACTGTTGGGACCTGACATTTGCTGCCCCTGGGATGGGGGAGGCTGCTAGCTGCGACATGTGGCATTCCTGTCCCTGTATGGGTAACGGTCACAGGTCATTCAAGAACCATGTGAGCCTGGGTACCACACGGGCTGGCAGAGGACTTTCAGCACAGCAAAACCTTTGACCTCGGAGCAGGCACCAGTATGGTCGTCCCTCCCAACCTGGAACTCCACTCTTTTCTTTCGTTAAATCTGGGCAAGCCATCTGCCTCCTTTCTTTGGACACTCGGGGAGCCTCGGTCATCGGTGGAGGACTCCGACCACTAGTGGATCCAGGTTCAGAGACTGGGGCATGATGGGAGCAAGCGACCTCCAGTGGAGTCCCTCCTTGTCCAGTGGGGTGGGCCTCGGAGTGGCCATGATGTGTGGGAACACAGAGTTGAGCTATGGGTTCGGTGGTGAGTTCACGCTGATGGCTCGTGCCCGCTTTTGTGACACCAGCTATTGCTGCCATCCAGATCACAGACGGCTTCTGGAAGTTTCTGCTACACACCACACCCCCACCTCTGCTGCCATCGGCAACATGACTCACCTGCGGAGTCAGAGGTTTCCCTAAAGATACGAAGATTCGGCGGGCTCTTCACCGCTTTGTTCTTCTCGTCCTGTGAAGAGCAGGCTCTGGTGTCCAGGAAGACACTGCCATAGGGCTTGCAGAGAGCTGCCTGTCCGTTATTTGAGAAAAGCTGAGGCCTTTTTTTTTTCTTCTGGATTTCATCACAGATTGGGACTCTGTATTTCTCTTCTTAAGCAGAAGCCCAGAGTAAGGTGTCCCAATGTGTATAAGTGTCAGACCCCCACCACCTGAATCCACTGCTGCCCCCCACCCTCTGTGCAGTAGAGCAGGAAGATCAGGGAAGCTTCTGGAAGGACTGAAGAGCATCAGAAAAGTGGCCTTGGAAGCTTCAGGGAAAGAGGTAAGTGGTGCCTCTCTGTGAGGGTACCTAGTCCTGTAACGCTCCTTCCTCTCCAACAACGCTGACCACCCCAGCCCATGTCCTGGTCCCCAGCATACACTCTGCTTCCGTTTTCTACCCACTCTGAGGTTCACTGTTGGCCATGGCTACTTGGAGAAAGGGCTCCCCGAGACTCTGGGTACACCCTGCAGGTTCTTAAGAGGAGCCCTGCCCCCTCCCGACTTCTTGGCTAGCATCTCATATACGCCTTGAGGACCCTGACATGGGACCATGACGCCGGAGGTGCCTTTCTCCAGAGGAGCTCAGGAGAGGGAAGAGCAGCCCACAAGAGCTTCTCCACAGTGCTGGGCTCTAGGCTTGGGGACCATCCAGCCAAGCAAAGGAGCCATGCAGAATTCTCTGAACATTCATGGAAACTGGGAAGTGCGCAGGAAGGCCCTGGGGCAGTGTCTTCTGATTACAGATAAGCAGCAAATGCGAGAAATTTCCAGCAAGTCTGTGAGCGCCAGCCTGCACCCGCAGTGCATATATATACAAGAGAATGCTGCTTTATTGTATCCTGCTGACTCTTTTATTGGGGAAGTTTATTTCTAGTTACTTTGGAGCAATTATTTTGTACATTGTTGTGGGAAGGGCTGCCTAAGCCCTGGCAGTCTGCTTTATCTGCAGGTGTTGGCTTGACGTAAATCTGCGATTCAAATGTTTACTTCCTCATGATCTACACCTGCTTACCGCTCTCTGGCAGAGCCATTGTGGTTCAGATAGCTTTGCACTCTGAGATCTCCATGTGAAGAGCAAAGTTGCTGTGGAGGAATTCTTGTAGTCCCTCTCCCACAGTCTCAGGCAACAAAGGGAGAACACTCCACTTGGGCCTTGAGTTCCCCACTGTAAGGTGACATAGTTCAGCTGCTAAAGGATTGTGGGAAGAGACTAAGCTACAGGTTTCCTTCGTTATGCAAATAGGCCTTTGGATGAGGGGGCGGAGTTTTTATAACACCCAAGGAGCTTCTGTATCAATAAAAAACACCTGAGTTCAGATGATCGCTCGATCAATCGATTGATCGGGGTTCTGCTGTCCAGGATGGCACTTGCCATGACTTGCGGTTCTCTCTGCTGAGGTCTCGCAGGTTTATATCTATGAAAATGTCTCCTTGTCTTTCTTGCTGAGCTCACGCAGTAGCTATTGGCTACACTCTTTATTCTCCATCCTGGCCCCTGGTCCTGAAACTCTTGCCTCTCATGTGGCTTGGAGGGTTCCGACTCATTTCCAGGGAGTAGGCTAAGCAGCTGGAGAACTTAGGATGCCACAGGTGAGTAACTGAGGGGCCCAGCCTGGCATTGTAGAGGCACTGGAGCAGGGAGGTGGGGCAGCATGGGCTCTGTCTTACAGCAACAGAGGCCTTGTAACCCTGGAAAGACAAAGACAGACACTAAACTTGCGCCACGCAGTGTCTCTAACCAGTACTGGCACAGAAGTATTGTGGGAGAGCAAGGCCCAGTGGCCCATTCACATGAACTCTGACCCCACAAGAGATCATGTGGGTGGAGGTGGGAATGAAGCCCAGTGTGACCAGAGAGGAAAGTTCAAGCTGGTGGCAGGGGAAAGGGCTTCATGCTGTTGCTGCCTCTACTTCTCTAAAAGCTACGCAGAGGTATGGTCTATGTGGGGAGGGCTGGGAACCCAGGTCTGAGTGTCCTGGGGACTCTGGGGCCACCCCTGGATAGGAATGGCTCTAGTGACCTAGGCTTAGGCTCACCAGACGGCCTCAGTGTACAGAGGGGAAACTGAGGGCCTGGTGGCAGGATGTAGGGGGCTTATAGTGGCTAGTTTTTTGTTTGTTTTGGTTTTGGTTTTGGTTTTTGGTTTTTCCAGACAGGGTTTCTCTGTTGTAACTCTGGCTGTCCTGGAACTCACTCTGTAGACCAGGCTGGCCTCGAACTCACAGAGGTCCGCCTGCCTCTGCCTCCCGAGTGCTGGGATTAAAGGTGCGTGCCACCACCACCCAGCCTGGCTAGTTTTTAATGTCAACTTGACACAGGTTAGAATCATTTTGAAAACATTTTGAAAGATGGAGCCTCAACTGAGAAGATGCCTCTACCAGATTGGCCTGTGAGCAAACCCATGGCGTGACTGGTATGGAAGATTCTAGTCCACTGAGGGATAGTGCCATCCCTGGGCAGGTGGTCCTGGGTTTTACAAGAAAGCACAATGAGAAAACTAGAGTGAGCAAGCCAGTAAGCAGCACCCCTCGCTGGCCCCTGCTTCAGCTCCTGCCTCCCAGTTCTCGCCTTGAGCGCCTGATTTTCCCCAGTGATGGAGTGTGACCCAAGAGCTGTAAGCTGAATAGACTCTTTTCTCCCCGAGTTGGTTTTATCGTGGTGTTTCATCACAGCAATAGAAACCTAAGACAGGGCTGCAGGGAGGGATTCACTGTGGTGATTGACAGCCTCGTTAAGGGACATGCCTATACATGTGTGTTCATATATGATTACCACGTGCAGAACCGAATCGGAGGACTGAGCCCTGGGCATGTGTACCCGAGGGGCTGAGTAGTTTGTTGTTCCTAGGCAGGAGGCAGTTGGCTCTAGAAGGCTGACAACTCCCCATGTAACCTCCTAGCAGCTTGGAATCTTTGTCTGCCATGTACTGCCTGCTGGGATCTCATATAACTGGAAGGGTCCTGCCCATCTCTGAAAACCCGGGGGACTACTTTTCCTGATCCCTGTTGTCCCGGATGAAGGCCTCATCTCTTTGAGTGGGTCTGTGCACAAGTTATTCCAGATATTCTTGACCTGGGCAGCCAGAAGGCTGACCCTGGCATTGGCCAGCAATTCTGTATTCGTGCAGTCAGGCAGGCTGTGTCAGATCAGTAGCTGGGGAAGAAGCATGGCTGACAGGAGGAAAGAACAGGGTTTTGAAGTCCTGCAGTGACAGCGTGGTAGGGCTCAGCTCAGGGGATGTGGCGAAGCCTCCAACCACTATCCTCTCGGTCACCTGTTACCTGGCTCCCACCTCTTGAGTAGCAGCTTTGGGCCCTGCACAGTTACAGAGAGGGGTCAGAGTCCTGTTGCCTGCTAGGGACCGACTCATGTCACCGCTCAGCCCCGAAAAGCTGTCGAGGAGGTACTGTGCGCACTCCCGGTGGCCTTGTCTTTTCAGGGTGTCTTTGTATGACTGTGTGACAGATTCCACGCCAATGGTTGCATCCATTGAGTCCTCAGTTAACAAGGAGGAGGGACCATGAGTCCCTGGAGAAGGGGAGGTGGATCCAGCAGCCTGACTCAGACAGCTGGTGGGACAACTGCCTCACCTGGTTCTGGACTTCACCGGCAAGAAGGTTCTGGAATGTTCTTCCACATACAGAGTGGCGTGTCTAACCCTGACCTGGTGCTTTGAGGCTTCTGGGAAGTTCAGAGCTAGCCCTCCACGTGACGGAATACAAGGAGATGAGAAGGGAAAGCTTCGAACCAAAGCTTGAAGCCACTCTTGAAACACTCTTCTCTGAGGGTGCGGGGAGGTCACGGAGGCCAGAAGCTGGCCCAGGGAGGTAAGGCCTCAGCAACCTGCCCTCAGGACTGTTACCAATCCAATGTCAACATCCCAGGCTTGTCTCCACGGTTCTCCAGCTGGGACCCAGCAGACTGAGGGGTGGGGTGTGAGGGATGCAGTGTGGGGGAGGGGAGCAAATGGGGAAACAAGAGCGGAGGGGGAGGGGGGGCTCAGGGTCCTTAGGGAAACTGCATCTCCAAGCCCATCTGGAGGCAGAAGCCTGATGAGAGGGAGCAGGGGGAGGGTAAAGGCCGCCCCTGGAAGCAGAAGTGCTCTGGAAGCTTTGGATGCTGCTGCTGTTGCCATGGCAATGCTGGCTGCAGGGAGTGGAGGGCAGGTGGACCAGTAGCTGTCACTCAGTCAAGTGGCTGAGTTGTCAAGTCTGAAGGCTCTCAGCTCTCCATCCCTCCCTCCCTCGCTCCTCTCATTCCCCAAAGGTGTCCGTGGACCCCACAGACATCATCGCAGCTGCTCGCCCTGTGGACAATCTCGCTTCTAAAACACAGCAGACCAGCAGCCAATCAGAGCTATCTAACCTAGGGCTGACTCTGCCCTCAGCCTCAGTCTATCCCAGAGGATACAGGGCTCAACACTGTTGAGTTCCACAGAGTTCCACACTGCTCCAGAGGGAGGCCTGGACCTGCATGGCCACTCCTCAGAAGAGATACCTTTCTTTTCCTCTGGACTTAAAGTCTTAAGGCTGTTGGGCTGAGCTGGCTGGGCTACCATGAAGGATGCTTTCTGGAGGCACATCCTCTTGAAGAGCAGAGCCTCTTACCACAGGAACCCTGTGATCTCCTGAATCAGCTGTGCCTGAAACAGCAGTGTCTCTGAACCTCCAATTATGTGAGCTAACACTTGGCCTTTTCTTGCTAAAACCAGTTTGAGTTCTTTGGGTATACAGGATGGACATACTGGGGTCTGGCCTGCCACTTCCAAACTAGCAGGCCTGTAAGATGGGTCCCCATCAGATACTGTCTCCCCAAACTTCTGCCTCTTCCGGGCAGTAGGGGAGCCCACTGCATTGTGGACTTTGTATCTTCGGAGGCTGTGAGGGGAAGATTTGGCTTTCTGGCACTTGGAAGGAGAGACAGGTAATGGTTAGACCTTGCCGTGAAGAGAGGCTGATAAGGATACTGCAGAGTCTAGAGCTGGCAGTCTTCCAGTCTCTCAGAGGGGAAAAATATATCATCAGGTCCTGAAACCAGCCTCCCTGGATCTGAGAGCCCCTGCCCGAAGCAGCAGGGGCGTCCGCAGCAAGAGTGTCTGGGGAGTCCCTGTCTCGGCCACACCCAACTCTTACAGGAGAACCCCAGTACAGGTAGAACAGATGGTTAAGTCCAGGGACTCAGGGACAGTGACCTAGAATCCCACATTCCATCTGTGCCGGGGAGTGAGTGTGTCAAGGGTGTGTTTTTACTAGATAGGGCTCAGAGCCAAGTTAGTCTCAATGCGGGCCAAGGATAGAGCCTGAGAGGCTATCTACACAAGTCCTGGGCTCCCGGTGAGTGGCTTTGGGCTCTAAATGGTCCCATCCATCCTTACTAGAGTGACCCCTTCCAGGGAGGTAGAAGATGTCCATCCAGAGTGCTCTGACACAACAGGCATTGCCGTGCTGAATGCAGAAGACAGTCTCCATCGCAAGCCTGTAGCATTCCTCGGGGCTGGTGGCCTCGCTCACCCAAGTGCACTTCAGTAGAGGCGGGGTCTGGCAAGCCTTTGGGTGCCTGCACCACACTGGCACTGACTGGGCATTGTGACTGTGTCATCAACTACTGTCGGTATGGATGTAAGTGTCCCTAAGGTGAGCAGCTCCCAGAGGTCCCTCTCCTATAGTGGCCCTAAAACAGAGCGCCCACCGGACAAGCTTGGGACCCCACAATGCACTCACTGTGTGCCGTGTACTCTGGGGAAGTACACCCTGGGGCCTCTGGGTGCAAGGACAGCCCACAGGAGCCTTGAGCTGACCGGTAAACCCTACCTTATCGCCCTTCTTCACGCAGGCTTTGCTCGGTAACGGCAGAGATCACAGTGTCCCCAAGGTCACTTGGAACACCCAACAGTGGTGGAAGGAAGCTCAAATCAAGTTCCGTTGTATTTTTCTTGTCTGACCTCCAGGCATCTGGTTCTCACCAGGCACAGCTCCCAAACCAAGCGGTGCCAGGCTCCAATCCCTCACTTCTTGACGCACTCCCGGAGCTGCAGGCCAGGCCCAGGACAAAGCAAAGTCTAAGGCTCCTTAAGCACGGGACAGCCCAGACCGTCCTCAGGCCACACGTCAGATGCCTAAGGTAGACAGCGCCCCCAAGAACAGTAGCGCCTTCAACATATAGGAGGGTCACCCAGGCTTCACGTGTCCCTTGAGAGTCACGGCGAGCACAACACTTCTCTCCTGAGCCTGGCCAGGTCTCCGACACCTCACATCAAAGCAGCGGGAGGATGTTGGTTCCCACAGAAACAGGCTAACATCCAATTTCATCTCTGTTCTTTCTCAAAGCCTGCTAAATGACAGGAGCACCCCGCAGGACAGAGACAGGCACAGCCAAGGAAGAGGGGAGTTAGGGTGATGCTGTAAAGAGAGCTCGGCATTCAAGCAGTCTCTTCGTGGGCTGAGAGGATGGGGTAACCATTACAGGTGGGAGCAGGGCCCCAGAACACACACTCTGGAAGGAGCCCCCTTCCTCATCTCCATGCGGGAGTATTTGTATTCCGTGCACCCATTTCCTGGGGACACCCAATCTGTCACCCGCTCGAGTCTGTGCTGGAGCATTCTCTGGACTGTGAGTTGCCTAGCATAGGAAACCCTATGCCTGGAAAGAACGCTTCGACGTCACGTGAACCTGACGTTCCCGGCACGCCACAGCGTGTCGCATCTCCGAGAAGTCCTGTTGTTAAAATCCCGACCCACCCCGCTTGCTTTGGCCTAACCTGGCATCGCGCGAACCTAACCGAGGAGCTGGTTTGTTTAATGTCACGTTTATTGACATCCACGAGATAAGCTGCAGGGTGGCTGCACCCGGTTCTCCCTTGTGTGGAGAAAGAGAAACCCGAGTCACGTGACCGAGGAAGGGACATGGTGTCCTTGAGGGCAGGCTGCCCCAAGTCCTGTGGGAGACGCTTCAGTGTGGGGGTCCTCGCTCGCGCTCGGCCGCTGAGGGGCTCCTCTGTACGGTAGCTTTCTCCCCACTCCTCCGCCACAGTGAGTCATGCATGATTCATTAATCTTAATGAAAATGCAAATGCGCCACCAGCCTTCTGCCTTAATTGAAGGCTGTTATGGGACCATGCTCCGGGCTTCTGGGCTGAGATGAACAGACGACCCTTTTAGCTTTCTTTGCCTGGAGTGGTACCATTGGTGGAGGCGGTACAGACAGGCAGCTTGGTTCCTAAAGAAGAGGCTGCCTCCCTCTCCCTCTCTCTCACCTGGGTGCTACCTTTCCAGCTACAAACTCAGCCCCACTGTCATTTCCTCAGTAGTGCCCGGCCCTTGGGTCCCCAACTTGGTGAGAGAGGAAATGCTAATTAAGGCTTAGCTTCCTGAAAGAAAGAATCCATTTCCTTCCTGCTGTCCTGCCGCAGCCTCCAAGTGGGTCAGAGAGGCATCCAGATTCCCCAAAGAAGCCTTCCAGGAGAAAATTACCCCTAGACAGAGCTGAACCAGGCCCTGTTGACAATCTGTCTCCTCCCTGAGCTCCATGTCCCTCTGTGTTTGGCCAGTAGTGGGCTCTTGGTCCCTCACACTCTTCCTTCATTGTCCCTGAACCCATCATGGATTCGAGCAGCTGCAGATGGAAAATATTTGGGGGGGGGGGATTACATCCGCATGAAGTATGTACAGACCTTGTTTTCTGTGTTTATCCCCTAAGTATAGGGAACAGTGACCTCTTGCTGTTCTGATGCATTCGTCACGCTGGGTGGGTGTGGAGAGATGAAGGATGTGTAGGTTAGGCGTAGAACTAGGCCATTCTGCACAAGGTCTTGAGCAATCAGGCCTTGGCAGCCTATGAAACTCCTGGACCCAGACCCAGTGAACACTACTGAATGTGAGCCTCCCCTGCCCCGCGTGGCCTGATGCATACAGTTTTCATTGGCAATATATGATCCAGCCCACAGATAATTATTTATTATAATTTAACTCCATATAATTAAATATTTTTAAATGACTCGAAACCCACCCCCCCCCCCAAATCCCCATTCTGCTTCCGAGCTGACAACCAGGGAGAAAGACTCGAAGAGCCGTTTTGTCATCAGCGTGCTTACGTGGCCGACACAGGGGCTGCCTGGCTCACAGAGGACATGTTTTCACATCATATGACAGGCAGAGGTGTCATCACGGGGTGAGACGTTCTGCCACTGAATGTTCTCCGCGGCTTGTCACAGGCGAATCTGACAGGAACTGCTCCCCTCATCGACTCGAGAGAAACAGGTCTGACCAGCCTCGCTCATGAGAGTCAGCTGTGAGAACGTGTGCATAGCGACAGATGGTCATCTCGTTACTGCCCGGTCTGCTGCCCTCTTGTAGTTCTCAATAAACTATTCTTTAAAAAATCAACATACACACACACACGTACACGCGCGCACACACACACACACACACACACACACACACACACACACGGCCCCCAGACTACCACTTGACTGTTCCATTATTCTTTGCTTTGAAACAATCATATATATTTTTTTAGAAGAGAGAAAGAGAAGGAAGGGAGGGAGGGGAGGAGAGAAGAAAGGAAGGAAATGTGTATTCCGTCACCCTCCTCCCATAGGTCACAGCGGGGAGAGGTCACTTGGCAAGTTAATATGGCACCAGTGCTACACGAAGCTTGGAGTCCCTGAGTCTCAGTTCACCCGGACTCCAACAGGCTAGTCTGGATGGGACTCCCTACCTCCCCTTTCCATCCTGTTCCGGTGCCGTCCCTAGATTCTGCTGCCCTTTTGGGTACCCCGTTGTCCCCGCTTGTCACTTGTCCAGACCGGTTCTCCTGCGCCTCTTCCAGGTCCTGGAATCTCCTCAGCAGGTGCTGCGGTCTGCCCGTGGCTGTGACGTGGAGCTGGATGCAGCCACGGCGGCCCGCTCTAGCGTGTCTTTCGATTTTTACCGGCTTCTCACACGCAGCGCTAAGGCTTTGCGTTTTATGTCGCAAGTTTACATTGTGCCCACTTTGTTGCTGTTCTTCCCGGGGCTGGGGTGAAAACGAAGAGCCTGCTGGAGGAAATCACACTTCTCCACAAGAGGACTCTGCCTTTCTCTGGGCCCCCACGCCGTCAGCGGGGACTGTCTGGGCCCACAGGCCACCAACGGGACCAGGTAGGTAGTCGTCTCCCAAGGACAAGCAGGAGCCAAGGCCACAAGGTACTTCCTTTTCTCCTAGGGACAACCAACCCTGTTGAGCCCAGAGTAAAGAGATGAACATGGTGGGGATGGAGAAAAGCAAGGAGCCCTGGAAAGCCAGCTGTGGGCTCATCCTCCCAAAGGTGTTTGACTTCTGTCGCCGGGATGTGTGGCTGTAAGCTGTTCTGCTGAAGCCTTCTGGCCCCTCCTATGGCCCAGCTGCTGGAGTGTGGCCGACACCCATGTGGGCTTTCCAAGCCACTGTTCTGGGGACTATTCATGGGACATGGGTAGGCTCCCTTAACCTCAGTGGACTTAAGGTTTTTAAGCACGGTTTGAACCTCCGTCCGTCTAGATGGTGACCCATTTGGGCCAAGACCGCTTACTGCTCCGGATTCTTCTTTGCCAGGATTGTAGAGGATGCCCTGTCAGTCGGTGGATGTCAACCTGATTCCACATGCCTCTCTCTCTCACGCACATGTGTTGGGGGTGGGGCGGAGGGGGGAGTCTGGCAGCACATACAAGATGTGCCTCGGTGATTGTGTACCCGCTCCAGTCCTGCTCGAGAGACAGAGAGACACGGAAAACACAGGGGTCGCTGGATAGTCAGCCAGCCTGGAGAGACCCCTCGGCAGCCCGAAGTTGGGCACACACATAGCATTTTGATGGAGAAATTCAGCTAAGGAAATCCAGGTGGGCCAGGGCAGGGAAGGCTCTGGTGTCATGTCAGCCCCTGTCCCTCATGGCAGCCGAGCTGGTGTCTTGGAGAAGCCGAGACCTTTGCAACAAACTGCACACATCTAAGAGTCTGGTCCAAGGACAGAGAGAAAGGAACCCAAGAGCCACATCCATGAAGTCCGTAACCCAGAGGGGAAGAGTCTGTGAAGTAATGGGAATAGGCCGGCATCAGCCAGCAGGCTGGGGCAGATCCCACAGACCCGCTGTTCCCACCGTCATGTATTGTCAAGGACCCCATTTGAACAAGAGTTTTTATGATTCCCTTTGTCTCTGTGTGTCCCCTCCCTCAGGAAACTAACCACAAAATGCCTATCTTTCCACTCAGGTGAATCAAAAGAGACTTCATTTTTCTCAGTGGACATTTTTTTTTAATTGCAATAAAAGAAAAACCTATAATTTGCCCGACAACGTTGCTAGCTAGCCCCTTCTCCCGGTGTGAGAGTGTTCGCCGCAGGGTCCCGCTTCTCTAGGGCTTGGAACAAAGTGCTCTTTAGAGCTCTGAAGCCCCAGCAACGGTGCCGGTGCCGTGCTGCCGTGGTGGCTGACGCACGGCCAGGAGGATGGCAGTGCAGTGCAGACAGAGGGTGCCCGCCCGCCCGCTGGCTGCGTCGCCCCTGGGCTTCTGGAAAGTGGCTGTCGGAGGGAACGACAGATGGGAGGGCTGGCGCTTTGCTCTTCAGAAGAGCGATTCTTGCTTCTGGCAGGAGGAAGGTGGGGTGCCACCGCCCCGACAGGGGCACTCACTGTGCAGAGGGTCATTGAGCGGCTGACGTCAGGGGAGCAAGGATGACGCTGCCGGTGACGGTGACGGCAGAAGAGGGACCCGTCATGAAATGGGACACGAGAGGGAAGAAAAGGTTGGTGAGGGAACACGCAGGGACAGAGCCGCCCCGCCCACCCTGGAACATTTTCCCCGAGAGAAAATAAATGAACCCCTCGGAGCAGTGATTCACAATGCTGAATTGTGCCTGAATCAGGCAGGGGAGGGGCTCTCGCCTGGGGGGGTGTGGGCTGGAGAGTGTGTGTGTCAGTGTTCAGGAGGATCCGTTGCCCTGAAGGCCTTTGTGTCCTTTGCTCAATGGGGTCCATCTTCTACTGCTAGGAGACAAAAACGGGGTGATGGGTGGGTTCTGGGGTGTTGGAAGCAGCACATGCTTCATGGATCAGGAGGCAGTCACCAGCTCCCTGTGTCTCCCTGCCTAGGATGGACCAGGGCTTAAAAACAACTCTCATGCAATTGCCAAACAAAGCAATGTGACTCTGAGTCCCATAATGGCTTCCCCTCCTCCCGGTTCTCCAAACGTCCTCACTAAGTCATCTGCTCAACACATCAGCTGGGTCGGTCCTCCGGAGTTGAAGCAGGCCAGCTCTGCTATCTTACCCTAAGGGAGAGGTCCGCAGCTCCAGCCCTATGTAACCCAGGGCGTAGAACCTCAGGATGGATCCTGCTGCCGGGCTGACCCGGCTGGGCTCTGCCATCCGTGGTGCTGTGCTGCGTGTGATTTTCGCTGGAGGCCTCTGTGAGGCAACCGCTCCATCGCCTTCAGCACCATTGTGGTGAGAGCGTCCCACCAGCAGGTGCGAGACGATCGTCTGTCACGTCGCTGCTGTGGAGTTAGTTCCATGTCCTGCTCTGACTTGAAGGAAATCGATGCTATTCGTTCCCACCCACTGGACTCAGCAGTACAAACGGCTGCTGTGGTCATATCCACACGTGACTCTAGGATCCCGTCTCACCTCCCTCTGCTGGGCATCATCTAAAGGACGAGGGTGGCCAGGGCATTCGAGATGGGGTTGGGAGTTGAGGTGACAGTTCCCAGAGAAGTGGATCTGTCTTGGAAAGGATACGGATGAGACCGATGGCGGGACCTGGTCCCGGCTCTCCTTGAGGTGTAGTCGAGTTGTCTGTCCATGTCGGATTCTGTCCCCCACCTCTGAAATGGAAAGGACTGAACAGGCGTGGCACCATCCTGAGACCTAAGGAGACAGCTTCTTTTAATACTTGGAATTGGCTAGTTTTACTCACACGTAAAGCAGAGACGTAGAAGGATACTCAGAGCCACCCGGGCCTCCTGCAGAGCTGCCTGTGACCTCCTGTGTTCCCGGTGACTAAGGTCGCAGGGGACTCTCTGCATGCGCAGGTCTGGGGGCCCGAGCAGGAAGCAGGTGTCACATGCGGAATGTTGAGGCAGAAGAGAGGAAGAAGACTGCTGAGGTCTCTCCTCCTGGGCTAAGCTGGACAGCTGTGTGTGCTCTCCGCTGTGTAGAGCAGAAAGCTGAGCCGCACAGAGGTGACAACACTGAATGCCACGCAGAGATGGGTCCTCAGACGGAAACCCTGGTCCCTGCAGAACAAGGCTGACTTCAGCTTCCAGATGCCTCATATCTTCGTCTCCTCTGGGGGACCCTGATACTTGTGGTGGCCAAAGATAAGCATGTCCCTGTAGCCTGTGGGTCTAGTCCACTAGTCCATGAACAAAGAAGCTGGGTCATGTCGCTGCTGGTAAAAGATCTAAGCACCTAAGGAATGCTGTGGTCACACCGGCCGGTTGGTTTATTAGGTTAGAACCACAAGGAAATGACCTTGTCTGGGGACCTTGGCATGGAAATGGAGTGGCAATGAGTTGACTCCTGGCCCCAGTGAGTGACAGGGAAGGCCTGGGGCACAGGGCAAGGGGCACAGCTGGGCAAGCAGCTCCCTTCTGAGGGGTCCCGGGGGTCAGGGTATGAAGGCAGCGGCATACCAGGGCAGCAGTAAGTGGATCAATCTGTGTGTCTGAGATTCAGGAGCCAGCAAGCGCCCCACCGCCAAGGTTGGAGCTCTGCCCACCTTGTGAGTTCCTGATCTCCAAGCCTCAGCTTCCTCAATGGCCCCCAACACCTGGGCAGGTTTCCTGAGACTCTAGAATTTCCTTCACTAGTCTGTGCCACCTCTCAGACCCCAGGATGTAACGAAAGTACCAAGACATGTTTCCTACTGTGTACCTCTGAGATGCAATACAAACTCCCATGCATACATCCCTGTTCTGCATCCTATTCTCCTCTTTCTGTGAAGACACACTAGGCAGATTGGATCAGACCCACCTGATAACCCCAGGTTACCTGGGGCACCCTATGAAAGTCCTGTCTTCAAACAGTCTTAGGAGGCATTGAGGATTAGGAAGGAAACAGGAATTTGAGGGGCGCGGTCATAATTCACCCCACAACATCGGGGGAGGGGGGAGGTCAATTCTTGTAATAAAACACCTTCACAAGGATCTCTCCCAGGGCTCTGCTTCCAGGAGAACATAGACTGAGAGAGAATTCCTAGTTTCTGAATAAAGGAGGAATGACTCCCCCGATCTCTTAGTATAGGGTGTAGGTCAGCTGGTTGCCAGGAGATGAGCCCCTGGGGTACCCACCTGTAGCTGTTGGCACTCCTGGGAAGGTGGACAGGAGACCTGGGATGGGTGGCGTTGCTCAGAAACTGTCCCTGTGTGTCATTTTGTTGATTGAAATGTAAAGTTTTTCCCAAAATAACAGTTGAAATTGGGGCCGGGGCTGTAGTTCAGTTGGTAGCGCACTTGTCTAGGAGTGTAGAGTTCTGAGTTCGGTCCCCAGTGATCCATAAACCAGATGTGGCCATATATGCCTGTCACCCTAGCACTCAGGAAGCAGAGACAGGAGGATCAGAAGTCCAAGGTCATCCTTGGCTACCTAGTGAGTCCATGGCTAGCCTGTGCTATGTAAGACCCTGCCTTGAAGGAAAGAAGGAAGAGAGGGAGGGAGGGCGTCAGGGAGGGAGAGAGAAAGAAAATAGTTTAATATTATAATTTTCTCCTCAACTTGTTTGACAGAGGCATCTTTGAATTCCTGGTAAATCAGAGGAACAAAGAAATTACAAATTACAGGAATGGAAAGAAAGCCACTCCACAGACTCCCCCCCCCCCACCCCCGGGACTTCTCCAGCTGGCATGGGAGCTGCCCGTGAAGCTGGATTCTTCAGCCTTTCCCAGACTCAGCCAGGGTCACTGGGAGTCAGGGCTCCCTGCAGCTCCCAGCCACAAAGCCGACTCCACATGTGATAACAAACAGTTTAATTAACCTCTCAGCTTCTTCCATCTGTGTGGCAGGACTCCAAATACTTGCCACTGGGAGACCATGAATGGATGCCTTCTCCAGGATGGACCACAGCAAAGCCGCAGAGCTGTGTGCAACAAGAGAGGAGATGACTGTACTCTCTAGGCCTGGTCTCCTGTCCAGATGTGCCCCATCTGCACCCTTAGGCATCCTGTGCATTCTCCTCTATACTGGGGATACCATGAAGCTTCACCCACTCAGGGCAATGGTCTGTGGGGCCCGTGACTTTCTCTTTCTATAAATGTGGGGGTACGGGGCTCCTTCTCCAAGGCAGCAGGGGGCTCAGTGGGAATCCAGTCTTACTAATTGCCTTTTAATAAATGGGTTATTTTTTTTTTAAATAGGTAAGTTGTCTGTCTGCACTTAATTAATAGTGACTAGTTACTGTTGCAACCCATTTATTTGAGACAGGCTCTTATTTTTTGCGAGAAACCCTGCAGCCGCTGCTTTATTATCTGGGTCAGAAAAGGCACACACAGCCCATGAAAAGCCAGCAGGTGGGTTCTGGTCCAGCTCTGCCACCTTTGATCACTGCCCAAATTCCAACCTCTAAGATTTTGCTAAGGGTTCAGTTTCTCATAGTCAAACACTGCTGGGCTATAGACAGAGAATTCCCGGCTCCAGGGATGCCACAGTGGCTAGAAGCCACATTATCTCCGCAGGCCCTTTCAAGTATGGAGCAGGGGTTGGGGAGGGTCACACGAGAAGTTGGGAACCGAGTGAGCTAGGAGGGTTTGTCTGTCACCAGCAGGATCTGTGTGTTAGGGAGGTCCTGGGAGGAAAGCTAAGCAGCACTGGGCATCGAACTCACAGGAAGGTTCACTGGCAGAGCATAGCTGGTGGGGAACCCGCACACAGTGCTGACACAGGGGCACTGAAGCCCGGCTCTCAGCAAAGCTTCAGCCACAAGTCCATCGGTGACCCACTTGTCTAGGTACACACGCATGCGCACGTGTGAGCCCGTGTACAGATGTGCGCATAGGGATGGGTGTACTTGTGTGTGCTCGTGCACGTGGAGGCCAAAGGTCAACTCGGTTGTCTTCCTGGATTTCTTTCCACCTTTTTCTTTTTGGCAGAGTCTCTCACTGAACCGGGAGCGCACCAATTCACCTAGTCTGAATTAAGCACTTTCCTCCCCCTGCCCTGCTCCCCCCCAGCCCCGAGATGCAAATATCTTTGAGACCAATAAGAAGCTTGTGCAGGACACAGTGGTCAGTCTAGACTCTCCCCAACAACCTACTGTGTAACAGCCAGCACAGAAGGCCTTGACCCAGAAGCCCTGTCCTTTAGCCCTCTCCAGAGAGCCAGCATGGTGTAGACATGCCAACTGCTTTAGGGGCTGTCCCAAGTTGGGGACAGTGGGTGACTTAAGTGGCTTCCTTCACACTCAATGAGAGGATCTGTCCAGGCTCCTCTGGTTGGCTAGGGGTACCCTAGTTGTACAGACCTGAATCACCAGTGTCTATCGCTGCCGGTACGTGGTTTTGAAGTAGATCGTGGGTTTGGCTCTTCAGGGCATCCCTCCTTGCCTGTTATTAGCCTGGGAACACCCATTCATTATGGCGAGATAAGCAGATCCAGGCGCCAGCCCAGACGTAGTTCCTCCAGGCCTGAGGAGGTGGAGAGAGCCACCCTCCCCACATACCCAGAGAAATGAGCCTAGACAATTGGCTTGAGGAGCTGGGGGGTTTTACCCTGTGTTGAGCAAGGATCTGCTTGCTTTGAGTGGGGTTATCCTTCTGATGTGTTACATTGGTGGGGAGAGGGATGCTCGAGGGACTCAGAGACCCAGGGCTAGTCTGGATTCAGTGTTCAGGGGCTTCAGAAGCAGCTGAGTCAGGGCCAATGGGATGGCCCTACCACCTTCACACTACGGACTGCCTGTCTTGCTTTGAGAGTCAGGATCATTTGTAAATAATCAGCTTACTCAAATGAGATTCTTTGATCAAGCAGCATATCTCTACATGGCTTTGCATAGGAGCCAAGACTCCAAGGTGCCAAAGGACCATGGGGAATATGTTCTCTGAAGCCTCTGCAGGATGGCCACTGCGGCGCACGCAAGCGAGTACAAGGGTATCTATTGTCTAACCGCGCTACACGGAGATGGCTCTGTTTTGCATTCTTGCTTTTCCCTTCCTACACCATGTGCACAAATTTTGCCAACAGGACAGAGCCCTGGCTCTTCCTGTGGCTAAGCTGTGTCTCATTGGAAGGTGGCTCACAGCTGCTGACGGATATTCAGGCGGAGGACAAGCATGGCGTTAAATAGTGTTCTTCAACATGTTCCTACATGTGTCTGCAGGGTGAGCCCAGTGGTGGACAGCAGGACAGACAGAACTTGTGTGCGGATCAGTATCCTTGCTTATAGGACGTGATGGAAGCAGGTGGGCAGGTCTGCACCGCACACAGCTGGCTAGTTTGGGCCTGGTGCCCTTCCATTCTGTGGCTGCACTGGGCGCAGTACATGTGGCAGTCAGGTCCAGTCAGGAGAGCTTGCAGGTCCAAAGCAGCATTCGAATACTAGGAATTGGTTGTCCAGGAGGAAAAAGGAGGAAGGGGCTTGGAGGGGCCAAAGCAGCTACCCCCCGGGGGCCAGGGCTGTCCATCTCTGCTAAGCCCTTGTCGCTGTTGGGTTCCCAGAACCATGGCTGCAGGGGGTTCTGACGCATTGACAAGGGATACTTCTAGCTGAGGCAGGAGAATACAGCGGGAGAGTGAGATCCCAAAAACCTTACACTGGGGCTATGAATTAGCATATGAAAGAAAGGATCTGGCAGAGAGGGAGACTGGAACCCATCTCCAGGATGACAGGTAACAGGCAGAGCATGCAGGGGAAAACCTGTCCTATGCAAATGCATCGGAAAGCCTGCAGTGTAAAAGCCAGTCCTTTGCACAGTAGCACTGTCGAACTGCTAACCGTCCCCGCTGCTCCAACCCGCTTCCTCCTTTGGAAGGACTCTCTCTTTGTTAATAAAATGTCTCTGCTTCCTCCACCATTCACATGTCTCTGTCCAATTCCTTGCTTGGGAACACAAGAACCCGAAAACCCCATCAGGTGCCTACCGAACCCCAACACCTGCCAATATCACAGCGGAATGGACTTTCCCTGACCTTAGTGGCCATGGCCACCTGGAAGCAAGGAACATTGCCCTTGCTCCCCCAGCAGAGCCAGCTGAACAACCAAGATCAGGGCCCTAGAAGGGAGTGTGCAGACAAAGGGACCGGGAGACAGGCACAAGAGAGGTACACAGCTTTGCCAGATGTGTGACCACCACATGTGGCGGGAGGGTGGGTCATACGGTTGGCTCTCATCCAGCAGTGTTAGGGGCTCCTGGGCAGTGGTGTGCACTGTCCCCGCCTTCAAGCTTTCTCCATGCCAGGCGGCTCCTCCATACTCAGGCCTCATCCAGGGGACTTGCCTCACTGGGCTGCAAAGGCATCCATGTGAAAACTGTCTTAGTAGGGCAGCACGTGTCTGTAACCCCAGTGCTGGGGAGTAGAGACTGGTGGAGCCCAGGCGCTCGCTGTCCAGTAGTATAGACAGACCGTGAGCTCCGGGTTGAATGAGAGACCCTGCCTCAGAAAATCAGGTGGAAAACTACTGAGGAAGACACCTGACGTCAGCCTCTGACCTCTATACGTATGCATGAACACTTAGACACACACACACCCATATACATGTATGCACGAACACTTACACTCACACACACACACACACACACACACACACACACTCACATACACACTATCTAGGGGACACAAACACAGTTGAGCAAGCCATCCCAGCTGTTCCTGTGGCATCATGGATGCTCTGATACTGTGATCCCCGGACCCTTCAGAAGCAGCCTACGGACCCTAAGGTGGATTTTACTTCCCATGCATGAGTCCTTCTCGGAATACAACAAGCTGTTGACAGATCCAAATGTGCTCTGGCCTTTCTACCCAGCCACTTGGCCCCTGCCTATCAGCTGTTGGGTTCCCAGGAGGCTGTGGCTTCCACTTTCCACCTAAAGTAGACAGATAATGCCAGTGTTTGGCTGCCTGGTGTTAGGGCCACCCAGTCAGCTTCCTGAGCTACTTGCTATGGAGCGGGAGCCACCGGACTACCTCAGGGACCCACTTGGATTCCACCAAGGCCTGGAGTCCAGGTGTTGGCACGTGAGAATGGAGCTGGTTTACCAGTTCCTGCCAGGGGCCCTTGACTAGGGGCCAGGAAAGAAGTACCAGGGCTGGCTCCTGGGTTCCTGCAATGGCAGTGGGCACTCGCTGTCCACCCCCTGATATGTCTGCCTGGGAGTGCCCATGTGCAGCTGGGATGCATGTCCTAGAAGAGCCATTAAGTAGATAATCTCCCATAGCAGGGGTTCAGATGAGAGCTGCCAGGGTGGTGGCTACTCACTCCCCCACAAACCAGGTCGAGATCTAAGCACCTAGAACGTTTTCCAGGGTTCCCATCCCATCATCTACCTCCTGCTAAGAACACCGTTGATAGAAGAAGGGTTAGAGGAGAGGGGGATGCAGCTAGAAACCCATGTGGGCAGCAGAGAGGGCCACGCCCCTCTGAAGCAAGCTAGTTCTCTACAGGATCTACCTCAAGTTCCCTCCGCACTGCGGAACCTCTCAGAAGGTGGAAACTTATAAACTGCACCCAGGCTCCAGAATGGGTGGGAGAGGGTTCTTTGGGCTGAACGGGATGGCAGAGAGCCAGTGGACCCTTGAGAGAGAAACCCACAGGGACTTCAAGGGAGACCAAGGAGGAGTGGGAAACAGGGCTGCTACACCGAAGGAGGAAGCAGAGAAGGGGGGATGGGGAGAGGAAGCATCCACATGTCACAACAGACCACAGCACGTGCCCTGCACACAGGACCAAACCAAAAGACTTGACCATACATGTTCTCACACAGTGGGTGTGGGATCGAACACAGACCACGCTCCATCTGGTCTACTTGGGTGGCCTAATCTTTCCTCCTGCCCTCTCAGGCCAAGGCCCCCCTCCACCCATTCATGGAATCCAGAGGCTGTGTGGGAAAATGTGTTTCCTGTGAAGAAGAGGGTAGCCTCCTCATCAGCCTCAGCCAGACACACAGCTCTCACCACCCTCCCACAAGGGCAGGGATGCTGGGGACCAAGGACTTAAGCCGCAGCCCGTTAGTGAGCTCTGAGAGCCTGGGGAGCTGAATACCCTTCCTCCTCACAGTCCTGTGTCGGAATCAAGCCACGTAAGTTCCCACTGTCCTCTTCCAAATCCTGCCCTGCAATACCAGCAGTGGGGACAGACATCTGAGGGGCAAGGAGTGGCTCCATAGAGAGGCTCCAGATCCGGAGAGGCTCCCAGGCGCCTTGGAAAGCCAGAGGCACCAGCATCCATGTTACAGCCCATGATCCGTGCTGCCGCCGGAGCGTATGGGCAGGCAAGCTTCTTTTGCAGCGGTATCAATGACCGTAGACTCTTAACTGAGAATGAGAGACCTGGAAGGCTTCTGTACCAACCTCTCTCCCACCCCAATAAGGAGACAGTCCAGACGTGAAGCTATTGAAGAGAGTCCTTGAAATTTGTGATGAAGATGCTGAAGTGTTGTTCTTCACTGTTGATGGCTTCTGGAGGCAGGAGTGTGGTGGGGAAGGAGTCCGTGCTCTTTAAGGATCTGCCCCACTGGAAGTCTGACCATGCTTCAGTGGGTATATGGCAACACAAATTAGATTTGTCGTTGTTGTTGTTTAAAGAGGGTACCAAGGGGGGAGGGTGGACCTGGGAGGAGGGGAAAGTGGGTGTGGTCGGGATATATTGTATGACAATGTATCAAATAATTAATACAAATATTATATTAAAAAAGCCGGGCTTTGTGGCACACACCTTTAATCCCAGCACTTGGGAGGTAGAAGCAGGCAAATCTCTGAGTTTGCTACCAGCCTAGTCTATAGAGTGACTTCCAGGACAGCCAGGGCTACACAGAGAAACCCTGTCTCAAAAACCCAAAGCCAACTGACCAAAAAAGCAAACCGAAAAAAAAAAAGGAAGGAAAGAAGGAAGGGAGGGAAGGAGGGACGGAGGAAGGAAGGAAGGAAACAGAGTCCACCGTCCTGAGCTCCTGACCCCTCTGGTTATTGTGTGTCAGGAGTCCAGAGAGGCTGTCTCTAAGGAGAGGTTACCAGAAAGGAGCTGCCACTGGACCCCATTGCTCTGTGAGTCTTCTGGGGTGTTCAGGAAAGACACCTGAAGGTAGGGAGCTGTTCCCCCACCCAGAAAACTCCATGTTGGCCTCTCTTAGCCCCTGGTAAAGTCTGGAGAAAGCAGGCCTGGGTCCTTTATTCTTTATCCCTTTGCTGTCTTTTATGCCTGTGTGGCTCACTCAGCAATGTCCTCTGCCGCCTTCCTTGTCTCCAGCAGGGCCATGCACGAGAGAGCCTGGGGCCTAGAGTGGCTCCTGTATGCTCACAAGAACCCTGTCGCCCAGAGTTAGCCTGAGTTGGTCTCTCTATGAGCACCCCTCCACCCCAGATGCATGCTGGGATTTGGCTGTACACCTTGAGGCTGAGAACTTTTTTCACCCACTGCTCAGGGCCTCCTGTGAGCCTTCTCTCTCTCCTCAAAATCTGCTTCCTTCCAGTTCCCTGGGGCGTGGAGATCACGAAAGTGGGTTCAGGCAGAGTTGTGGAGGGCGGTCTACATTCAGGACACCCACACACACACACACATACAATCTTCCTCTTCACTCCTTCCAGAAAGAACTGTGTTAGCTTTTGAAGGGCCGCGGTGTGTGAACACCACTTAAAGGATAACTTTGGATTATTTTCTTAATGGGAAAGCAAACATCTATGTCTTGTAGTCCAAAGGGCCTGCTGGAGTGTGGGAATATTGACTCTCAGGGTGCTGGCCCCCGTGACTGTGGGGCTCGGGCAGGGAGCGAGGAACAGCTTGCCGCTGGCTGCCTTGCTTGGCCACCACAAGACAAATACTTGCTCCTTTGTCCCTGGGCTCTGCGGGTCACGGCTGTGACTCCTGCTGCCGCTGTGCCTGGGGCCTGGGCCATGAGCCATTGGGTTTGTTTTCCTGAAAACAGCGGAAAAGGCCCGGTGTGTGGCACCACCTTCAGTTCAGGTTTTTGAGTGGACCGGTCCTGACTGATACTTCCCTGTCTAGAGACAAGATGTCGGGTGGGATGGGGGCAGGGCCTTCCTCTCCGACTTTGACGTCGCAGCTGTGCCAGAGATGTAAATCCCTGCTTAGAGGGCTATGAAGATGATATAGCTCAGGTGATAAAATACTTGCTTTAGAAGTGCCAGGGCCTGGGTTCCAGCCCCAGAATCCAAATTAAAAAGCCCTGGGCATTGTGGGACTTTGTGGGATGAACCCTTGGGACTTGCTGGCCGGCCAGCCAGCCTAGCCTACTTGGTGAGCTCCAGGTCAGTAAGAGACCCTGTCTCAGAAAAGGGAAATGGGCACTACCTTAGGAGCAATGGCTGATCTCTGACCTCTGACCTCTGACCTCTACGTGCATGTGCACACAAGTGAACTCACACCAGCACACATGCATACTCAATACATGTAACACACACACACGGAGAAAACAGGAAAGAAAGAAATCAGTGCTTGCCTGTGCGCTGCTCTCTAACCCCGTACCTGTTTATATATGATGGCCACCCTCAGCTTCCGGTTATGTTGGTCCACACAGGTAAAGAGGAGAAGTCTCCAGGCCTGACTTGGCATGTGTGCTCATGAACATATGATTGCATGTGAATATACCACTGTGTGTGTACATGCCTTGTTGTTATGTACCTGCATGGGTGTGCACACCATGAACAAGTGCACGTGTGACTATATAGGCTGTGAACACATGTGTGCTATGTTCACATGTGCCATATACGCACGTGTGCCTCTCGAGTAGATCTCACGTGCGCATATGTGTATGTGTGTGCACATATGATTAAGAGTCCTCCCGTTTAAGGAAGAATGGCATGCTCTGGCAGGCTGGCAGAATTTCTGGGCCGTGTGTGGAGCTCCCTAGGGTGACTGGGGCTCTCATGCCTGCCCTGAAAAGTACCTGATGTCCTCACTATCATCCCCCCTCAGAAACCCAGTCAGCATGTCCCACGGCCCATCCCCCAATTCTAACAGGTGCGCATGTGCCTGCAGGCTGTGGAGAGAGTCTTCTTTCTGATGGCAGATAGCAGCTCCGCGGAGGCCAAGGAGGTCCGGCTGTCACGGCTCAGCTGAATGCAACGCTGCACCCTCCTTACTGCCCGCAGGTCCCCCTCACTCCCTTCTGGGTTTGTGCATGCACCTGGCCTTCTCTCCTTCCAACGAGAGCCAAGGGACCCCAGCGGTACCAGGGACAGGCCGAGGGGCAGGAGGAGGGCAGCGGGCAGGACATGTGGCTGTCAGGGCAGCTGTCTCTCCTTGACCTTCGGAGCCCCACATGCCACGCTGGCCGCCCTTTAAAGAGCAGCTGATTATCTCAAATGCTGCCCTGCTCTGGAGCCCGCACGCCCTCCCTCTGTGGACCGCAGGCTGCCAGCTGAGTGGCGGGTGGCAGCTGCTCTGAGCTGGAAGCTTTTGATTTGCGTCAGCGCCTAGCTGGCCAGGAGGGGCCTGCACGGCTGGTGCTTGGCAGCTGTAGAGAGTCACAGTGACATCACGGCTCTCGGGGCCCAGGCAGGCATCCCAGGGGAGACGGGCTGCATGGTCAACGGAGTACGTGCTGCAGAGCTCTCACCCCCTTCCCACTGAACTGGGCTTTAAAGGCAGTTTCCATGATGCACGTACCATGGAGGTCAAGCCCCCAGAGGCAGAACGGAAGTGGATTGTCCCTCCCCCACTGGACTCCCTTGGGCTCCCAGAGCAGCCGGCTTGCCGCTCTGTGGCCACCGGGTCACGGAGAACTTCTACTAATTGAGGGTCTCCGTAAGAGCCTTCGCCACTCCTGCAAACCTGCAATTTCACAGAGATAAAAGGATCCTCAAAGGCCCCATGAGAGCACCATGGCTGTGGGAAAGGGGCAGAAAGAGGGGGCACGGCCACCTCTTCCCTGGTGTGCCACGGAGCCTAGCCTCTTCCTGGGTGGCAGGAGCCAGGCAGGAGGGGAGCTGTGTGAGCATACATGTGTCCCTTCTGTGTCTCCCTTGCCGGGCTCCCTCTTTGTTACTAATGCCTCCTGCTTAGGGCAGAAGCAATTGTGAGTCACTTCAAAGGCTTGATGGTTTATCCTTACAAAGACCTTCTGGGAAGGCGGGCTGCAGCCTTCTCTCAGAGAAATGAGACTGGCTGTCACCATGGTCACCCAGCCCATCCCCCTCCTGTCAGCAAGATGCTCCAGCTCCTGGCAGTAATTACCCCTGGTGGGACTGGCCACATCCCTCCTGCTAGGGTCCACAAGGCACCTTCCACTCCTTAGCCAAGACCCCATCGAGTGCAGATGGTACCTCAATTCACCCACACAAACGCTTCCTCCTCGCGCAAGCAGAACACTGAGAATACCGTTCTCTCTCAAAGTTCCCAGCATCCCTGCTGTACTGTGTGCACTGGTCTCTGCACCCTCAGGGAGTCCTGGGATGCGGGTGGGGAGATGTGGGGGGCATGTCGTGACTGCGATGGACTGGTGCTCAGGCACCAGCTGAGTGAGAGGCTGGCGTTAGCTGTGGAGGTGACGCAGGCCCTGGGTTTCTTGTGTCTTGCAAAGGCTCCTTAGCACTCCGGCCATTTTTTTTCTCACTCCCAGAGGGACCTTTTTACCATCTTCTCTCCCAGAGAATCCAAGAATCCAGAGAAGGGATTCCCAGAAACCCTACCCCAGCCAGGTGGGGGTTTGGGCCTACGGGAAGCGGTTAAAAGGCATCGTATCCTCACCTTGAGAGTTCAGACCTTTGCCCAGGATCCATCGGCCTAGGGGACAGGAAGCTGGCATTAGAGCCTGTGGTGGTGACAGACAGCGCCAGAACTGGATGGAGCTGTGGTTTAGAGAACGGCAGGCCACATTGTTCCGTCCTCACCAAGCAACTGTGTGGATCCCATTTCTGAGTGTCTGGGACCTTCCCACACCCACCCCACTGTGCTTCGTTGCCCGGTTCTGTGCAGCTGACGGGCTGTGTGTTGAGTCACTGGTGTGTCCCTAACTTGGAGCATCTTATTGTTTCCTGTGGCTGATGTGACAGAGCACAGCAGACAGGGTGACTTCAACCACAGACATTTACTGTCTCCCGGATCTGGAGGTCAGAAGTCCAAGGCTGAGGTGCGGCTAGGCAGCTGCCCAAGGGTCTGAGGGCAGCCGGTGACCTGCTTCTCCCGGCCACTGGTGCTGCAGGGTTCCCTGGCCCCCCCCCCCCCCCCCCCCCCCCCCCCCCCCCCCCCCCCCCCCCCCCCCCCCCCCCCCCCCCCCCACCCCCCCCCCCCCCCCCCCCCCCCCCCCCCCCCCCCCCCCCCCCCCCCCCCCCCCCCCCCCCCCCCCCCCCCCCCCCCCCCCCCCCCCCCCCCCCCCCCCCCCCCCCCCCCCCCCCCCCCCCCCCCCCCCCCCCCCCCCCCCCCCCCCCCCCCCCCCCCCCCCCCCCCCCCCCCCCCCCCCCCCCCCCCCCCCCCCCCCCCCACCCCCCCCCCCCCCCCCCCCCCCCCCCCCCCCCCCCCCCCCCCCCCCCCCCCCCCCCCCCCCCCCCCCCCCCCCCCCCCCCCCCCCCCCCCCCCCCCCCCCCCCCCCCCCCCCCCCCCCCCCCCCCCCCCCCCCCCCCCCCCCCCCCCCCCCCCCCCCCCCCCCCCCCCCCCCCCCCCCCCCCCCCCCCCCCCCCCCCCCCCCCCCCCCCCCCCCCCCCCCCCCCCCCCCCCCCCCCCCCCCCCCCCCCCCCACCCCCCCCCCCCCCCCCCCCCCCCCCCCCCCCCCCCCCCCCCCCCCCCCCCCCCCCCCCCCCCCTGTCGTCGCCCGGCCTTCCGGTTTGTCTCTGCTGGCATCTCTTCTTCCATCTCTGGGAATGATTACAACGGCTGCCTTTAAGGCCCGGCCTAACCCAGGGCCACCTCATCCCTAGAGCCTCACCCTAGACACAGCTGACCCTTCTTCCAAACACACACTCACCGGTTCCCCATGGACAGACTTGGAGACTACCATTCAATCCCTTAGCGATTCGCAGAAGACTGCTCGTCTATCTCAACCAAGTTTCTCTAACTGACCCAACTGGGTGCCACCAGTTGGAATAGACCCAAGACTATAACCCAGGCCGTGTGCTCTTGATGCTCCTGTGTGTCTGTGTTGGAGTAGAGTAGGGGAGGTTGGGGAGGGGCGGTCTCCCAGGCATCGCTGAGCAGCTCTAGCTTCACCCCTCCACTGACCAGCCCTGTGACCTCCGCACAGGTCCACCTCACAGGCGTGTGGCTGGTCACCAGCCAATAGCTGTCTGAGTCCTTCTGGCCTGTAGCTGTGTGTGGCTACCCACACTGGCATGAACCTGACTTCCAGTCACCAGGGATAGAGCCATGCGTCAGGTGCCAAGGAGGCCTTGTGACATGCCAGGGCTCTGAGGCTGGCAGAGCCAATTTGTGTGGCCAGTCAGCTGCACCTAGATCACAAGCTGGGACACACAGAGTTTGGAGGGACTTCCTATCTTCCAACTCAGGTACCAGGCACACCCCTTCTGCCCTTCCCATCTCTTCCCGCTGTGGTCAGTGTCCTGACTTTAAGAGTGAAGCCTCCAAAGTCTCAACAGACCAGGCTGCTGTGGGTGACTTGTGGTACAGATCTTCTGAGAGGGGGAGGGTGACCCAGCAAGGAGGAAGCAGGAACAACCCTTGCCCACAAGTAGTCACACGTATGCCAACTGTCTACCAAGATGGGAGAGCCTGGAGCTTGGTGCATCTTAGAGCTTCCAAGAGGCCCCTCTTGACTCCAGCCTTTGGGGTGCTAGCTTCAGAGAGGGGATCCCACAGACTGCAGGAAGTCAGATGGGCTACCTACCACTCAAGGAGGGGCATGACCCTTGAAGGCCCTCAGCAGAGATGAATGAGTGACCCTGGCCAGGGGTAAAGTGACAGTTGAACATGCAGCTACAGCCATGCTCCTGGACACCCGGGAAGTGGTTCTCAGCACTGGGAACCCTAAGACACCCATAGGAGAGGCAATAGGAACCACAGGATGGATTGAACAGAAGATGAACAGGGCAGTAGGATGGTTGTCTCAGCTGCAAACCTTATCTTTCCAACTGATGCTCTTCTATGCAAAAACAAATGAACCAACCACCGATGAACAAATGAAAAAAACCAACACACCGACCAGCCAACCAACAACCCACTTTTTGGCTTTGACTCTTATATACTCTAAGCAAAAGTTCCCATAAATCCAAGAGACACGCCATCCCAAGAACAAGCTACACATGCCATGACCATGGCAGAGCTTGTAAAGGAAAACATTTAATAGGGGCTTGCTCACAGTTTGAGACATTTCGTTATTATCCCCATGGTGGGAAGCATGGCGGCACACCGGCAGACAAGGTAGCTGAGAGTTCTACATCTGGATCCACAGGCAGCAGGAAGAAGGTGACACTGGGCCTGGCTTGAGCATTTGAAACCCCAAAGCCCACCCACCAGTGACACACTTCCTCCAACAAAGCCACACCTACTCCAACAAGGCCACACCTCCTAATCCTTGTCAAGTAGTTCCACTCCCTAATGACCAAGCCTTTAAATGTATGAGCTTACGGAGCCCGTTCACACTCAAACCACCATAGGCTCCCAACTACTTGGGAGATGTGTGTTCCTGTCCACTATCCTGCTTCACAGGGGAGGAGACTCAGGAGACTGTACCTGGCATAGAGCTCACAGCTCTGGTCCCACACGGGGCACAGTCGTTCTGCGGGGCCAAGGATCACAGTCCTTCAGAGTTCCCTGGTCACCCCTCCTGCCCACATGTTGCTGTGCCCCGGGGGACATTGGGGTGGAACTGTACCCCACCACCACCAAATGGATATGTTCACTGACACTTGTGGATGCAAGAGTATAAAGTTCCTTACACTGTCAAGTTAAGATGAAGTCACTGCTGACGCCACTGAGGAAGACAGGTTTGGGCGTACAAAGACACTTGGAGGCCTTATGTGCCGTGGACACTAGGATTGGAGAGATGCATCTGTAAGCTAAAGACCCCCGGACACTGTTGGGGACTATCTAGGCCTGGAGCAGATGCCAGCTCTAGGGCTCTAGAAGGACTTGACCCTGTATCAGCTTGACTTTGGAAGCCTGGACCCAGGGCCATGAGCACAGTGTTTTCATTTATTTGAGCTCTGGTTTAGGAGACTCTGTTATGAATGGAAATCAAAGCAGACAGGGTCTGAGGAAGCAGTCAGCCAGCCAGCCAGCCAGCCAGCCAGCCAGTTGCCCTCTGCACGGGACCAACCAACCCCTCCTTAGTCCCAGGTGGACATGGCAGGGTGAGGGGCTTCGCTCCACTGATGGCTCTGGTACACCCAGCCAGTTCTCTGCTCCCTTGACTCCTTCAGACATCCCTCACCCCCTCTCTTGGCCAGCATGGGCCTTCAGTAAAATTCCCTGGCTCCAAACCTGCCTATTCCACATCTTGACCCCTAAAAAAAGCAGCCACCTTCCTGATGCTGGTCTATCCAGTCCAGGTCTCCAGAGCCTAGGGTGGGTGGAATCAATGTCTCCTTGGGGCAAGGTCAAGGTCAGGTCAAGGCAAGCCCTAGTTACAGCCTCATGCTTATACCCAGGCCATCCTGGGAAAGACACTGGGCTCCCCTCCACCTCTAAGGATCCCCTCGTCAGCTCCCCACCCCACACACATCCCTCCTACACTCTCTCTTGAAGCCTACTGACCCCTCGCCTTACCCACGTGAGTGGACTGAGCCACTGTCCTGGTATTTTTGACTTTCTGTCTGGGATGTAGGTCCTGGTCTTGTGTATCTAGCCTCGCTCATTGATCTAGCTTTTTTTTTTTTGCGGGGGAGGGGTCTCACATTCTTGGTCACCAGCTGGACAATTTCAGATCCAGGTAGCTGGTCCCATACCTGTGGAAGACAGAGCAGAGAGGTCACCGCACATGCTTGGGTCTCCTGTCCCTGCTGTGGCAAAGGCCCGCAGACCTGACGTCTTAAAGTACGGATTTATCTTCCTGTGGTTCTGGGGGGGGGGGGGGGCGGGCGGAGAAGGGTCAGGGTTTGACCCAGATTCTACCGTTTAAGGTCAAGGTGTCACCGGACTTCCCCCACCCCAACCCAGGCTCCAGGGAGACTGTCTCCATGCCTCTCCTGGTCTGACTCCAAGCCTCTGGAGGCCACACGCCCCTCCACTCCTCTCTGTGCAGAACCAGCAGCAGGCAGCCCGTCTCTCTAATGCTGTGTCCTCCCCTCCATCTTCCCACCTGGCAGAGCTTGTGTGCATCCCAGAGCTCCGCACAAGCCAGTTAACTCTCCTACATCATCATCCCCCCCCCCCCCCCCCCCCCCCAGTACACAAGCACTCACAACCTTCCTTCCCTGTATAGGGTAAAAAAAAGCAAAGCAAAAACAAAAGGACAAAACGTAGGCTCTATGAAGTAGAGCAGTCACCTTTGGGGCGCCGCTCTGGCAACCACATTCGGACCCTCTGGGGGATTCTCTGTCACCTGTGTGTGCCTTGACAGTGACACTGAGCCCCTTCGCTGAAACTTCCCTCCACTCCCTCACCTTGTGGCGCCAGGCCTGGGGCCCAGGAGGATCAGGTGGCCAGAGGCACAAGCTGCCCATTGTGTCTGTGCGGGTGGGTCCCACAGGGCCTGGCAGGCCGGCAATAGCATCCTCCCACTGGTCAAAAAAAAAAAAGGCCTTTGTGCAGGCAGCAGGTCCCCACCCTGCTCCCCATGAGCCAAGACTGGCTCCCAGCTTCCCTGTCTGCAGGCAGGGTGACCGTGTGGCTCTTCTCTCTGTGCGGTTAGTGTCACCAGCATTGCGTGACAGAGGGGGCTCAGCTCCGCAGGGGACCAACAGAGCCACCCCCCCCCCCCCCCCCCGTCTGAGGACCAGTTCCTTCACTGGTGAAGTCATAGGGAAATGGCACGCGGGAAGACAGGGCCGCTGGTGTGCCAGGCCCCGTGTGGCTGTTCCAGGAGCTCTTGGGACACCTTCTGGATCTCTCGTGTAGAGTACATGGCCCCTGTGGAGAAGGTGTGTGCCGCCTCGATGACACCGACAGCCTGGTGGCCAGCAGGTGCCTGAATTGGCAGGTACTGTTGTCGCTATGGAGAAGATTAAGGAGAGAAGGAGGTAGCCAAGACAAGACAATGAACGCCCGAGACTGCAGTCTGACAAAGGGTGAAGTCTAGAACACAGTGGGGGCCCAAGGGAACTGGGAGCAGTTAGGAGCTCAGAGCGGGGACAGCTGGGTTGCATTGGCCCTGGCACCAGCCCTGGCTGTCCTACACCAGAAGTAAACATCCCCTTCCCAGTGAGTCCCAGGGAGGCAACACACCCCCAGAGCGGGGGGGGGGGGGGGGGGGAGCTGCAGACGCTGTCAGTCGAGGCATCTCACGCTTGAGAAGAGACCGGTCTGCAGTGACGAAGTCCTGCTCATGCTCAGGGTACCCACAGACCCTCCGGAGGGAGATGTCTCCCTCGGGCTGCTATCTTGGATTTCGGGATAGAAGAGGCCAACCCAGAGTCTCGTTGGCTCCATTTTGTCCTATTTCTTTGGAAGGTCATAGCCACTATGATCTTCTGCCACGGCAGGAGCTGAGGCGGCTGGCACCCTAGACCCAGAGCCAGGGTCAGGGCGGAAGCGAAGGAGAAAGCAGAGGAAACAAGGGAGCCACTTTGTGAGGAGAGCTGGGTGGGGGCAACAGGAAGGGCAGGGAAGGAAAGCCGGAAGGAGGGCGGGTAGGGTGCTATTGATGAAAGGGCTTCCAGCCCCAAGGACAGAGGCCCTGCTTTGACCCAAGGTAGAGGGCAGAGGGAGCCTTTTCTTCTCCTCCCACAATGCCTCAGACACCAGACTCCTGCAGCTCTTCACAGTGCCAGGCCAGGAAAGACCTTTGTAGGCTGTACTTCCAGTGGAGGGTGGGCTCCCCATTCCCAGCTCATCTGCCTGAGGCCTTACTTACAAGCTGCGAGGTATTCCACAGGGCATCCCTGAACTCAGGCTGGACGCTCCGGGCATAAGTGCCACCAGGGGCTGAGGTGGTGCCAGTCTTGTACAGGAGCTGCCAGATCTCCGGGCTTGTGGGTGCTGTCACTGGGGCACTATGGGACTGTCGCCATTGCAAGAGCAGATGGGGACAGGGAGCCAGGGCAGAGAAGCTTGGAGAGACCAGCTCATGAGAAGAGCTATGTGGATTGGTGGCAGGCTGTGGGGAAACTAACTCTCCAAAGACATCAAGGGAGCCTGTGGGATTTGGGACCACACAGTGCCAAAGGGCAGAGGAGGGAAGGGTATGGCCAAAGCAAGAGCTGAGCCATAGGGAGGTCTTGAGTGGGGTCTTCTGGAAGAGCGGCAAGGAGGGAAGACAGACTTCTCCCATCTGTCTTTCACACCTCTGATGCTCTTCCTGCCTCCAGGTGGCTGAAATCCCAACCAGAAGCCCAAAGGTCAGGGGGTCTGGTATGAGACTCACATGCCTGGCAGGCAGTTTTCTAGGGCATGGCATAGACAGCACAGAGAGCGACAGAGAAAGACTATGGACAAAGATCCAGATGTTTCCCCTGTTGCTGTCGTGGTAGCTGATGGGAGTTGTGGTGGGGGTGGCGATGATGGTCCTAACCGTGGTCTTGGTGGCAGCGATAGTGATATTTGTGGCGGTGACAGTAACGATAATGGTCACAGCGGTCATGTTCGTAGGTTTAGCGGTCATGATGATGCTCATGTGGGTAACAACGGTCATGATGCTAGGGGAAATGGTGAAGGTGTCGATGTCGATCCTGTTCTCGGACGTGGTGGTGGTGGTGGTCATCACATTGGTTCTGCTGGTAGAGATGCTGTTGCTGATGGTGGTAATGATGATGTTGCTAATATTGGTAATGATGGTGATGGTGGTGGTGATGTTGCTGATGGTGGTGGTGATGATGTTGCTGATGGTTGTGGTGATGTTGCTGATGGTGGTGGTGATGTTGTTGTTGGTGGTGGTGGTGATGCTGATGGTGGTGGTGATGTTGTTGTTGGTGGTGGTGGTGATGCTGATGGTGGTGGTGATGTTGTTGATGGTGGTGGTGGTGATGTTGTTGATGGTGGTGGTGATGTTGTTGATGGTGGTGGTGATGTTGTTGTTGTTGGTGGTGGTGATGTTGCTGATGGTGGTGGTGATGTTGTTGGTGGTGATGTTGCTGATGGTGGTGGTGATGTTGTTGGTGGTGGTGATGTTGTTGATGGTGGTGGTGGTGATGTTGTTGTTGGTGGTGATGTTGCTGATGGTGGTGATGTTGTTGCTGGTGGTGGTGGTGATGTTGCTGATGGTGGTGATGTTGTTGCTGGTGGTGGTGATGTTGTTGCTGGTGGTGGTGATGTTGCTGACGGTGGTGGTGATGTTGTTGCTGGTGGTGGTGATGTTGTTGCTGGTGGTGGTGATGTTGTTGCTGGTGGTAATGATGTTGCTGACAGTGGTGATGATGATGGTGATGGTGGTGGTGATGTTGTTGCTGATGGTGATGTTGCTGATGGTGGTGGTGATGTTGCTGATGGTGGTGGTGATGCTGATGGCAGTCATGTTCTCTGTTCTGGCGGTGGTCATAGTGTTCACAGTCCCAGTTCCAGAGGTCATGGTAACTACACCACCAGGACAGGCAATGAGACTGTCATTTTCTGAAGAGCTTGGACTGTCTCATGGTATTTTTCTCTCTGCTTCCGACTACTTATCCATCTCGGAAACACTGGACAAACCCCAAGTCCTCTCTGTGTACGTTGGACCGCTGAGTAATGTCGCTAGGCACAGGACATTACCACCGGCCAGGACGAGTCCCACTGGCCACTAGCTCACCGCCCAGATACTGCTTACCCATATTGCCAGATATCTTAGTCCCTCCTTGACTGGCTGGCCACTGGTCCTGAATCCCACGGCAGGCCCCGGTGCCCACCACCCACCCATCACGACCCATTTCCCAAGGTCCTGGTGGACTACCCATGGGAAGTTTGCTCTTAGGAGGTGGTGCGACACAAGGCTCCTTTACCTTCCTCTGCCCAGGTACCTGCCCACTCAGGCGAAGTTTTCTTTCTCCCTCTCAGGCCTCCAGGAAGCCACCACTCCTCCCTGTCTGTGAGAAACTTGGCTGACACTGGTAGGAGAGACATATTGACATCCCAGGAAGAAAGCTGCTGCCTGCTGGCCACATAACCACACCTGCCTGGCCTCTAAGATATACTCTCTGCACCCTGGCAGAAGACAGGTGGGAGTATTCAGTCCAAGTTTACAGTATAGAGCAGTCTGACCCTGCATGGTTTCTGCACGAGTTCACTCCACTGCTCTTTATTTATTGGGGATTGGGCCTGGAGCACCCCAAGCAAACACTACTAACTGAGCCCTTTTAAGGGCTCTGCTGTCAGCCCTGCAGGATGCCTCTGCCTCAGCAGGTAGCACACCCCTCAGGCAGTGCAGAAGGACCTTGACCCATGGCTCCCGGGAACCCACGCCAGAATTCTTTCACAGCACTGATGCTGCTGTCAGTTCTGCAGACCCTTTCTGCTCCTTTCCTACCTCCTTGGGGAGATACATCCTACAAAGGTGAGGGCCTCCACCAGACATGCTAACAAATGGCAAGGAATTGGAGGATGACAGGAAATGGAGGAAGAAGAGGAGGAAGAGGAAGTGGGGGGGAGGGGAAGAGGAGGCCTTCGTAAATATTTGCTAAATGCACTGAGCAGAGCATTACACAGAGGCAGTACCCCCACCCCCCCACCACCGTGAGGCCCTGAAAAACACAGAAACCAGGAAGGGAAAAAGGAGAAAGCAGCCCAGACTCACAGTGAAGAGGACTTCTAAGGCTGGCAAGCCTGTCTCTTCCTCCTCAGATCCCTCTGAGGACCCTGAGCCTCTACCAGGTTTCTGAGCAGCTGAGCTGCCAGGCAGACATTAGAAGAGTTGGGGGGAGGGGAAGGGGAGGCACACAGCCTGTCCCTGCAGCTGCTCTATACCAAATGCCTGGAATTCTATAGTCCCTCCCACCCAAGACACAGGGCCAGCTAAAGGCTGGCCCCCTCGAGCTGCCTGCCAAAAGGATCTGTCTGCCTGCTGCTGTGCCTTAGCCTTACTCAAAAGCCCAGCGTGCAAGTCAGCCAGCATGAGGACTGTACTTAGGAGGCCCCTCCCACCCGGCAACCTGACCCGGCCCTCCCCATCATCACATGCTCCCCTCACCACCTCCCACCCCCACAAGCCACCCTACACCGAGTCACAAGGCAAGAGTTTCCATTAGCGTCAAATGTACGTGGATGTTGGTCTTAAAGCCGGCGGGAACACGAGGGAACGGGACAGTTTTAGAAAATTCACACGCCTGGGGTCACATGGTGACCAAGGACACGGCATCCCCCAGCGTGGGGTGAAAGCCTCTTAGGGCGGGAACTCTGTACTTGTGACTCCCCGACATCACATAGCCATGTTGTGGGGCATGTATGCTCAGCCTCAAGTCAGATAGTCTTAACTGCAAGGTGCAGAACTGGAGGGCTCAGTGGTTCCCCAGGCCTGAAAAGCCTATTTGAGTCCTGCCCCATACCTGCTCCCAGCCCTGGCTGCAGCGTGAGACCCAGCCTGAGACAGAGGAGACTCCTGGGGGGGGGGAGCCTTAGGGAGTCGGGAGACCCTAGAGTGACCTCAATAAGGAAGGTGGGGATTATCTTTAGCAGTGTAGGGCCCAAGTAACTGTTACCTTCCCCGATACACCCTACCCCATTTTCTTTTGGGGAAACTGGCTTCCTCTTATGGGGTCTTATTGTCGCCCTCAGGATGCCCCTGTGACATGCTGAGGTCACAGGACCCCAAGCCTGACTGTGTTTCACTGGCAAAAGCAATTTGAAAGGAGTTGGACACGAGCCCCAACACCAAGCACTCTGTGTTGCCCAGGGCTTTTCCTGGGTGGTCGGCAGAATCACTGGAACCCACAAGTTCAAGGAAGGCCCTATGCCTAGGGTTCCTGGGTCATTCCTGCTGAAAACCAAGCCACCACAGGAAAACAGCCGGCTTGGAGGCTGAGTGCACTAGCTCTTGGTAAGTGCTCTGCTCGGGGCTCTCTGTCGACCCACTCATGGGTTCACTGTGGAGCTCAGGCACCTAGTGGGGACAGGGTGGAGACAGGGTAATGGGGAAACTCACAGTTCCAGCCGGCTCTCTAGCACAGGTGTGGCCAGTCAGTGTGGATAAGCCACCTTCTTCTCTACCTCCCTCGGAGGAGAATCAGGGAGTCCACTACGGCAGGGGCACCCTGTTCTACCCTGTTCCACTGTTGGCATTCCTTAAAAAAAAAAAAAAAAAAAAAAACTAATGTTCGAATCAAAAACCAGGAAGATCCCTCCAATCCTGCAAATCTGCTCCTGGGGGCCCTGATCCTGCACAGCCAGCCAGTCTAGCTCCACTGCAGGTTTGTGGCCCTTTCCTAGGGCTGGGGAGGGGGAGCATCTCAGATGCAGTCAACTCTTCAGCCTCACAGCCTCGGTGGTTTTGGATGAGAACGGCTCCCATAGGCTCATGTATTTGAACACTTAGCCACCAGTTGGTGAAACTTCGGGAAGGATCAGGAGGTGTGGCCTTGTTGGAGGAGGTGTGTCGCCGTGGGGCAGGCATTCAGGACTTCCCATGAGCACATGGCCGCGTGAGGTCTGCGTCTGTGACATTGCAGAGACCCTCGGGATAGCTTGGATAGGGAGGGCTGGCTGGTCGGTCAACTGTGGCGTTTCCTATCAGGTGCCCTGCCTCCGTGTGGTCACTAGCCTGTAAGCCCGTGTTGACTCTCTCCCTGACCCACTTGTTTCGCTGATGTGCCTGATTCTCGTGTCAGCAGTCATACTATCTTGGAGCCCCCCTGCTTCGCCCGCCAGTCAGGAAAGGGCACTAGAGAATACCAGCTGTGGGTGCTACCCTGCCCCCGCACCATACAATGTCACCTGTGCAGCAAGTCCTCGGAACACCTCGAGGATGACACACCATTCTGGGGTGTCGTAGAAAGGGCATGCTCCCAGATGAGCTGATCCTGGGCCTCAGGGCTGTGATACCCACTGGGTACCGCCATCTCCCCTGCTCTGCAGCCCAGAGACCCAGGTCAGGCCCAGGAGGGCAAAGTGCTTCTGGCAGCTCCAGAGAGACCCTGTTCTGCCCCTCCGGGGTCCTCTAGTGCTCTTCACATCCCACCTCACTGCATTTCCTGCCTCCATTCTCACATGGCCTCTTCCTATGAGCTTAGGGTGACCTCACCTTCCTGATGGACCTGATTGTTCCTTCTAAGGCTTTTATGCCACAAAGCTCACATTCATAGGCTCAGGAGGAGATGAACATGGCCCCGGAGACCATGCACAACCTTAGAATGTGGGACTAGAGACACGACTCCGGTGAAGAGCACTGGCTACTCTTCCAGAGGACCTAGGTCCGATTCCCAACACCCACATAGAGGTTCCCAACCATCTGTAACTCCAGTCCCAGAGGGAAAAATCTGATGCCCTCTTCTGGCCTCTGAGGGTACTTCATATACATGGCGCACAAACGTATGTGCAGGAAAAACACCCATACACATAAAATAAAAATAATAAAATTTAAAAAAAACAAAAAACAAAAAACTGAGGGTTAAGGAATCTGACCCAAGCTCAGAGTCTCCCAGGGTCAGAACTTGTAACATAGCTTGACATTCACCTTCTCAGGAACAGCTATGCCTTGAAATCCAGGTAACGCCATGCTGCCAGCATCCCCACAGTAGGCTCCTTGATCCGGTCCTGCTGGGCTCCCTCCAGGATACCCTCCAGCTCCAGAGATGGGAGCCTGTTCCAGATCAGTTGTTAAGAGATTAAAGCAGGGTATGATGCACGGTGCGCCATCATTTGTGTGAGAAAGGGCAAACCGTGAATACGCACTTGGCTATTTATAGTTGCAAAGATGACCCAGAAAGATAAATAAGAAACTAATGAAATAGCGACTTGGCGGCTGAGTGGAGCTAGACTTTAACGTCCCTGAATGTACTTGGCTGTAGCAGTTTGACGCCACGGGTGCTCTCCGTGTTTAAAAATAATAATAAACTTCGGCTTTAAAACAAAGTATCCTTTAAATAGAAGCCAATAAGGTCTGGAGAGATGGCTCCGGGGTTGGGAGTGATAGTTGCTCTTCCAGAGGACCAGGGTTCGATTCCCAGCACCCCACATGGCAGCTCACAACTGTCTATGACTCCTCAGGGGATCTGACAGACACCCTCAAACGGATATACGTGCGGGCAAAACACCGATGTACATTTTTTTTAAAAAATTAATAATTAAAAAAAAGAAGCCAAAAAGTAAAGCCTATATAGAGTTTATAAAATCACCAACAGAGGGGAAAAAAGGATTTATTTCAAATAACATGAAAGCAGTATTTAGACCAGACTCTTTCAGTGGGATGCAGGGAGAAGAGGATGACAAAGAAGCCATGCGTACCACTCAGCAGCGCCTCCTGTTGGCCGGCGTTGATTCTGCCACCTGGGATTCTCCCTCCTTGCATAAAATCGAAAATTCTGAGAAAGTACCACAGTTAGTATTGCCTGAGCAGAGAACACCCATGCGGGATCTAACAAGTCAAGCAGCAAATGCGAATGGTAGGTGCGAACAGGAATGTCGTGGTTGAAAGCAGAACTTTCATTTCCTTGTTGAGGAGGAGGCTGGGAGCACTGGCCTCTTAGCAGCCGAGAGCCTGGATGGGGCTCTAACCCATCCGCTCGTGGATGATTAGTTACAGATCAAAGGTGGAGGATATGTGTGCCCAGGATTTGGGTTCTGCAAAAAATCAGGGAAGAAAGCAGGAGCTGTATTAGAGGTCATGGCCCAGGGCTCTGAGGCTATGGAGACCTTACCTAGCGGTCAGCTAGGACACTGTGGACACCCTGCCTACAGTTGGTTCAAACATGCTTAATTCTGAGAATTAATTCCAGGACCAGGTGTGGTTTAGTGATAGTGAGTGCCTAATGCACAGTGGATTGTGCGCGCATGCTCACACACACACACACACACACACGCACGCACGCACACACACCCATTCATCCCCACGATACCAAAAAATAATAATAAAAAAGATTTAATCTCACTTGTGACCATTGGAGATAATTCTGTACCAACTCCTCACTCTGAAAATTGCTGATTAAGGAGAGAAAGAAAAGAACTATGCATTTATCTTATCCTTCTGTGTCTTGTGCGTTTGGAGTCAGTGATACGGACAGCTCATCTGTATGAGTATTGGTTAACAAATTCAGGGTAAGTATAGGCTGCGGAGACTCCCTCTCTGCAAACCCTCAGGAAACTTAGGTGTCCATCACCAAACACCAGTAGGCTGAAGGCCACTAAGGAAAATGTCTCTGGGAAGTTAGATGTCCTGGGGTCACCGTCCCCAGTGGCAGAGCAGAGTGTAGCACCAAGTGGCCACTGTGTGTATTAACTGGCTGGTGTCAGGAGTGAGGGTGTCTGCTGAGCCATGCCATGTCAACGAAGCTTGATAGCTTCCCTGCAGCACAGGGAAGTGGAAGAGAATAGCCAATCAGCAGCGTCACCTGCAAGAAGAGAAATCCCAAGAAAAGTGAAGGAGAACTGATCTAGATTTTTTAAAAAATAAGAGACACGAAGATCAAATGCAGAATTGGGACCTTGTAACATCGGTCAAACCAACCACTTGGAAAGTCCCAGGGGACTGTGGCAGTTTAAATGAGAATGTCCCCCATAGCCTCAGATGTTTGAACGCTTCATCACCAGCTGGTGGCGCTGTTTGGGGAGGTGAGTTCCATTCCAGCCTCCCGGAACCATTCCACTGTTCCTTGCCATGTAGCCCGAGGCCCAGCTCTGGTCTACATGGGAGCTCTGTGTCTAAATCCTCCTCACTCACACAGAGTCGGTGCTGGGGAGGAGCTTAGAGGTCATCCTTGGTCTCCTGGCTGTGGGGTTGTCCGTATGCACCCTTCTCAGTGTCCCTTCTGACCGGTTTTTCAGAAGTGATGCTAGGCACTGTTTCTGTCTCCCCACTGAGGATTCTCTATGCAGGCAGAGCAGAGCACTGCAGTGGTCCGGGGCGTGAGCTGAGGGTCCTTCTGCCTCCTTATCCGAGGCATTCCTCGCCTCCATCTGTGCTCTGCTTTACGTTAGTGAGATTAGGCAGATTTAACTCTACAGAGTGGCTTAGGGCAGAATGAATGTTGAGGGCTGAGTCTGGGACCAGAGCCTGGTCTGATTTGCATGCTAATGTGAACTCAAAGAGAAGGACCCAGCCCTTGGGGCAGAGCCAAGAATCTAGGCTTAGCAGCTTCCCACCTGCTTCACATGTTGAGATAGATCTATGACCCCAACAAGGGACAGGGGTCCCTTGTTTTGGGGGTCGCTGGTCCAGAGCAATGCTCCCCTTTCCTGCTTGCAGGATAGAAGGTGAGGTTCATGGGAACGCTGCAAAACGTTTCCTGAGTGTGTCTGCCTTCCCAGGCCACCTGCCAGGGATGCGGAGCTGCTGGCCTTGGTCCAGGTGGGCACGAGGCATGCCCAGGTTTGAGTTTCCTGAGAAGACTGGCGAGTATCACCATATAGTTAGGAGCCACGCACCTCCCAGGGACAGGGCATGATCATGTCCTCACAGGGCACACACAGGCTCCCCTTGAGTCCCATATGGACCGCGAGACTGTTGGCAAGTCACTAAGAAGGCTGCAAACACGCTCCCGTGGAAGCAGGTCCCTCCCCAGAAAGGAGGGGGGTCTTTCCCGGGCGAGCTGCCGCGATGGAAACCGTCCAGCTCCGCGGGCAGCTTGCTGTCTTAATGACTGGCATGTGGCCGCTCAGCAGCCAAGCAGGCCGGCTGCGCGCGCAGAGCCAAGAACAAAGCGGGCCATTAAAAGGCAGCGCTGAAACTCCCACTGCAGGCTGCGGGGGCCGGAGCAGATGGAGGTGGGCTGTGTTTCCAGGCCTCACAGGGAACATCAAGGGCCTTGGAGCAGGCCGTCACCCACTAGACTAGAGGTCTGGGGCCTCAATGGCCAGAGACTGGCCGGTCACAGCAGGCTTGCAAAGTCAGTCTGAAGAGAAAACAGATGGTGTGATTTATCTCCAGACCTCCCCCGCTGTAGCGGTTCCGAGCCCGCCCCCCCCCCCACATTCACAGCTCTCCATTTCTCCATGGCCTCGCTCACTCTCGTTCATTCATCCGTTCGTTCACCCACTCAGCTCTCTGGCACGCTCATTCTCTCACTCGATTCTGTCATTCATCTATTTCTTCACTGGTCCGAGTCACACGGAGCTTCCTCCGATCAGCACGCACGGGGTCCTGGGTGCTGTATGGGGTGCTAGGGTTCTCCACGGTTGTAGAGCCAGCGATAATAACCCTCTTCTCCAAGCATCTGCACGAGAGCAGGCACTGGGAAGCTACCGAGCCTGGGAAGAAGACAACAGTCTCCAGGAAAACAACAACTAGAACAGAAGTGCAAGTAGCCCTTGGCCTAGAGGAGGGGCCAGTAGGGGAAACGAACGCTCTAGCCGGAGCACACAGAGGAGGCGGCGAGGCCTCAAACCCGACCAAAGATTTTTTTTTCTTATTTTCCCAGAAAGACAAAAATCAGAATTTTTTACACGAACTCTCAAAGTGTCGACATTGGCATGTAATCCCCCAATTTTCTATGTACAGAATGCATGTCAAACAAAGGAGGCCTGAGGGCCCCACCCGGGTTCTGGTCTGAGGTCCTGGCCCCAGGCACACTGCGAACGATAATCAGAGAGAACATGTGGGCACACTGGGTCTGTCAAGCTCTAATCTGCTCACGTCTCCGCATTAGAGCCGAAGGGACGTGTGCATCCTTCTCATCCTCCCACTGGCTAGAGTGGGCACATTGCCACGGTCAGTAAGTACTTGATACCGCTCTTCTCTGCCTTGGGAGCATGCATAACCTCATGCGTCTCTGCACATGGCCAGCCCAGCTCCCACAAGCGCAGGTGAAGGGTGTCTCGAGCATCCACCCGTCTTCCTCTGGCCACGGGAGAAGCAGCATCCCGGGAGCAATACTCCCCTGGACTTATGTCATATTTCAATACGTAGTTCAACTCCTTCAAAACAAGAGCTACAGATTTCACTGCATACACCCTTTTTTTTTAAATCTGTGTGTGCCCTGATTACTTGGTATTTTGGAAGTGTCTGAAATTTTCAATCTCTAATTTCTGGGGCCTGACAGAAAAGAGCTTGTTATAATGGAAGGCATTCCCCTCCCTCCCCACCCCCCGGAAGAACCCCTGCCAAGATGCCAGTGCTGGGTGCTGATGACAGACTGGCCATCACCCCACCAGCCCATGAAATGTATGTGTCCACTAGAGAGGGGGTGGAGCTTACCCCCAGACAGAGTGGCAGCTGTGCCATGTCCACGGCTACCCCCTCTTCTTTAACCAGTCACCACCCAGGCCTAGGGTGGAAGGAAAGCAGTCTCCCTCTCAGTGACCCTGCTGTATCTGCAGAGATGACCTGTAAGGTTACAGCTTGAAGTAAGTAAGGCACAAGGCGAGACATCAGAGGTCTCTAGCCACAGAGAGGCAGCCAAAGTTTACGTCTCGTTCCCATCCCTCTGCCCACCTAGGTTGTATGCCTATTCCGTGTGGAAAGGGGCGTCTCCTACCTCTGGATCCATGTTCTCTATTAACTGGCTCTAGAATGTCCCCCACGTGCATCTAGCTGTTGAGTGGAACATTTTGTCCGCTTAGGACTCGTCAGAAAGATCCCTGCAACCCTTCAGACAAGGGTGCCCAGAAAGGGGGTCAGACTCATACGGCTTAGAACTCGGGGAGACACAGGGAGGGGCTGGCATCTTCGTACGGTGGGACTCCGGAGCTCAGGTGGCAGCCACTGGCCCTGATGCCCAAGCCAACCCCTTGGCCCGACTCCCGTCAGATCAGCAAACAAGCATCGAGCCGTTGGTGGCTCCCGATATTCCTGGAGAGGCAGTTCACACACCAGACAGTGAACGTCAGAATAATTGGGTGCCCTATCTGGCATCTTTGTTCAATACCCTCGAGGTGCTGAACCAAATGTGTGGGAACCCCTGGCATCCTTCCCTGTTAACAAGAGAACCCCAGACTCCATTCAGACGGGAAGCTGTACCGACCCTACGCCATGACTCAGTGAAGAAGGTTGCATGGGCTGGAATGCAGGTGCAACAACAGCTGCTCAGGCGACCCGTTTGGGCCACAGGCATGATCTATAAATGACAGACTCATGGGCCACATGTGGCCAAGGAGAGCTATGACCGGGGCCCAGTGTATTAGTATGAATTTGCTTAAGACATCAGGAGCTTTGCTTTTGTAAGTTGACTGTGTGGTTCTTGAGTATGGATTTTATAGGTGATGACATCAGGTCTCGGCGTCAAAGGCTGGACGCGCCTGAACGAAAGATTTCAAGTGTTCAGCAGCGCAGTGATGCGGTCTGCATCCTGACTCTGTGTTCATTGACATATAGTCTCCTAATTTTAGCTGACGACATTCCCCTAACTCTAACAGACTAGGCGTGGCTACGTGTCTCCATTAAGACCAAGAAATTTTAGGAAGCACGTCCCTCCAGGAGTCATGCTAAAGGGTTAGGACTGCATCGCCTGCTGTGGGCTGATTCACATGCCCGACACTGAGTTCATGTTGAGCCTACCCCTGACGGAACGGCGTTAGGGAGGGGAGGCTGGAAGGTATCTGCTATCGATGGGGCATGAATGTGGGAACCAATGATGGGGTGAGTCTTGCCCTTTTCCTGTGAAGCTCTACCCTGGGAAGGTGACCACCCACAGGAAGAAGAGGCCCACCCCCGTACTGGCCAACGGGCCCCTGACTTTGGACCTCAGCCTCCTGCACTCTCTGTTCTATAGTGAGCCAGTCTCCACGGGATAAGGAATAACATTTGTCAATTGTGGACTCAAGGTGACAGGAAGGACTGAGCAATCTATGGCATATCTAATGATAGAGCAGACCAGGACATCATCTCTGAAACAGGAAGAACATTCTAGAACAAGGAGGAGGAAGAGGAGGAAGAGGAGAGTTTACTTCTCATAACGTTGACCTTAGAGTCAACACCAACTGAGGATGTGGGGATTCTATAGTTATGCTGCACTTTCCAGAATGTTCTTGGAACCTCAGAACCACAAGACGGGAAACACACATTGGGGTCTGGGTCTTAGGACCCGTCTATTGCCCCCTGCTTCTAAGAGATATTGAGGAGTTGGTCTGGCTCCCAGGGGCCCTAGGATCTAGCCAGGCAGTTGGGTCTGCAGGTTTGGTGACACTGGGCTCAGCTGGTCACCAGCCCAGGTTCTTCAGTTCACAGGCTTCATAAGTCCTACTGTTTCAGGAGCCTGGGTAGAGCATGAAGGAAGCCGAGTCCTCCACCCTCTGTATCTCCTAGACACCTGGGAAAGACAGGATCGTGGCATTCACTTTCACACAGTCAAGTTCATCCTGTCCTTGTATGAGCAGCTCTGAGGCTCAGCCAGTGAGCATCTCCCCGACCCCAGTGCTAACATACCTCATAAGGCTGGGTGAAGCCCAGAGTCGTGGTACATGCCTTTAATCCCAGCACTTGGGAGGCAGAGGCAGGCAGATCTCTGAGTTTGAGGCCAGCCTGGTCTACAGAGGGAGTTCCCAGACAGCCAGGGCTATGCAGAGAAACCCTGTCTCCAAATACCAAAAACCAACCAACCAACCAACCAACCAACCAACCAAAAAAAACAACGTGCTGGGTGATCCCCAAGAAGTCAATGGAAATTCTAAGAAGCCAGATCACTGGGTGCAGAGCAAATGAGAATCAGATGGGACCATCATGAGTAGCAGAAGGAGGTCCCCAGGCACCAGAAGGTGGCCACCTCCTGTAGGCAGCAAGTAGGACCCAGGCTATGGCCCAAGTACAGAGGAACATTGAACCTGGCTCAGGAGAACTGCCACCACCAGCTCTGAGAGACAAAGACAATGGGCACTTATCTGTGTTCTGTAGGCTGGGGGTCACCAGAGCAGCCTCGGGAGCCGGCTGGATCCTTCCCAGAGCCCCACTCTCCCACATGATATCTTTCTCATTGGCCCAAAGCTTAGCTGACTTGGTGTAGATCAACCTTTCTTAACCCCACACAGTCAGGGGCTGCCTGTGCTTGTGTGGTGCTGAGCTTGCTGGCATCCACCTACTGGAGAGTATCTGCATCTCAGTTCGAGACATCTAAAGCTATGCCAGTGTCCTGGGATCCAGGTTGTTCTGGCTGATAACCAATCTTACACAGACCACTGGCTGGACAGGGGGCACTGAACTCACTCCAGGCCGCTCCAGACCCAAACCTAACCTGAAGCTTGTGGGCTTAGGACACAGGAAGGGCCTCAAAGGAGTCTGAAAGAAGAGGCCGGAGAGACAGACGTCCGGGCTGGGGAAGCCAGCAATATCTGTCCATTACTGCAAATGACTGGTGGACACAGAAGGAGAGGCTGCCGACAAAATCCCTCAGGTCTGCAGAAGGGCCTGAGGAACTCTTAAGTATTTGCATAGAACTGCTTGCATCTTGATGACTGAGGTTTGGGGACAGCTATGTCTGTGGGGCCCCTGGATAAGAGAAGCTAGGGGTGGGACCAGAAGAGATCACACTGTTCTTGGAACAATCCTTGGGGCGCTGGTCCACCTGCTCAAAGGTGTGTCTCCCCAATCTGATGCAAGATCAGATGTGAGGGACTCCAGGGAGGAGCCTGGCTCTGGGAGCTATCAGCAGTCATGAGGCTCCTCTGGGGCTCTTCCTGGTGTGTCCAAGGCGGGGGTGGGGTCCGCTCAGTTAGAAGGCTCCTTCTGCATGGTCTCCACACACGCTCCTGAATCCAACACATTGCAGTAGATCTGTGCCCCGACAGCCCCAGGACGTCCACTCCAACCCTCTCAGGGGTACTGGCATACCCAAGCATCAGTTTGCAGCCCCTCTTCTGTACTTGCTCCTAGGGCTTGGCAGTAAGCTATGATTTTTTTTTTTTTTACACATGAAGCAAGCTTACATTTCTCTTTAATTTTTCTTTTGTATATACTTTAAAAAGTACTTTATTAGTAGTAAATAAACACACACACACATCACATAGCAAATTAACCAGACTCATTCTTTTTTTTTTTTAAATCACATTTTTATTCCTTTTATTTTATGGCCCTGTTTGTGTACAAATGTGGGCACATGATGAGGTCAGAGGTCAGAGAGAACAATTTGAAGGTGTAGTTGTTAGGGTGCTGGGGTGGCTCAGCAAAGAAGACAAGGAGGTACTTTTATAGGTGTAAACTCTGCCAGACCTCAGCAGAGGGACCCACCATCCTGGCCAGCACCAGACTCCATAGTGGAACCCCAAGCCAGGTGAGCTCAGGTGTTCTCATTCATTCAGAACTCCTCAGGTTTTCTACTGACAGCACGTGCAGATCATGAGCAATCAACATCCCCCACAGAAATCCGACAGCTGCAGGCAATACAAAATGCAAAGGCCCATGCGTCCCTTTTTCCAACGGTGCACAGAAACATTTTAAACGTAACTAAAAATAAACTTGCCCAACATGAGGGAATTCATTCTCTTTCTACCATGTAGGTTCAGGGGATTGAATTCAGGTCGACAAGCTTGCTCACTGAACCATCTTGCAGCTGCCTAACACCAAGTCCAGTCTTCAGGGGTCATCGCAGAACTGGCTGAGCTCTCACAGGAGCGCACTGAAGCCGCTTCCAGCTCTGTCCTACGCCAGGCAAGGCTCAGTGCAGGCGTTATTCAGGGCCTGTGTGTGATTAGCCACAGGGAACTTCCCGGACAGAGCTCCAGGTTAAACCCGTTCTAAAGTCTCGGGCCTGGTGCAAGGTCCCGTCCTAGAAACCTGGTTCTGAAATGCCTTTCTTTCCAACCTGGTGGCAAAACATCTGGGTACTTTTTTGCTTGGTTGGTTGGTTTTGTCTTTGTTTTTCAAGACAGGATCTTAAGTAGTCTTGGCTGGCTTTGAACTCACTGTGTAGCTAATAAGCACGTGAGCCACCTGGGCAGGATGCACAAAGGTTGGACTATGTTGAGAGAGTAGCTGATGTCACTTCCCTGTTCAGACACCTGTTTGAACCCATCTCTGGTCCCTCTGCTCATTTAACTTCTCTGTGAGCTTCTGGTCCTCCTGCCTCCATCCCTGGAGTGCTAGGATTATCAGCATGTACCACTAAGCCCTATATATGTGTGCCGGGGATCGAACAAAGGACTTCCTGTGTACTAGGCAAGCATTCTTCCAACTGAGCACCCCAAGATACATACCCATGCACACACACATACACACACACACACACACACACACACACACACGCACACACGCACACACGCACACACGCACACACTTCATTTTTATGGCTGGAGCACTTGTAGTGCAGGGTGGACAGAAACTTACCATGTAGCCAAGGATCAACTCAAGCTTCTGATGCCCCTGCCTCCTTCTCCCAAGTACTGGAATTATAGCTATGTTCCACCATGGCTGCTCTATTCCCTGCCAGGGATCAGCATGTCACACATGCTGAGTGACAACTCTACCCACTGAGCTGCACCCTTCTCTCTGTGCTTTCTATCCCTGGGTTTTAGCATCTGTGCTCTGAGCGCTTCAAAAAGAGGGTCTGGAAATCACCCTTCCCGTCAACGGCCACCTACACAGCGGTGCTGGTGCCCCTCCGGACATAGGAGGAATCACTAGTAAAGTCACCTGGGCCTGGAGCCATTTGTAACTTTGTGGCTACACTAGCCTCATAGCCCTCAATCCCCAGGCCAAGCTCGATGCATGGCAGGTGGGCAGTGCAGACTGAGTCCACTCACGCACAAGCATGAGAGGGTACATCGTCTGTGCAAAACTATCACTCTTTAGAATTGTTGATGCTAACCAATCAGGAACAGCATTCTCTTGAGAGGCCCTTCCTTTTTCCCAGCAAGCCAGCAAGCTCAAGTCATACCAATAGTCCCTCTCAAATAAGGTGCAAGACAAGGAGTTTTCTTCAATTTAGTTATTTGATGTTATTCCAAAAATATTTTAACGGAACATCCAGAGAAACCATACACAAAATTTAAGCATGGCAGTTCCTCCAACGGTTAACTACAGACCCATCTGATTCAGCAATTTCAGTTCTGCTCCCTAAAGAACTGAAAGCGGGAACTTCAAGGTGTGTGTGTACACACGTGTTCACGGTGGTGTTACTCTCGGCAACGACGCAAAACCAGAAGTGCTTGAGAGTTTTCGTCAGGTGAGCAGAGACAGGCGGTCAGATATTGTCTGTTCCTTAAAGGGAGGGGAATTCTGACATCCGCCATGACAGGTGTGAACCTTGAAGGGCAGGTATTGCATGAGTCCACTCAAGAGAGGTCGATAGAAGCCAGCGTGGGAATGCATGCCTGTAATCCCAGCAACAGGGAGGTGGCAGCAGGGTCAGGAGTTCGAGGTCACCCTCATCTGCATAGTGAGTTGGAGGCCAGCCTGGGGTAGTCAAACCCTGTCTCAAAAAAAAAACAAAAAACTTTATTCGGAGTCAAATTTGTAGAGGCCAAAAGCAGAACTGTGGGTACAAGGGCTGAAGCGAGAGGGAAGGACCTGGAGGACAGAGGTCAACGCTGGTGGCCTCTACCTCACAGAGATCTGCCTGCCTCTGCTTCCGCCATGTCCCAGTAGAAAAGGCATTTTTCAAAAAGAGGACAAGAGCTGACCAAGGTCAACGCTTAGGCCTTCTCCCTGCACTTGGGAGCTGTCCCTCTGCCGCCTGCTCACCCTCCGCTGGAATCCAGCCAGAGAAGAACTAAGAAGCGTCCCCAGTCTGACCCACTTGGCTCTGAGTGACCCATGGTGGCCCCAGTCATGTGCTGCCAAGCTGAACTTCCCTCCTGGACCTTTCCATGACAGGGTCTTATCAGAAGCTTTGTGCTGAGTCTTTGTTGATAAACTCATGAGCTTAACTCCAAGGGTTACTCTAGGATGGGAAGCCCTGAGAATTGGGATGCTTCCTGCTGAGCGGCAGGGTTAGGGAGACTGTGGGAGAGCCTGGCTGTCCTAGCAAATGACTCCCAGGTAGAATATCAGTCCCTCCTCCTCTGACAATCCCTGAAGAGGTCAGATGACCAGACTTCCTTCATTGGCCAGGCTCCCACCTGCAGGGAGAGCTTCAGCATGTTCCCACCCTGAGCCTTGTGTGCTGAGCGCTCACAGGTCCCGCAGCTCACTCAGGTCTAAGCACCTTCGGTGGAGGGTAAAATATCCTGGGTAAGCACACAGCTGTCCGCAGAGTTCAGAGCCCCTCCCTGAGGCTGGGCTCCTCAATGAACTCTACTGCCCAGCCTCTCCTCCCAGCCTTGGGCAGAATCTGAGTTTCTGGCATATTCTGATGGCCAGAGAGAATGGACCAGCTGGCTGGGCACAGTGTGTTGCTGGGCACAGTGTGTTGGTCTTGACGGTACAGCAGCATCCTGGCGGATCTGTGGCAAACTGGGTCCCTGTGGCAGGATGTCACCGTTGGCACACATAGATGAGCAAGAGACGTCCAGAAAGATGACAAACAACAGTAGACCCCGTTAACCAGAGATCCCCCCCCCTGCCCATCGCCACTCCCTCCGGTGAGGCAGAGCTGTTACGGGCCAGAGAACTTTTGCTCTGCCGTACCTATGGGCAGCTGCCAGTTTCAGTGGTGGCTGGCGCCCTTCCCTTTTCTGCAGATGGGGACATTTGCATTCCTGGGTACAGCCTGTTCAGTTTCTGGTCCCTGCTGGGCCTCAGCTGCATCAGCTTCCACCCTACATGAGGGAAAACCAGTTCCGGATGGGTGGGGTACTGGTCTCTCAGGGCAGCCGTTGGAGCCCTGGGGAAAACCCCAGCTGAGCAAGGATTAGAGTCAGTCAGTCAGCTAGCCCTACTAGGTGCCAGGGCCAGCCCACCTCAGGCCCTATTGTCCAGAAGCAGGCGCTCCTGTAGTGGACATTCTCTATTGTACCCACCTAAGGATATCACTAATGGGACTGTGATTTCCAGGCATGTATCTTCATAGAGACGTACTTTGGAGGATGCAGGGCTCTGGAGTAGAGCAACCATGTGGTACTGGGGCTTCCCAAGATAAGGTTTGGGTCTGAGATCCTTCTGGAAGACCAGGCTTAATTGTCACGGTGACAATTAAGACTATCGGTCACAGATGGATGGGTGGATGAACGGATGAATGCTTCAGCCTCAGCACAAACACCGGTTGTCACAAGAAACCCATCAACCCCAGGGCAGTTGCAGGGTGTCTTGGATCTAGGAGCCCATCTGTGCCCTGTGAGTGACTCTGTCCTTGGAAGAGCACACAGCCATTGACTGTCCCCAGGACTCACCTACCACTCAAACTCAGAAAGTGGGGAGCTGTCAGCTCTGCCCTGGGTGAGAAGCCCCAAGAGCCCCCACGGCCTGGCTCTGAACCTACACAGGGTATGGACCAGGGCCAGTCAGCTGGACCCACAAGGTGACCACAAAGGAATAGTCACTGATAGCCATGGCGACCAGTGGCCAGCAGGACAGATGGTCCTAGGCTGACAGAAGGAAGCGGTTTCAGGCTCAGCCTTCTACAGGGCTATTCTGAGGGGCGGGGCCTGGGGTCGTGCACCTGCCGCAGCCTTCTGTTCGCATCCACCTGAAAGGCCTGAGCAATTTAGGAACACAGGCAGCCAGAAAGGGGAGGGCCTGACTCCTCAACTCTCGGGGTGCTTCATGATTGGCTAAAAGCCCCTGGGCAGGCAAAGCCATGTCATGGCCTCTGCAACCCCTTCAGGGTGTGCTGCCCCTCCGGCCGAAGGCACTGGGGACGCTGGGCTTCTCAGATGACTTGACTTGTAACTTTCTGGAGTTGGGGCTTCTGGGAATTCTAGTTTTCCTCCATGGCTGCCTGTACTCAGATGTCCACTCCAGCTGTGTTCATGGCTCCGTAACAGACCCAGCGGCGGGGTGTCACAGCGACACCCAGGGATATCAGAGTCTTCTGTGTACCTCGCCTCTCCTTCTCCACTTCTTATCTTTCCTCATTCTTCCGGAAGACTCCTGGAAAAAAAAATAATGTGATCTTATCAAAGTGGCTTTTTCTCACTTTCTCTGAATCTGCCTTTCAATCTGCTGAGAAGCCAGCGTCTCCGCCTCCCTGTCCACTCAGCGCCCTGACAGAGTCTTCCAGGGGGCTCCGCCATGCCCTGCCCCCTGCCTTTCCCCCCTTGCTCCATGGCCAGGGCTCTCAGGGCTGTACCTCGACTAGCCAGCTGACAGCCATCTCCCCGACCTTGGCCCAAGGCTTCGGTCTCTTCCTGTTTCCCGCCAGACACCCAGTTACGTTTTTGGGAGCCTCATCAGACTCCTGACTTCCACTTCCACGCAGTCTCAGCCACCGAATCAGGCAAGGCCCCTGCTGGGCTCTGTACTGGCTCCAGGTTGAATTCAAGGCCGAGAGCAGACCCTGAGGTTTTGTTTCAAAACACACGCCATGTGTATTTTAAGCCCAGCTCCAGTTGTGTCTTAAAACGATGCTGGGCAGCTCCCTGGGGACTGGGGACCATGGAGCATTTAGTGAGCTGCTGCAAGTGTCCCTGGGCTGGTCAGTCTGGCAAATGCTAGTGTTGGCCAACCTAGGGAGACTGATATCCAGCAACACGACAGCTCTCGCTGCTCACCTGCACAAACGAGATGGAACCTCACCCGGAACTCCTGCCTACAGAGTCGGACAGACATTGTAACAGGGGCCCTGGGACTCTCCAACCCACGGGACTGGATTAGAACCAGAATAAACACATAGTGTGCGGGGGGGGGGGGGGGGAGGGCAGCAGGACTTCGAGAACACATGTCACGTGCACAGATTACGCACGTGCCCCACACACTCTCAAGCATACCACATGCACACTCTGACAAACATTGTCAGGGACATGACACGGCCCAGACATACGCTCACCTACATGTTACACACACCATACGTGTTCATTCACACGTGCATTACACTCAACACAGCTTCTCTTATACACACTTATCTGCACACACTCATACATATAAACACAGCATCACATACAGCCTTCATACCACAGGCATACCTGCACAGGTACATGCATGCATGTATGTGCATGCATACTCTCTCTCTCCCTCTCTCTCTTTCTCAACAGGTTGAATATGCCCCACATATGCTGGGCCAGTCATTGCCTGGAGTAGACACTGAGTTGATTCTCAGGGACCATGGCTGCCAGCCCCAGGCTGCTGTAAGCACAAGAAGGGGAGGTTAGGCCGGGCATAGGATAGACCTACCAGCCAAGCCACTCTCCCGGTCCCTGTCATAGGTGTGGCCTCTGGTGGCAAGGGAGTGGACCCTCACTGATCTGGCCAGAAAGGGAAGTAGTGTGATGTCCAGGACTATCCATGGCCACTGAGCCAGGGGAGCAGCTTCATAGCCGCACAGCGTTCTTCCCGATGGGCCAGTCTGAGACCGTCTGCTCAGCGCCTTCCTTGCCCTCCTGGGCCAGGTGCAGAACTCAACAAACACCGCTGAAGCCCTGAGCAGAAGAGCCTATGGATCAGCGCGTCTGTGGACTGCTGGGAGGTTCAGTGTAGTCAGCCCCTTATGAGCTCACAGAACGGAAGGCCTTCCTGAATGAGACCAGCCCAACCACCCCAGGACACTCCAGGGAGCCCGAAATCGAAACCCAGTGTGTCTTTGCCCAGGCTAGCCCAGGGAAGTCCTTGGAAACAACCCGTTAAAGGGGCTGCGGTTCATCTGTGTTGATCAGTGGAGAAACTGAGACATAGGACAACAGACACTCAGACACCATTGGCCAGTGTCACAGGTGCCCCTTCCTAACTCAGACAACCGGGCGGGCCCTCGCAGCGTGTGCTCCCTTGGCCTGGAGCTCTCTGCACCACACCTCAGCTCAAGGGAAAGCTAGAGACCTGTTCCCTGAGTCTCAGAAAGGCCAAGGGCTGCTCTCAAGCACCTGGCTTTGGAATTTGCAGTGTCACTGGATCCATAGGCGTTCAGAGGCCGTGGGAGAGCAGGGCTTGAGGTGTGCTCCCCCAGTTCTCTGTCTTGCTGCAGCAGAGAGTGTCTGGACAGTTCCTGGGTTTGGGAGACAAAGAACATAGGAGCAGCATTGAGCCCCAGCCCCAGGGGACCGGCAGCCCAGCAGCCCAGCAGCCCAGCAGCCCTGCAGCCCAGCAGCCCAGCCAATGAAAAAGAAGGAAAGCCTCAGAGCCATTTGTTACACAGCATTGTGATGTAAGCGCTGACTGACAACAAGCTTCATTTGACCTTACTGTGTGTTACCCAAACAATCTCCCCAACACACACACCATGGACCCATCGTCACCGTGCGGACTGGAAGCTTCCAGCAGACCTAGCAGCCATCGGCTTGTTTATTCCGGATGGGGGTGTCTCAGGCAAAGATGATCTACATTATAAGAAAGTCACTCGGAAATACCCATAAATCCCATGGAGAAACACCCTGTTCTTTTCTTTAGGGAACCAAGCTCTTCTGGGAGCCAGGCATCTGCCCTGATGGGCTATCTTCTACATCTCCACAGCTCTGTAAATGTCACTGACACTACAACTCTGGGATGACTTCAGGTCTAGTAACCAAAAGGCCAAGGGGCCGGTGATAGACTCCCTGGGAGCAGCTCTCCGCTGTCCCCAAGCCCCTCTACCCTGAGTCCCAGGCCCAAGGGAGGGTCCATACAACCGGCAGGGCCCAGCACCTTGCCTGTCTCTCCTGGTGTCTGCTGGGAGATGGCTGCCAGGCTAAAAAAAAAAGGGCAGCATTGTTCAGCCAGCGTGGCTTTGACGTCTCTGCCTGCTGGCTTGTTTCAGATGACAAGTCTGCACAGGCCTTGCTCCTCACTCAGGCCCCAGGCACACACCCACATTCAGTGGGGCTTGTGCACCCTCCGGCAGTCACGTAGGGAGGGGAGCCGGGCCTGGGAAGTCCAGGGCCAGATCCCAAGGGGCCCTCAGGAATGCTCTCTCTGCACAGCAGTGCCGGGGACAGCTTCCTGTGGGATTCACACTAACGCCTCCCTTTGGGGGCAGACAGGCCTCTGAGCCGGAATGTGGAGAATGAGGGTGGTTTCTATGTAGAAATAGCGTGTGGGAGGGTACAAGCGATGCTGGATACGTGCAAGTGCTCAGGAGACCAGGCCAGAAGGTTGTCCTGAGGCCACTTGAGGAGCTATTCCTTACTTTGGGCAAAGCTCCCTCCTGAAGGTCAGCTCTCCCACTCTTGTCCGTATCGATTGTAGCATCCTGGGGACCCTGCAGTCATCTGAGAGGTGACAGCAGGTCAGGGAGGACAGGCACTCTAGGCTAGCAGCAGGTGGCCTCTCAGTATCCCCAGCATGTCTTTGCAACTCTCTTCCCTACCCTAGCAAGAAGGAAGGAGGAAGGTAGGTAGGCAGCGACGTGTTGGAACGTGTCACTCGTGTCTGAGGCAGCTTGGGAGCTTCAAAGAGCTAGACCGAGTTCAGCGGGTTCAGCACAATGTCCACAGGTCAACGACCAACGAGCAAAACTGGATGTGGAGAGTAAAGAAGACAGTCAGGAGAAGAGAGACTGTGATAGGCACTCAGGAACATGTCCAGGGTGGCTACAGAGGACTGGGTTTCACCAAAGGGGCACCCTATTGCAAAGACACATCAGAGAGTGGATCTCACCCTGTGCCTCTGCCTCCTTCGGATCATCTTGGGTAGAAGAATGAAAGGCTCATGTATATCAATCGTTCCCCACCCCCAGCACCTGTCACTCAAGCACTTTGGAAGCCCCTTCTCCTTCTACGAGAATAGCACAGCCTCCCCCTACATAGCCCCCAAATGCCCTGCCGGGATGAGCTTCATCTTACCCTCTTGGTTAAGGGGACCAGATTGTCACATCTGTATTTGCTGGAACACATGGGGCTTCTTCCCTGCATCTGGAGAAGATGAGGTTCGAGTCACCTCCATGGAGGAATTGAGCACCCAAGAGGAAATATTGCCCCTCACCCCTGTTTACTGCACAAGACCTAGCTAGGGGGCGGGGAAGGGGCTTACAAGCTCCGGTCTATAGCTGACCAGCTGTTGACTACCACCGATGGCTGTTGCGGAAGGGAGAGTGGCGCCCAGTAGGTCAACCACTCTCCGGTCCACTCTCCAGCTACGCCTATAAGAATGAATTTATTCCTTCCCTAGCAGCCATCGGCGGTGAATGGGGTGGTTCTGGAGGGACGGGATTACAGATGGATGCGATCAAAATACATTCTATGCATGTGTGATATTTTAAGCAAAGGAGTTAAGGGGTGGGGGATGGGGGTAGCGGGAGGCTGCCAATGAATTCCAGGCACCCAGATGTTCCAGGGCGCAGGTCAGGAAGCGGGCGAAGGAGCAATGCGACACACCTGTGTAGGTCCTGCGTAGGAGCAATGCAACATACCTGTGCGGGTCCTGCGCCGTTGACCCACGTCAGGCCGCAACGGCCCGCTTCCCGGTTTCAGTTACAAAAAAGAACAAGAAACTTGCGACATACGTGGTTTGTTTCATTTTTCTTTCTTCTATTTTATTTTTCTTTCTCTACAGAGCTAGGGTTGGGGCTCGAGGCCTCTGTATCACTGAGCCGCAACCCAGCACCCTGTGTTTTGAAGGGCGGCGGCGGTGGCGGCGGTGGAGGTGGTGGTTTGTATGTGCATCTGTATATCGTACGCACCTGAGTGTGCAGAGACCTGTTCCCAAGCGTGTGCGAGAAGTCGGGTCCCTGCCCCTGTCACGCTTCACCAAAGGATCAGCTCGCCATTCTGGCTGAGCTTTCCAGTTAGCGTGCTTTAGGATCTGCCTGTCACTACCCTCCCTGAGTGCTGGGGATACAGGCATATCCCACCAAGGCCAACTTCTTATGTGGGTGCTGGGATATGAACTCAGTTTGCATGCTATTGGAGCGAGCGCCCCTACCCACTGAGCCACCCCTCCATTTTTCATGTCTTAAGTCCATTTTTCTGGACTGTTAACTCCATGCTAGTTTGGCCTGAGTGTCTCCTCCCTTGCCCCTGGGAACCAGCCTGCAGGGACCCTGGCCTCTACTGATGAGCCTGGTTCTGCTGGCTGGTCCTACTGATGGCCTTTAATGGGTCAGGGACTGACCACCCTATTGCCCATTTAGGGTTTCTGTGATAAAATACCACAACCAAAAGCAACTCTGGAAGGAAAGGGTTTATTTCGGCTCAGGTCACACCCTGTGGGCCTGTGCAAAGGCTAAGAGTGTGTCGAAGCTTGCTTTTGAACCCCGCATCGCCCCACATACATAAACACACAGACACACAGCAACAGGCCGAGGCCTGAGCAGAGATAGTGGCTTCAGGCCTCAGGCAGCTTGAGCTTTGTCAAGCAGGTTTAGCTTAAAGCTAAGATTGGGGAAGAGATGAGACGCCACACCCAAACCCATGCTCAGCATGGAGTCTCGTGCCACCCTTGCTGACTTGGTGAAAGCAGGTGACTGCAAAACAGGACCTGTCTCCTTGGCATCACGGTCCAGGGAGATGCTGCTGCCTGCCACCAAGCCTGGTTGCCTTTGGGTACCAGGTTGCTGTGGCAGAGGGTTGTGGGAGCCTTCGGGGTTAGGATGTCAGTGTCCATAGTGCCCACGGCAGGAAGATCTGCCCCTGTGGATGGCATCATTTCCTTGCTGGGGTTCGTAGTGCAAATGGAGAAAGAGAACACTGCTCTCGGCTTCCTGGCTTCCTCCACTGTGGATATGATGGGGTCAGCTGCTTCAAGCTCCTGCCGCCTTGACTTCCCTGTCGGGATGGACGATACCCTGGACCTGTAGCCAGAATAAGCCCGTTCTCCCTTAAGTTCCTTCTGTCACACTGTCTTATCATAACAGCCAGGAAAAATAAAAGCGAACACACAAACAAAAACTAAGCCAGGACTAGAAGAAGGTCCACAGCCCAGCGGCCCAAGGTGGCCCAGAGCCTTGGCTGTGCAAAACTATAGAGGCTGCCTTGCCGGTGTCCCCTGTTGTGGAATAGCAGGATGGCTGTCTAGGACACAGGCGGACTGCAGCGAGATGTCTGTGTGTTCTGGGAATCTGGGTGGATTGACTAATAAGGCTTCTCCACTGTCCACGAGGAAGCAGCATCTACCCGTGGCCAACATGGTAGTACAAGCCTGGGGTCCCAGCATTCAAAATGGCCCCGCTGAGGGAGATAGCAAGTCCTAGGCCAGCCTGAGCCACAGTGAGACACTGGAGAGAGAGAGACAGACAGACAGAGACAGAGACAGAGACAGACAGAGACAAACAGAGAGAGAAACACACCCACACACATACACAAACACACAGAAAAAGAGAGAGAGAGGAGAGAAAGGGGGGGCATACCACTGCATCTTTTGTAGCCTGACCATCATTTCAGTTGATGAGAAATTATTTCACAGTGTGAGGAGACCAGAGCTGGGTCAGCCGTTTACCCACTGGGGTTGCTTTCAGCATTTGGGGTGGTTGTGAGCAAACCCTCTCTGAACAGTTCTGTAGGCTATTTGGACACGTTTTCATTTCTCTGGGACAAACATCCAGAAGTAAACTCAGCAGATCATATGGCAAGTGTACATTTGACTTTCTAAGAAAACACCAACCCCCACCCCCCCACACACACACACACGCAGGGTGACCGCACTGCTCCATAACAGCAGCTAGAGTGGCCTGCTTCTGCTGTCTTCCCCTTTCTGGTGCATCCCAGTGGGACTTCTTTGCATTTCCTGGTGGCTAATGGTGTTGCTTATTTGTGTGTCTGGATCCATCTGTGGAAACACCCACTTGTGTCTTTTGCCTACGTTCCAACAGCATTGTTTGGTTTTGACCGTTGAGTTCTGAGAGTTCTCTGTATACTGTAAGCACCCGTCCTTCGCCGGATGTGTGGTTTGCAAACATTCTCTCCTGGTCCGCAACATATCCTTTCAGCTCTTGCACAAGACGTTTCTCAGAGCACACGCTTCGCGTCTCATCTTGACGCAGTCTGGGGTGTCTGTCTTTGCTCCTGCGGCTCGTGCCTCTGGTGTTATGCCCGAGACCTCTTCTCCTGACCTTGGAGCCTGAAGAGTTTCTATTTGCCTGCGCGTTTTGTAGTGTGGGGTTTGATATTAATCCGTGACCCGTTGTAAGTTCCCATCTGTAGCAGCTTTGAGGCCCTGGCCAAGGGCCATTTTTTCAGGCTTTCGGCTCCAGCAAAAAGACAGCTCTCGCCCTCCCTTATTCCACTGAGTCGCTCTTGTCCTTTGGTCAGAATTCAGCTGGGCACAGGTCAGGACCTCAGCTTCTCCGATAAGGCCACGCGGCCGTGATGACTATGCCTTTACCGTAAGTCGTGATGTAGAAAGCCTCTTGCTCCTGAGCCCTGAGAATGGAAACTTACACCTGTTTGGTGTAACCAGGAACGTTCTGGTAGCCGGTGCCTCTTGAACGGCTGCCAGTTAGCACGCACGCTCATGCGGAGCCTGAGCCTGTGCAGGCGATGCCAGGAGAATGGTAAATGCACTTCTTATTTTTACCCTGGAGAGACAGATTGCTGGAAGGAGGAGAGGGAAGAGGGTGTTTTGCATACACCAGCGGGTTGAAGCCAGGGCCCTGAGGCTGCTAGACTCTGCTTAGCTTTGTTCGCCTTTGTTGGCTCTGCGCCGCCTTGCCTGGACCCCAGCCATTAGTTACACACCTGGGACAAGCAACAGTGTAGTGAGCACACTGGGAGCTGAGTTTCTAGAGCTTTGGGGATAGAATCCACCTCTGAGGATCAAAGGCAGGGAGCGAACCATCTCTAATGTGTCCCAGGGTAGCCAAGTAGCCCAGCAGATTTTAGAAAGTCCAGAAGGACTAGAGGTAGGTGCTGGCGTCTGTGATTCCTGCTGAATCACCCAGCCTTGAAAGCATGGATGAGATGATCCCAGCTGCTGCTCCGAGCTAGGAAACCACACACCATGGAGTGACCCTTCCCTCTGCAGGTGAAATGGGACTTTTTTTGGGGGGGGGGGCAGCAAGTCATCCCAAATTAGAATCTCCAAGGAGTTGCTAAATCCTGACGCCCAGGCGGTACCTCACACAGTCCATCTGACCCTGAGCAGGACCCAGCTGGGAGTATCTGTTGAGAGCCAAGAGAGGATCTCCCATAAAAAGAAAGACAACTGGGCCAGGTGTAGCGGGGAGGCAGACCGGCCACATGAAGTCTAAATGGGAAAGGACCGATCAAGGTCCCAAGACTAGAACTCCTGTCAGGCCACAGGGTAGTTCTTCACACAACACGGCTAACCTCTCGGGTTCTGCAGGCTGCAAGTCCAAAAGCAAAGCGATGCTAGCCACGCTCCCTCTGCAGGCTCTGGGAGAAAGTCTGTCCTGTCTGATCCTAGACAGGGAATCCATTGGCTACGGCCATATTGCTTGCTCTCTGCTCCTCCTCCTGAGATGGCTACCTGCAGTGTCTGTCATGTGACAGTGTCTCCCTTATGAGGGCGCGAAGATGTCCTGAGAGTCCATGGCTAACCCAGGAGAGGGGCCTCCTCTAAACAGTCTTCTCTCGGTCACATCTGTCACCACGATAAAAGAAAACACTCCGAGCAATGTTAATTTAATGTAAAAGCCTGAAGGAGGAGGGAAGAAGAGAGAGAAGGAAATGGATAGGTTAACAGCTGCAGGCTAACCCAACAAAGACTGTTTATGTTGAAACCTTGACTTAAATCCCAGCACTCAGGGACCTGTGCCCCTACCCTGTTTACATAGAAACTTCATGATTGTTAACTCCAGCTGGCCCAGAAGCCACAGGCCTAGTCTCCTACCCTGGAGACTTTCTGTGGAAACCACTTCTTACCCATGGCTAGCATGGGCTCTGAGGGACCGGATGACACTCTCCAAGTGCCATCTCGCCCTGCTGCTGGAAGCTTGCATACACTTGTCCCAGCTCCTCTGCATATACTTGTCCTAGCTCCTCTGCATACACTTGTCCCAGCTCCTGGTCCTCTTCTGGCTACCACCCAGGCCACTTTTTCTTCCCTAGATGCTCGCCTCTCAAGAGTCAAGGTGGTGGCCAGCTACGCTCCCTCTAAAAGCTTTTAGAGAAATCCTTTCTATTTCTTCCAGTAGTTAAATGTCAATTCGCTGCTCCGCCATATAAAGTAAAATTCACGGGCTCCTCTATTGTGCCGTGGCTGGCTCTCCCGTAGCCCCCACAGCTCCACTATAATACCTAATAGTCTCTGAGGGTGAACGTAGCACCATCACGCTGGGGCAGAGTCCTGCCAGACGGGAGGAGACACTGGTCAGCTCCTGGAGCAGCCTTCATCTTAGCTTGGAAGTCCACATTGGTAAATGGAAGAGCCAAGGAGGTGGCGAGGACCCACCCTCTCCGTGCGCTCAGGTTCGTCGCTAGGACCGAAGGGGACGAGCGCCTGATGTCTTTCGATCTGATTCCAGCAATCACACCAGCCATGGGATGATGTAGTTAATCAACGCAATCATGTGCTTTTTGAATAACACAGCTCGGTAGTGCTGTTGTTTCCCAAGCTAAAAGTCAGTCTGCTAACTACCGGCATCGTGTGCCCCAGTTCCTGGAACCCCGCTTTGATTGTTGAGGTTTTCATTGTTGTTGCTTATAGAGACTTGTAAATGAGTGTGTCCCTTCCGGGAGCTCTGCTTCCAGACCACTTTCTTCAGAGCCCGCCGCAGGCACTGAAGGGCCTCGAACACCCTGGGATGATAACGTGACTCCTGCACACCGCCGCCGTGCATCCTGACGGTGAGAGGCCTGGGAGCCTCTCCACCTCCTGAGCCCCAAGTATCTTCCACCATGGTGCCAGGACCGGGGAGCTCCAGAACTGAATATTTGCCAGGAAAGACAGGGAAAGCCATGCTCCACCCAGTCCAAGATGGATCACTGATCCTGCAGAGGGGGCGTGGCTCAGGTGCGGGCTCAGGAGGCAAAACGCCCACCGTAATGGTAGTCTCCACTGTACTGCCCGGCTAGAATGCCAGCCAGAACCTCATCCCCTCCCGCCTCCAAATTGCTTCACGGTGAAGTGACATCATTCAGGCCTTGCACTTTGGAAGTGCTTCTGCAAACATGACCTCGTTTTGCCTGGATGACAGCGCCAGCCAAGCCCATGGGGCAGACTGGACAAATTGCCCCTCCCCCACCAGGCTTCTGCCCCACCCGTGTCAGAACACCATGAAGCGGAGTCAAAGCTGAGCAGGAAGTAGAACTGCCTGCCTGAGACGGTCTCCAAGCCTCTGACGCGGGCTTCCAGGATGGGGATTCTGTCCTCTGTGGCTGACCGGAGACCTCTGCCGCTGACTCCCACACCAACGAGACAGGACGGCTGTTGCTGAGAGGGTGGGCGTGTGTATGTGTGATACTCAATGTCCCAGCTGGCCAGAGTCCAGGTTACAACATTCCTCTCCTTCCCCTGGAGTCCAAAACCTTCTTCATTGCTGCCGATCTGCGGGGCCAGAGGACCATCCTGGTGCTGATATTCAGGGAGAGATGGCTCCTTACTGGGTCCTGGAGACTTCTCTCATGGCCCAAGTGAGTGGCTGTTCCTACACAGTCATGAGGAGCAACTTGGGAAAGGAAGTGTGCCACGTGACAGGTCCGTGGGCCTAACCCTCGGATCCCACCACTCCCTAGAAGGGAGGATTTTCACAAAGCACCTTCTCTTCATCCAGGAAGCAGCAGCTAGTGTGTCCCTGTCCCATCTCCATGGCTTGCCCATCGGACCCTTCTCCCACGGGGTGGGCGGGGCCAACCTCCTAAGCTCACAGGGCCCTGGCTCCTGTCCCAGATGAATCCATTAGCCTGAAGCCATGGAAAACGAGGATCCGTGAGTGGATATCTGAAGCTCTTTATGAACCCTCAAAGCAGCTCCCATCCCCCATAGCAATCCTTAAAATGGTGCTTGCTGCACCCAAGCTCTGTGCCAGCTGACCCCGGAGATCAGAGAACCTGACCCTCAGACGCTAGACAGGCTCCCCCATGAACAATCACTCCCTCTGCACCGACGACAACCTGTCTGAGTGACTTCTACCCATATAGTCGGAGGCCTGTGAAGCAGCTGCCTGCTCCAAATCCATGAAAGGAAGGCACCCCGGGGAGATGAGAGTGTGCCACGGAAACCCTCTGCTTGCTATGCTTTTGATTCTCTTTTCCATTTCCAAAAGGTGGGAGCAGGGTGGCGGTGGGGAGAGAGGAGACAGCGAAGGGACCCTTCTGCAAGCCCGGGTAGCCAGCGGCCACCGGTGCCCCACACACCAGCCCGGCAGGCAGCAGCCTCTTTCCTCTGAGAAACAGGAAATCCACCCGCAGTGATCTGAACTCATTAGGGAGAAGGAGGTAATGGTGGGCGTTGGGTTTTCTTCCAGGTCGGGAACCTTACGGTGGGACTGAGACAAAGCCATGCTCCCGAGAACCAGACGGTGACTGTCTCACAATGAAACGCCTGCTGTGGTTTGAGTCTTGAAGGTCATCTGAGTGCTGAAGGCTTGCTCACAGTCACGTGGCGCTACCTGGAGGTGACAGGACCTGAGGAGGTGGAGCCTGGTGAGAGAAAGTCAGGTTCTTTAGGGGGACATCTCCGGAGAGGACTGTGAGACCCGGGCTGGGCTCCGACTGTCTCTCTCACACCTAACGATGAGGTCAGATGCACTCTGCTATCCTTGGATCGCCGAAGAGAGCTGTCTATCATCCGCTGGAACGGCCCAAGCTGGGGCCTGAGGCTGGATTGAGTGATGTAAGAGTCAGTGCGTGTTTCAGAGCCTCAGTTTCGTCATCCGTAAAATAGGGTGACAGCCAGCCTCACCCATTGCTTTGTGGGGAGCACAGTAAGTGAACCTCTTTGCAGGTGGAAAAAGGTAATTTGCCTCTAAGCTCCATAGGCAGAGGACGAAGCAAAGGAGAAGGGCCAGCCTAAGCTTTCACATCCAGGGACCGACGCGTCTCCCTGGAGTTCCCCCACAGCCCCCCTCCAGGCTGACGTCAGTGAAGTCTCTGGACTAGAACTGGCCGGAGAAAGGCAGAGAGGGCCAGCCTGGGAGTACAGCTCCTGCGGTGGGTGCTGTGCGGCTCCAGAAAGAGGAAAGTGTGAAATGGCTTCAGGGCTCAGCCAGGTCTCCCAAAACAGGAAGCATCAGTGAGCAAGGTCACCTGCGCAGGTAGAAAGTGAGTGTCGTGTGTCTCCTGTGACACGGTCCCTGCCGATGGGCAGGGCAGGGCTGTGGCTCCGGTGTCTTCTGAAAGGATTCTCATTATATTCACGGGGGCCAGCACTGATTTATAGGGTGCTGAATTGCCACGAGCACATAACCTGGTTTGATCCGTGATCCTGTCTGAAGACACCTTGTTCGTCTGTGTTGCTGGGTCATTAGCGTAGAGCCTGCTCCCAGTGGGGGGCACCAGAACTCCTGAAACCGGCACCTCTAACAGGCTCCTCTGAGTCACAGGGTCACACACATTCAAGGCTCTAGACGGCCACGGCACCCTGCCCGTGGCCCCTGAAATGCCCGATCGCCACCAGAAAGCCCAGAAATGCTAACCACGTGGCCCTAAATAGACTGGGGAAATATTTACACCATGAGCTAAGAGGGAATGCGGAGGACTGTCTCGTTTGGCCTCGGTTGGGAATGAGTGTCAGAGGTCATCATTAAACTCAAAAACTTGTCGCCCCTGGCATCCGAAGCTGCGCTGAACTGATCTGAAGTGGCAAGTATACTCTAGCCCACGGCCAATTCGCTAACACCTGTGATGACGAGGTGCGAGAATGGCATTCTGCTGGCCTGGAACCCACCGCTTCGCAACCCCCACCGGTCTCCCTGCTCTTCGCCATGGTGGGAAAGAGGAGGTGGGGAGATCCCTGGAAGTTGTGCAAGCAGCAAGAACACAGATGTCGCCGCACGGTGGTGGCCCACGCCTTTAATCCCAGCACTGGGGAGGCAGAGGCAGGCGGATCTCTGTGAGTTCAAGGCCAGCCCGGTCTACAGAGTGAGTTCCTAGACAGTCAGAGTTACAACAGAGAAACCCTGTCTCAAAAAAAAAAGACAAAAACAAAAACCCACAAGAATGGGGTGTCAGGGAGGAATCCCCTCACTGTGGAGACTTGTCCTTCCTCACACCTCTGTTTGCTGGGACATGCCTACAGCTGGTGCCCACCCTGTTCATGGTCCTGTGGGACTACTCTGTTTCTCCTACAGTGTAGTTCAGCCACTGTGGCCCCTGTATCCCAGGAGAGCAGGGTGGGGGTTCTGGAGTCAGCCCAGGTCCGTTGCTTGTTCCCTCTCAGTGGACACCCACATCACAGAGGCCTTGTGGAAATTGGGCAATATGTTCTTGGCACCCTCAAAGTCCCAGATCTACTCACTTCAAACCAGGGTCCAGCCCAGGCTAGCCAGCTTCCTAGTGAGGGAGTTGGGGAAAGTCCCGCGTCGCTGCCTTGAACTTAACAAATGCATAGACATTGACCCACCATAGCCCCGACCTGGTTAACAGAGGGTCTGCGTCTCACTGTGGTTGTGATCAGCCGTTCTTCTCTGGCTGAAGGAGGGTCAGACTCTCAGCGGTCCTTGAGATCCGTGCCAAGGAAGCCACAGAGAGAACGGAAGATGGGCAGCTGGAGGTACGGGAACTGCGCACGTGCCCCGTCTCAGCACTAACCCTAACCCTAACCCACAGCTTCCAGGAGGGTTTGAGTGAAGCCAGCAAAGTAAATGTCCCCAGAAGAACTCTGACAGGTACAAAAGAGGAGTGAAGAACAAAAATGTCAAATTCGCCCTCAGGAGTGCCCCGAGGACCACCAGGGGCTGGACTGTGCTAGGTGGTGTCTGTTCTTTAAATAACGTGACTGAAGAAAGCCTTTTATGGTCACAGCCGGACTCATGGCTCTGGGTGGCTCTTGTTCTTAATCAGGCAACCTCGGGCATCCTTCACTGGCCCCGGAGTCCACACCCGCCCGGCAGAGTTAATTATACCACATCTAGTAATCCCGAGGGTCGACATCAAAGTCACGCAGCTGTCAACTGGCTCTCGCTGTTAACTGGGCCACAAACACCCTCGGATTCTGCTGACACTACCAACCCCATTCCACAGGCGGGAAGGAGGTGCTTCAGGCTGCGGCAGATTCCAGACCAGGGTGTCCAACTGTGCGTGGCTCATTCCAGCGGGGGCCCTTAAGGGGAGCTGGGGTGGCCGTCTCTGCAGGAAGGCCAAGGATGACACCTTAGAAGGAGATTCTGGGAAATTGACTGAGCCTGGGCACCCAGGAAAAGCCAAGTGGCTACCAACTTGGCGGTCACTAAGGGGGTCCAGGAGAACAAAAGTGGTTTCTAGGGAAGCACAGCACCAAGAGGATATCAGAGAAAATGTGGGGAATGGCTCTTTTCATCCAGTGAGTTCAAGCAGTTGGGTGCCCGGGGCCACGCAAGAGCTTCCTGAAGGACCAAGGTGTCTTTACAGTCACAACTCTTGGCCTCACACAACCCAAACCACAGCCTATGGTTGCTGAACCTAGAAGCCAATTCCTGTCCCCTACCCTGACTCCAGTACTGGGCCTCTGTGGTGGGGAGCAGGCCTTAATGGGCTTCAGACAAGATGTCCCCCAGCACTGCTGTCTCCCTGCTATCCACATCCTAGTCCCATGCTATGCTGACACCCTCAGCCAGGCCAGGGTGCAGAAGCCCAGAGCACAGTTTGTAGCCCTCAGGGGCCCACGGACTGAACCCATGGGCCACCTGAGGGCTCATGTCACCTCCAGATCCCCAGATCCACTCTAGGAACCGTCTCTCCCTCTCTGGGTGCACCTGGAATCCAGAGTGCTTTGGGCTGCGTGGGGTCTGGGAGACTGGAGAAGGCGTGGGAGGGTCCGAGCCATGGCATCTCCAACTCGGACGGTGCCTAGCCTCCAGCAGCCACCGTGCCCTGTGTGGCCTGTCCTGGTGGCCCTGGGGCAGGGAGACCAAGTGAGAGGTCAGTACGTCTACGGCAGTGACGTGAAATATATGTGATACTGCCCAGCCTGCAAGGAGAGAGTCCCAGTGTGGTCACAAGAGAGAGCCCTCAGAAAGGAGGTAGGGCCTATGAAAGTTAACACCGATTGTCAATTTCATGCATTGCCATGGAAACAAGCCTCCGGATGTATCTGTGAGGGAGTTTTTAGATTTGGTTAGCGTGAAGTAGACCCATTCATTCTAAAGGTGAGTGGTACCACCCCATAGGCTAGGGTCCCTGAGCTGAGCCCCAGCATGCATTCCATTCTGCCTTTGTAATCTCTCCCGCTCCAGCCTCTGCTTATGGCCACGCTCAGGCGAGTGGCTGGTTCTTGGGTTCTCTTTTCTGCCGTCATTGGAGCCAAATGGTTGTGGCATCTCTGACAGGAAGGCCTCTTTCCCTGAGAGGATGGAAGAAGCAAAAAGAGCCACTTCCCCCAGGGAAGGATTAACCCACTTTGTGTGCGTGTCTGGCCCTGTGGGCCCTCTGGGCTTGGCATGAGGCTGAGTGACCAGGAGCCAAGCTGATCTAGGCTGCTCACTCAGTTAGCCTAAGCTAACTGAGCTGCCAGCCAGTATTTAGTCTTTTCCCTCTTTCCCTTTAATCGATCAATCATTGAGTGACAATCAGCTTCTGCCCTCCATGCCTTGCTACCAAGTCACTGAGCTGATTAAATCCCAAATCAAAGTGCAGAAACTAGATGTCTCCCCTGTCCCTGGAAAATGCTTCTGGGGTGTGGCGACGTCGGATAGCCCTGCCCTTCTGGGGCGTGGCGACCTCGGTTAGCCCTGTCCTTCTGGGGCGTGGTGAGGTCGGATAGCCCTGCCCACCCAGCCCCCTACCCCAGTCTCAGACGCAGGCTTCCTAAAAGGATACTACTAAAGGCTTCAGGGTTGGATAGCAGCATCTGGCCCTGGTTGACCCTGGGAGACTTAAACCCTTAAACCTTAAACCCTTGCAGTTATGGCTCCCACTGGCACATGATGACAGGCTCCACCTGCCCGTGGCACCTGACAGGCAGCCAGTGAAAAGGAACGAAGTCTCTGAAAAGCCTAGAGCCGAGCTCCCACAGGGCACACTCAGAAACTTGTGGTTTTTCCTTCACTCATGAGCTGAAGAGTTGGTTTCTGGAAACTGCAGCCTCTGAGTCTCTGCTGGCAGGTCCCTGAGAGATACCTCCCTCTGAGAAGCGCAGTGCGGGCCCCTTCCCACAGCCCTCCCACCGGGAACCTCTGAAGCAGGTTGTGCAAAGGGCAGGTCGCAAGGGGAAGAGAATGCCCCCCCATCCCCTTAGAGAGAGGGCAAACGCTTTTCCTCCTGGTTTACAGGATCTGAGGTTTGCTGTAGGTAGCGGCCTTGGATATCCACACACGGCTGAAATGGAGCAGCTTGGAGAGAGACCCTGGTAAAATGAGAAGGATCTGGGAAGAGCCTCCGCACTGACAGTCCTGGGTGGGGCTGAGCTATCCTGGGGGCCGCACTGAGGCAGAAGGCCAGCGTCCAGCAGGGGCTTCCCAGGCACCAGGCCCTGAACGTCTCACAGATCCGGGAGGGACCTCAGGGTGGCTCTGGAAGATTCTAAGGCCAGGAGCAGGAAGTGAAGTAGGGATTGGCAGGAAGTGGACAGCCTTGTTTCCTTCATTCACTTCTGGGACCCCTGAGCCATTCCTAAGCCTGAACGAGGGTTAGGAAAAGGACAGGACACAGAAGTCACCCAACAGCTGCATCTGAAGGACCCACAGGAAGGAGGCTCTTGCCTGGTGAATGAAGGGTCCTCCCCCAAAAAACCACATTCATGTCTTCACTCAGTACCTGGGAATGGGTTTGTCTTATAGATGTGGCTGAGACCCTGTGATGAAGTCATCAGGTTTATGGTTGCCCTCATCCAAGGGCAAACAATTATTCTTGGATTTCCATGAGTTCGAGGCCAACCTGGTCTACAGAGAGAGTTCCAAGGCAGCCAGGGCTGTACAGAGAAACCCATCTCAAAAAACAAAAAACAAAACAAAACAAAACAAAAAAACAGAAATGAGAGACAGACAGGAGCTAGCCACTCAAAGAGACAGCCAGGAGACAAGAGCCAACCATAGCAAAGGAGCCACCAGGAGCTGGGAAAGCTGGGAGATCTTTCCCCATGGGGCCATCACAGAGCATACCATCCACAGACACGCTGACTCCTGCCTTCCTAGCCATGGCGGTAACTTTCTATTGCCTTCGGTCACCACGGCTGTCTTAGAACCTCAGGACACAGCTGTGGCAGGTACTGCCGTGGGCTGCCCTAGTGGATTCTCCACCTATAGCCGCTCTTGCATCTAGGGTGGGGCATGACCGTATCATAGCAAGTAGGACAGACTGCAGAGAAAGCTGCTTCATAGGAAGCCAACCCAGCTGGCATCTGTCCTCTCCCTTTGGATACCTGGAGAAAGGACTGAAGAGTAGAAACACAGCAGCCATCTTGCAACCATGAGGCAAATTTAAGCATAGGAGTTAAAAATCCCACCAGGCGTGGCCTTTCAAAAAAATAGAGGGGTCCTGGGTCCTCGATGGTATGCGGAGTCTAGTGTTAATCATGATTTTTCTTGTAATCTTTCAAAGTTTTAAACCCTTAAAAATCTTGCTGAAAGCTGGGTGGCGGTGGCACACGCCTTTAATCCCAGCACTCAGGAGGCAGAGGCAGGTGGATCTCTGTGAGTTCGAGGCCAGCCTGGTCTACAGAGTGAGTTCCAGAACAGCCAGAGCTACAACAGAGAAACCCTGTCTCGAAAAGCCAAAAATAAAAATAAAATAAAATAAATTTTTGCTGGTCAGAGAAAGATTGCAGCCCCCAACCCCCAACCCCCAACCCCTGACTGGCTGGGAGCAGCTTTCAGGCACAACCAGTCCTGTTTCTTCTCCTTCCCAATTCTTTATCTAACTCTGACCCAGGGCCAATTTCCCCACCTCAAATCCTTCCTAAAGACCTCCTCCAACCCCAGCCCAGCACCCCCTGAGTGGTTCGCCTCACCTGTCACTCTGCTCAGCTTTCTGAAGTCCCCTATAGGCTTAGGCCTCTGCCTCAGTAAGTCTCCTTTCTGATCCCACCGCTTCCTCTGCGGCCCGTGGTGTGAGAGCGCCACCCCACCCCTCAGAACATCGAGCCACAGTCTCCCTCGGCAGCATACTGGACTGGCCTCTCTGGGTCACTCACACGTGAAGAATGTGACCAGCCTCCACCTGAAGCCCCTCAGTGAGTGGCCATGCCTGGCTGAACAGAGAAGACAGGCACCCTACCTGCACACGGACGTAACCTCCAAGCCAGTCCATGCCGGTAGTCGGTTGGCTCTGACAGAGAAGATGGACTGCTCTCCACTAAAGTCCATCCCTGTTATGGGCCAGGTTCCTAGGCTAGCCCTTTCTGCTCTGTCTCTCTCATCTGGGTATCCTGGTATTCTACCTCATGGCCAGCAAAGCCAAGTTTCCAAGGATCAAAGAATATTTCAAAGACCTGAGTAGGGCACCAGGGTATTCCTGGCATTTGAGCTAATGTAAACAAAGAACTTTTTACTTTTATTATTAAAATAAACAAAACATGAGGTTTACAGTTAGCTTAAGCAAAGGCAAGCACGGCGAGGGAATACACCTGGCGTTATGTTTTAACACCTTTGGTCATATGAAAAGAGCCAAGAATATCTTTCCCAGGCCTTTGTCCTTTTTACAGAGGGAATGTGAGCATGTTTAGAGCATTTTTTAAATGTTTTTGTTTTTGAGTGTATTGACTTATCATAGTTTATGTAATTTTTTTAGAAGAACACTTTGTACTTTATCCTGTTTATAGTTGACAGTGAGTTTACAGCTTTTTTACACAGGTCCCCATATCCTGAGACACAGTGGATGACGGCGTGAAAAGAACACACACCCCATCCTGCCTATCCAGAGAACCTCAGGGAACCAGCCTGTCAGGGGTAGCCTGGGCTAGCCCAGGTCCATCAGCCTATGACATTTCCATGCTTTGAAAACACAGTATCTTCCAGAGGTCATGATGCCCCAACCCCTGCACCCTTGGCTGCTGACACAGGAATATCAGGGTGTCTTTGAGAAAGACAGAACCTTTCTGAGCTCTGGTTGTACCCGAGTTGTACTCTTGAGTCTTCCAGAGGGAATGCCATTCCTGCTTTCTGTGGGTCCAGAACACAGGGTAGCTCCTCACAGAGACCACAGAGACCTAGACCTAGCTCTGCCCATGTCTGTCCTGGAAGGTGACAGGCATGTGGGGTCAGACAGGATCCGGGAGGACCAGAAATCCAGCCTTCGGAGCCCAGCTCTCCTCAACTCTAAGGAAAGCAGTCTGCCGGAAGTGAATGATGGCCGCACAGAACAGTCCATGCGGGTGGCAGGAGGCATGCTTGATGGGGCTGCAGCCCAGCCTCAGTCGTGTGACAACTCCGGCAATGAATGGGTTGCTTCCAGGAAGATGACAGGCAGAGACACTGGAGGAGGGTCCCCCAGCCATCCACAGGACTTATGTTATCGGCAGGAGAGAACAAGGCAGGTTTCAATTTCCGGAGGCCTGTCACTTGCTTTCTTAGCCAGCAGGTCTACACTCCCTAAAACAGCCTAATCCGCACAGCAAGACAGCCCTAGTGGGGCTCTGTGTGCCTGTTTCCCTGCAGCCCACCACAAGGTCTAACGGTTTCTCTGTGGCCAGGTCCCTGCCCCTCCTAACAATAAAGATGTTTGCAGTAAACACTTGATTTCCCCCAGGAAGCTTTGCTTTCAGGGGAAGTAACAAAAACATCCGCTTGCAAGAGCCCACCAATGAGGGAGAAAGAGAAATTCAGCAAGCAGAGCTAGCAAGACACAGCTAAAATCAACTGTCAACTTGACCTGATCTAGAATCACCTAGGAGTCAAACCTCAGGCCATGTCTGTGAGGGTGTTTTTATATATCGGGCTAACTGAGGTGGGATGACACCCCAAATATGGGTAGCACCTCTCACGGGTTAGGGTCCCAGACTACATAGAAAGGAGGCATCTCTCTCTGCTTCCTGGCTGTGGGTGAGATGTCACCGGGTACTCCATATTCCTGTTGCCATGCCTCTCCTGCTAGATGGACTGCACCCTCAAGCTGTGAGCCAAAATAAATCTTTACTTCCTTACGTTACTTTTGCCAGGTATAAGTAATGAGAAAAGTAACTAGTAAACAAGATGAGTGCCCGCCAGAGCTGGCCTCCTTCCCAAGAAAGAGCCTCCCCACCCCCACGAGCTCTGGCAGCACTGGGGAGTCAGCCTTCATCTTCACAGCGGGACTGAAGCGTTGAGGAGGGAAGTGTCGGCAGGCACCCATCTCCTCACACGAGTGCCCCAGTGTGCCTCGGGAGCGTACCCCATCTACAGCAAAGGTGCACGTGTGTCACACAGCCTCTGCTGCTCCCTGATGGTCCATCTGGCAGGCTGGGAGTCCGCTAGGACTCTGTGAGTACAGAGGGAACTTTGTAGGTAGTAGAAGTTCCCTCTATTCCTCACCGTGGGTGCTTTCTGAATCCTAATCAGAGGAAGGATCAGCCTGGGATGGTAAAATACCCGGCTCATGCCGGGCAGCCATGTAGAGAGAACCTTAGTGTTGCAGGATTGTACACCCGCCCCCCCCAAAATAAAGGACTACTTTTGAAGGAAAGCCAAGAGGTTTAACCAATTCCAGGGTGCCTTCACCCGTACAGGAAGCCCTGGGAAAACTCAGGTAGCCTTAGGACAAATGTGCCCTAAGTATGTGCTGGAGGTGGCTGGCTATTATTTACACATGAACCTAGAAGGAAGCCATCTTCAGAGACAGAAACCCAATTGCCTTGCAGCGCTCAGGAGAACAGTATGGTCTCCATCCACAGATAAAGTGTCCCCGTCCTAATATCAAGGTTTTTAAAAAAAATAAAAATAAACATTTACTTTTCGATCACACATTCAAAAGAGCACCCTGCACTCTATACTCAGCCCCTCACTCGGCTTACGGGTTGAGAAGACACTGAGAGGGACTGGAGAGGAACCCCACTGCAGCCTTAACTCCTCTGGCTATTAGCCCTCCCCGACGGGGTTTCATCAAGTATCCTCTGTGCCCGGGCAAGGATGCAATTTTCTCTACGCAATGTTTCCCATTGTATGTTCTCCTGAGCACAACCGACTTCACCCTGTGGTGTAATAGCCCTCTTTTTTTCTCTCTCTCTCTCTCTCTTTATTTTCTTTTTATAGTGAAAATTGTTTTTCTTGCAGTGCAGGGACACCAGGAACACTCTGAATGAATAGCAGATTTCCCTCCCTCCGATGAACAACGGGAAACTGCATTGTACCCAGACAAACAGAGCTGAGAACTCGGGTCCTGGGGAGGGAACCCTGGCCTGGGAGAAATCGTAACAGCAAGGAGGTTAGCATTGATTGGAAGTTGCTGGGGGCCTCTCTGTGTATGACTTTCTCCGGGTAAGTGTTGACTTTCATTTTGTTCTTATGACAACCACCGAGCATCTGGCACCCCCCACCCCTCACCCCCACCCACCATCCCCCACGCACGCACACTTCTCACTGAGATGCTCTTTTCCAATAACTTGGTGCGTTGATCTCTTTCCTTGTTGGAACCCAGCTGTTCTCTCCACCCCTGGCCCAGTGACAAGTACAGAGAGCTGGCTTGTTTCTAGCCACCACCAATGCGCCACTCCCCCCCTCCCGTGAACTTGAGGTCGGTAAGCTTCTTTAGGGCTGACAAGCCACCACTAAAAAGGCAGAACTAGCCAAGAACAACTCCTTAGGCTGCCCAGACACAACTGGGAGAGCTTCCCCCTTAAGGCTGAGCTCTTGAGACACTAAAGGACACTCAGTCTCTGTGGGAGCCTTGCGAACAGAAGACTAAGACACCATGAGTGTCAGCAGAGGGAGGGTTGTCCCGCAGTGTAGACTACCGAGGAGACCTGCAATGGGGAAAACATGACAGCTCACCGGCACCTACACTGGGGACGGGGAGGCTGGGGTGGCTGGAGAAAGCTCTGGCGGTAAGGAGAATCTGAAGCTCTGGGGGCTGAAACAGCGGAGAGGAAGGCTAGTCAAGGTCAAGGCTTTGTCTTAAGGACATCCAGAGCTTTCTCATGCTCTTTCACTAGAGTTCGCCTCTTCTCAAGGCCAGAGATGTACTTGTAAGGACCAGGCTGGAGGCTGGCACTGGACAGCACTGCCCTTCACTACCGGAGCAACAGAAAGCCACACTAGAGCATCATGTTGCAATGAACAAGAGGGACCAAGTATGGGAACACGGGCTGGGACAGTCAGAGAGGGAACTGCTGGGGAAGCCAGGGTCATTCACCCTGGCTGGAGTCACCCGAGCCAACGCCTCTTGGTGTTGGTCGATGAAGAATTGACCTATAAAATAATAGACCTGTCACGAGGTGGGAAATACAAAAGGGATTTATTGTCGTTGTTGTTGGCAGGATAGGAAAGAAAGAAATTTATTGTTGCTGTTGAGAGGGCACACATGGCCACAGCACCAGTGCGGAGGCCAGAGAACAACTCTGTAGGGTGGTTTCTCTCCTTCGGACCTTCTAGTGTTCAAGAGGCGATGTACTGTACAGCAGAGCTTTGGGATTAGCTGCACTTCCTAGAGAGCCTGAGGTAGAACAGCACCCCAACAGGGACTGCAGCAGAAGCCACAGGCTCAGGCCTAAGAGAGGCAGAGAGAGGCACGCCCTTCTCCAGCAGGGAGGTGACATGCTTCCATACAGGTGCAGGTCAGTCTGGCCCCAGGGACCAGGGGCTTGTGGTAGCAAGGACCCAACTGCTGTGAAGGCTTCTCTGCCTGTGAGTTGGGAACAAAGAGACAGACATATGCATGCAGCCAACATGGGTACCAAGATAGCCTGGAGCTCCAGTGCCCTGGGGAGAAAGCTCCTATCTGCAGAGCTAACCTCTCAGTTCTGAGAGGTGAGCCTTCAGGAGCGACCTACAAAACATATCAGAGAACACCAGGGGCAGAGGGAGAGAAACAAAACAGAAAACACTTGCTGGGCCGTGGTGGCGCACACTGCTAATCCCAGCACTCGGGAGGCAGAGGCAGGCAGATCTCTGTGAGTTCGAAGCCAGCCTGGTCTACAGGGTGAGTTCCAGGACAGCCAGAGTTACAACAGAGAAACCTTGTCTCAAGGGAAAAAAAAAAAAACAAAAACAGAAAGTACCAATCTGAAAAGATGCTGCCACCCAATTTCCAAAAACATATAGAAAAAGTAGCATTGTGAAGCCATGCCCTTGAGCGTAACCAGTGGGGCGGGAAAGGGGGGGAGAAGGGGGCTGAACGTGAGACAGACGTTGTGACATTACATGTGCTTATAGTCCCCAGAGATTCCAAAAACCAAAAACAATATGACAGGTGAACAACAGAAAATCAGAGGGAGGATCTAATTTCAAAACGCTAGAAATGAAAAAAAATGGCCATCGAAATTTTAAGAACCCCAATGGATGGGAGACATATTGCAGGAAAGGGGAAGGGAGATGGGGGAGGGGCAGCATTTGATGGGGCAGGCTTGCGTACACGTGCAGTTGGAGATATTGCTCTGAATCTCATTAACACGCACAATCGATATGTGTTAGCCGAGAAAAGAAGGAAGAATTAATACGCCAGAAGTCGGTAATGAAGAACCGAACAATAAAATATAGACCTGTCAAGAGCTGGGAAATATGAAAGAGATCTATTATCACTGTTGTCGGGGTCGGGTGGTAAGAAAGAGGGATTTATTATCGTTGTTAGAGGGGGCACGCTTGCCATCGCGTGAGGGTGGAGGTCGGAGAACAACTTTGTGGAGTTGGTTCTCTCCTTCCGACTTTACAGGGTGTCTTAGTCAGGGTTTCTGTCGCTGTGAAGGGAGACCATGAGCACGGCAGCATTTCGCTGGAGCTGGCCTACGGTTCAGAGGTTTAGTCCGGGATCATCATGGCCTGGCAGGAAAGCATGGCAGCATGCAGGCAGACGTGGAGCTGGGCAAGTCGATGAGAGTTCTGCATCCAGATCAGCGGGCAGCAGGGAAATCAGAGTGTCTCTGGAGCTGGCTTGAACTTCTGAAACCCCAACGCCTACCGCCAGTGACACACTTCCTCCAACAAGGCCACACCTCTTCATAGTGCCAGTCCCTGAGAGCCTGTGGGGGCCAAACCATCTCACGAGCAAACCAAAAATACAGAGTTTGAACATGGAAGCCAGGCAGATGGAGTGTACACCCACTCTGTGACATCTTGACATTGGGACCTCAGCTTCCAGAACTCTGAGAGAATGAACATTTCGTTTGAGCCCCAGCCTATGGCGCTTGCAGCTGCAGAAGAAACCTGCTGCCTGTCTGACTGGCTTCTTCTCCTGCCCTGGGTCTACAGTGCCCTGGGCTCACTGCCTCTGCCTCCCGAGTGCTGGGATTAAAGGCGTGTACCACCACCGCCCAGCAGCAGTGTGGTTCTTAAGGTCTGACATACACGGTAGGTTCCATTCTCTGGGGTCAGTGGACCTGCTCACCGTACCTAGTTTGATCCTTTTAAACTAGACAGCTGTTGGATGTTCAGAATGCGGTCCACTTTGGTTAGCACCCCATAAACACCCACAGTGGATGTGAGTTTGCTTTGTTGGGTAGATTGTCAGAGAGCCCAGTGACTGGTGGTGTTTCCAAGTCTCCATTCTTTCTGACCATTTCTGTTAGTAGGAAAGGACCGTTAAAAATCAACAGTAGTTGACGTAGCTGTCTCTCCATTCTGTGGCTGTCCTCTCCCTGAAGCCTGAAGGTCCAAGAGTGGGTAGGGGCAAAGTCAGGGTTGTCACTGTTTGCGGGTGGTGCTGGCTCCGGCTTCGGTCAGCACGCGCAGTCTCTCTAGATCTGCGGTAGCCGGATCCCTTCCCCAAGCTCTATGGTGTGTGTGTGTGTGTGTGTATGTGTGTGTGGCATGTCATTTTCCACCCTTCATTTCTAATCTCTGCCTTTGTATTTCAAGCTCATTTCCTACGGTTAGCGTATAATTGAGTCTTGCTTTTTAATTAGGGCGCCGAAACCACTTACATCCGATGTCGTTATTGACAGCGATGGGCTGGAGCCTCCAGTTTGCTCAGGGCTTGCTGTCTGTCTGCCTCTCTTTGTCCTCTGGTTTCTCGTCTCCTGGGTTGTTTCAGGTGGAGTTTTTAGAGCGTCCATTTCATCTCAGCTGTTAGCTTATCGTTCCTCTGTACTTGTTTCTCGGTTTGCGCTATATACTTCAGTTTTAAGGATTTATTTTTTTAATTGTGGGTCTCTGAGTGGCATGTGTACGTGTGTGCTGGTGCCTGCCGAGTCCACAGGCATCAGATGTGCTGGAGCTGGGGTTATGGGCACTTGCCAGCTGCCTGGTGTGGCTGCTGGGAACCAAACAGTTCCCCCTCTTAGCCACTGGGCTGTGTCTGCACTCTGACGCAGTCTGTGTCTGTAGCCTCTACCACACAATAGTTCCCACCTGCCAGTCTGGGTCACAGTTCTGTCCCCTTTACTTCTGCCTGTGTTGTTGGCTTTCCATCCATTCTTATTTCTTGCTCTAAGCTATTGTTTATTAAGGATTTTTTTTAAAAAGAAAGAAACTATTTAACATCCACCATTGCCTTTCAGAAGTGATTTCTAGAATCATTCTGGAATTGTCTGCCTTCAGCCTGAAGGAGTTCTTTAAATATTTACTGAAACACAGGTGCGCTCATGAAAATTCTTTCAGTTTATTTATTTATTTATTTATTTTTGATGGTGGTGGGTATCTTACCTCTGCTTTTGAGAGCTAGATTTTGCTAAATATAACATTTTAGATTGTGAATTCTCTCCCAGCATTTTAGTGACACCCCAAGCCCAGCTCCTAGCTGGCACCTGGCTAGACATGTCTGCAGGGACCCTTCTTCAACACCCTAGGGCATAATGGTTTCTCCCTTGGCATTTCTGCAGCCTGGTGTAAAGGCGTAGGAACGCCGGCATAGGGCCTCACTAATTCTTATCATCCGCCCCCGCCACAAAGTACCAGCAAACTAGACCAAGCGTCTGAAACGAACGCATGGCGAAGGCTGGGACTGAGAAGTAGGTCAGACAGTCGTTTCCTCCTCGTCACAGGCTTCGGAGTCTGAGGCTGGTGCGCCCTGCTAGGCTGACAGTGGTGTTCGTCCCATGCGGAGCTTACGCCTTGGATCAGTGGATTTGTGCTTTTCGTGGGATTCGGAAACCCTTGGGACCGTTATTTCTCCAAAGGAACCCCCCCCCGCCCCCCCCCGCCTTTCGTCTTTTCTTGAGTTCCGGGTGCGCTTGTGTGATCCGACAGCCCGAGGCTCTGTCCGATTTCCCACCTACTCCCACTCGACTCGTTCATCGCTGTCTTCATGCTGGACTTGACGGTCACCCTGCTAGCAGCGCATGTTTCCACTGTGACGTCACCGTAATATCCCCGTGACGGCCAACACTGACAGCCGTTTCAACGGGATCTAAAATCACCTAGGACGTAAACCTTTAAGCGTGTCTGTGAGGGTGTTTCTAGATCAGGTTATTTGAGGTGGAAAGACCCACCCTAAATGTGGGCGACTCCACTCCCTGGGCTGAGGGGAAAGGAGAACGTGAACTGAGCACCTTGCTCGTCCCTCGCTGCTTCCTGATTGGACACAGCGGGGCCAACTTCCTCATGTTTCTGCCACCGTGGCTGTTCCCTCAAACTGAGCCAAAGGGTGTTTCATCACCGCGACGAGAACAGTCACTACTGCAGTCTCTCTTCCTCCCGCCCTTGTGCCCACTCTTCTTCACGCAGTTTTACCGAATTCGTCATCTCCATTTAAAATTCGGCACCCGATCCCACCGTAACTCCAGGGTCTGTTTCCATGACTGACAGTCTCCCGGGTGCAGGTTGCCATTTCTGCTTCTTCATCTGTCGTGTGATTTTTTTTTTTTTTTTTAACATTAGGAGCCAGGCATTCTCAGTGTGCCCATGACTCCCGGGCTGACTTCCCTTTCTGCCTTAGAGAGTGCTGACATTTGTTCCTGTAGGTCGCCTCTAACCTTGTGGGATTTTTAGGCCTTCCTGGGCTAGATCTAGAGAAGTTTCACGCTGCAGCCCTGCAGCTGGCTCCCTCATCCCACAGGCACGGTCTAGTGTTCTGTCCCTTAGCCACAATACTTCGGGCTCTCTAACGGAATAGATGGAACCTGATCGCCAGCCCGGTGCAGTCCTGGAATTACTCGGGCTGTACCTCCCTCCCCTGCAGCACAGAGCAGGCTACATAGCTCCTTAGAGTGACCTCCTATGGCATAACCAATCCTCCCTGGCTGGGACTGCCACCAGGAGAGCAAAGTTGACCACGCACCCACCTCCGCCGCTTACTCTCTCCGCCGACTGAAGCCCCCACAGCCTGCTGCCCCCGTACCCAGCTCCACCTGCCCCATGTATTTTACCCAGTCTGTTGGCTCCTCTGGGAGAATCGAAAGAACCAGGAGAGGCTGGAGAGATGGCGTGGTGGGTACCTGATCTGGTAACTAGCATCTATGTCAAAAGCCACGCCCAGCAGTATGATCCTGTAACCGGGCACTGAGGATGTGATCCCTGGGCTCACTGGCCGAAGCACTGAACTCCAGATTCAGAGAGAGACCTTGTCTCAAAAAATAAGATAAGCCTTTGCATGCCTTTGATCCCAGCACTCGGGAGGCAGAGGAAGGCAGATCTCTGTGAGTTCGAGACCAGCCTGGTCTACAGAGTGAGTTCTGGGACAACCAGAGTTACAACAGAGAAACCTTGTCTTAAAAAACAAACAAATTAACTAACAAAAAAGATGGAGATCAATTGAGGAATACACCACAGAGATACACAGACACACACACACACTCACACACACACACCTGGGTGAGCTCCATTCCAGCTACTGTAGGAATTCCAAAGTGTCACTTCCTTCACATTGTAACTTGAGCAGGTGCAAATTTCCGCTTCACTTGACTGCCACCGATTTTGGCCCCAGTACCTGCCAGTGCTTGCCTGACCCCAGGGAGACTGCTTAGAATGAGAGAGAATCCCCTGGGTCTGAGAAGAGGGATGTGGCTGGATGTGCTCACCTAGGAAGGAGATCTGAGCCGTGCCCCAGAGCAGAGCAGGTGGGAGATTCGTGTGGCACCCCTGATTCTAACCACCGATGGCTTTTCATTTGGTGTGAACTTACGTACTGTCTCTCCGGGATGCAGAAGAGGAAGATGTGGCTTGTGGGAACACATAGTGCTGTGTAAAGTGGGTCAGTATTCCTCCAGATGACGCCCCTGATGGCTGTGTTTCTGAGCACAGTGATTTCAGTTTGCTGCCAAGCAAGCACCCAACACAGTGATTTATAGGCTTGGGATTAAGAAGAATCTCTTCTGTGTTATTAGAACCTTCTAAAGCCAAGTTTCTTTTTCTTTGCTTTCCTTTTTTTTTTCCTAGTCTTTTTAAATTTTTCTATATACCCCCCTGGATATTCTAGAACAAAATTTCTGGAAAATTCTATTTGATTTAAAGTTGAGTGTGTTAGACATTTGCCTACAGCCTGGCCTGTCCTAAAGGCAGTTACGCAGTGGGTAGACCTTTGGCTGCCGTGTTTTGAGCGTGGTGAGCTCAGCTCTCCTCTCCAGCCAACAGCACAACCGTAGTAGACCTCAGACAGAAACAGCTGCATGCTGGCTAGAGAAATTTCATTTGCTTAGAAACCAATACACACCAAGAAAACAAGACACTTAGTAGGGAGAACTGAAGGAAAGAAAAACCTGCTCGAAGAGTTGAGAAATAGATAAAGCTGGAACCCCGAGGCACGAGGACATGAGAGGCCTTCCCTTACTGAAATCTGTAAGGTAGAAAATTGACCAGCTGGAGAGATGACTCAGCAGTTAAGAGCACTGGCTGCTCTTCCAGAGGACCGGGGTTCAATTCCCAGCACCTACATGGCAGCTCACACCTGCCTGTAACTCCAGTTCCAGGGCTTCTGACACCCTCACACAGACAAACATGCAGGCGAAACACAAATGAACCTAAAATAAAAGTAAATTATATAAAATTTTTTAAAGGCTGGAGAGACGCCTCAGTGGCTAAGACTGACTGCTCTTCCAGAGGACCGGGGTTCAAGTCCCAGCAACCACATGGTGGCTCACAACCATCTGTGATGGGATCTGACGCCCTCTTCTGGCATGCGGGTGTCCATACGTGCAGGCAGAAAACTCATACATTAAATAAATAAATTTAAAAAGGGAAGAAAGAAAAACAAAAAGAAACAGGGTCTCCCCCATCCTTAGTCTGTGGAGATGGCGGGGCAGGTACAACAAAATGGCCCAAGTCCCACAGTGGCAGAGCTGACAGGTCCTCCTCCAGCTGCCTGGGATCCGGGACCTGGTGCTAGAGGTGACTCCGCCCCTTTACTGAAGCCCTCCACTCTTGAGCCAAGGACCGCCCTTGCTGTTTGTCTTCGAAGAAGCCTCGCCCAGAACAGAGTGGCCACCGGTTTGGAAGGATGCTGTACTGAGCGTGGACGAACCAGCAAACTGTGAATTAACTGCTGATGGTTTTGGCAAAGTAAAGGCCAGGCAGGCTTTGGGAGACGACTCAGAGTAGTAAGAGAGCTGTCTGATTCACAGATCGGCCCTGGGTGACCTGCCCCGAGTCTTTTAACGGAGGCTGATAACTCCTTGCCCCGTTTCCCTTGGGAAATCGGGAGTTGCAGGCTCATCAGGCTTGTGTTCCTCCAGACAGCAGCCATCTGGGACTCAGAGACCCCAGATGTAGGCCCCCTTCCTACAGGGAGGGCCTGTGTGGTCCACCAATCACACCAGCTGTGAGCCACGGAGATCCCTGTGTGGTCTAAACAGTCACCCCAAGGAAGATCCCACCCGAGGGGTCCCCAGTGCCATAAAGCCTGTCCTTTCTGAGGCAAAGAAGACTCCCTTTCTTCTCTCTACCAAAAGGATACAGAAGAAGACACTTGACCACATGGGAGAGAGGCCCTTGCAAGGGAAATATGGTACCTTAGTCGCCAGCATCTTCACCTTAAACACCTAGCCTCCAGAACAGTGAGAATCAAATATTTATACCTATGTCCCAAGAAGATGGAGACTGGTGTGGGACCCAGGCAAGAAACTTCATCACCAGCAAGGTCATGATAGGGTGCAGAGGAACCTGTATGGGCAGAGGTGACTCTCTTAAAAGCAGGCCTCAGACATAGAGCCCAAGACCCCAGCGAGGCCATATGGAGGGCAACGTGTGTATGCAGGGATTTGTGCTTGTGTAGTGTGTACACGGTGTATGTGTGTGTGTGTGTGACTGTATGTGTGTGTGTGTGTGTGTGTGTATGATGTATGGTTAGTGTATGTATTTTGTGGTGTGTGAGTGTGTGATGTCTATATGTGCCATGTGTGGTGTGCATGTGGTATGTATATGTCTGTGTCTTCTATGTTGTGACATGTGTAGGCATGGGTTTAATGTGTACGGTGTGAATGTGTTTGGTGTCTGTGTGTGGTGTGGGTGGGGCTGGTGGCTCCATCCCTGGGGCTTCTCACATGACTCTTCCCTCAAAAGAAAAGCCTAGCCCAGCTACGGTGACTTCTCAGAGCCATCCCAGACAAGGGTCCCACAGGGACCCTGCTCACACCTCCACTCTTCCACCGCCACTGGCTGGGGCTCTGAGCCAAGAGGTGGGCTAGCTGTGTGGGCAGCCTGGCTTCAGTACCCTGTTCCAATCCCTGTCGGTACTGTATCCCTGTGGGTCGTGTCGGGAGGCAGAGCTGTTGAGCGATAGCTCTGACATCCCTGTGGAGACCCAGATTCCTGATAGGCGCAGGCCCCTGAAAGACAACTGAGGGGAACACTCTTGAGCGCTTGGGCGCGAGCCGCCTTTGACTCATTTGCATAGATCTGTTTGGGTAGCGGTTTAGTCTGTGCAAATTCATGCTTCTGACGTGAGGAGTGTTAATTGCTGCTGCGCGGGAATTTGCGGCTAATGACTCCACCGTGTCAAAGAAAACATCCAGGAATTCCTAACATTTACGGATACACAGTTCATCAGATTGTGCAGGCTGAACAGAGGTGACCAGAGGGCTCTCTCCCTCTACAGAGGCCATTCATACCAAGTTCCATCAGAGGTCAGAGAAGAGAGTCCAGAGATGGCCCTGGGCTAGCACTATGCTTCAGGTGTTTAGGGAAAGGGCTATGGCCATGTCCCAAGAGACAATATCAACCACGTGAGAGTTCACAAAAGCCAGAACCCGGAGCCTGTCCGGCAGAGAACGCCTGGCCAGAATATCACACAAAGGCAGACCATCGCTGCCAAGAACCATCTGTACAAAGAATGTCCCGGAGTCAAAAGAAAGGCCAGCGCTGGAAGTCACAGACAAAAAAGACTTCATGAGAAGAGAGGGTCGCTAAACCTGTGAAGAAGACGCTGGGCCTCGATAATAACTGGGGGAAATGTAAATTAGCAGGACAGATGGCATTTCTCACCCTCGGTCAGCTTAGGCTTGGGAGTCAGAGTCACCACAGGGAAGCATTTACAGATGAGCGTGGGCACGCTCCCGAGACTCTGGGCGACAGGACATCAGTACTCCCATAGCATTTCTGTAATGGCCCCCGACTGGAAACGGAAGCTCGCAGCAGGGATGGACAGACAGAATAAGGCCTGAGGTCGTACAGGAAAACTATGCAGATGTGAAACGATGACCTGCAGCCACTCACAGGGGCAGAACAATCCTCACTCACAAACCAGGCCAAATCAGGGCACACTCAGGAGTAGCTAACATCTCCAGACTGTAGAACAAGACGTGGCATACTGTTAAAAAGACACACGCCGACGTGGGCATCGTAAGAAGCCAACCACCGCGGTGGCGACGTCAGCCACGCCGCCAGGGGTTTTGTCTGTGTTGTTAAACCCTCGGAATGACACCTTTCACGTAGCAGGGACTCCAGAAGGATTGGCTGAGCGAGTGAGCGAGAGAGTGGATTCATGAACGCGTGAGCGGATGGATATGTAACTAGGTGAACGCATTGAGTGAACTAAAGTAAAGGAGCGGACACAAAGCTAAATGAGGAGGGGGGTGATCAGGGAAGATGTGGAGCCATCCGTTTTCTCTTCTGAGTCGCCAAAGAGGCCAAGGAGCCGAGCGGGAGAGTGCTCCACTCCTTGGCAACGTGAAGAGCGCCATGGCTGCCAAAGGAGCTTGGCGCAGCCACGGGCGTGCAGTGCCAGGTCCCACCAGGCCCTGTGACGGCCAGGAGGAGCTCCGCCAGGCCATGCATGTGAGGAAAGGCTCTTCCAGAGCCAAGCCTCCCACGGGGGTGCAGAGTTCCCTAATCACAACGATTACCAAAGAAGGGAGGGTGCCTGCGGCAGACAGGACGGCACGTGAAAGGCGGGAAGGCAATAGACAGATCCGGTAGTGATGGGCGGTGCCACAACCTGTCCATCAACGTCGCGCGCACGCGCACACAAAAACATACACGTGGCGTGTGCCGCACTGTAGCAGGGAATGCACGTGTGCTGTATTTCAAATGCAAGGTCAGTGTGTCCAGGGTCCTCTGAGTCCCTCAAGGTGAGAGCTGGATGCCGACGCAGACCCTGCTCTCAGAGCTAGGCAGTGTAAAACCGAAGGCTCCAGGCCGGCAACCAATGAGTGGCAAGGCATTCATTTCCTGAAGTTTAAAGCCCAGTCTTTCCTTTTTTTCTTCTTGACTTTTTTTTCTAATGAGTCTTGCTCCCTTCACCCCACTTGTAACTGTTTTTAATGCTGGTAGACATGCAGTTTCATGAGCCACTCGCAGGGTGTGCCAACGGCTAGAAAACATGCATGTGTTTTTGCTTTTGGTTTTTGTTTTGTTTTGTTTTCTCCTTGACACAGACTCATGCTGTGTGCCCTGGGGCCCATCTTGGATTTGTGATTCTCCTGCCTCTGCCTCCTCAGTGCCGATTATAGGTGCACACTGCTGTATTCACCAAAAAAGCCAAACTTTTATATAATTATGTTGGTTTGTCTTTGTGTGCTCACATGAATGCATGCATGCGATGACACGCGTGTGGAGGTCACTGGACAACTTGCAGGAGTCAGTTCTCTCCTTCCACTGTGTGGGTCCTGGGATTGAACCCCAGTAGTCAGGCCTGGCAGCAAGCACCTCTACCCACTGAGCCATGCTGCTGCCCCGCCTCCTCAACATGCGGCAGGGGGGGGGGGTATGTGGGGGGGTGTGTGTATGTGTGTGAGAAAGAGAGAGAGAGAGAAATGTGCAATTAGTGTGTACATATATACAAGGATGCTCTGTATATGCATGTGTTCATATGTCTGCTTTCCTAGAAACAAGCCTGTGTCTTCCTATCTTCAGGGGCATTGTTGAACTTCTGCCCCCAATCCCCACCCTGAACTATTGTGTCACCGAGGAGATAACTTAGGTCTAAGATGAGTCTGAATTTCTATCTTCCCACTCCAGCCTGACCCTGTGGCTCAGGAAGCCAGCCATGTCCCTGCAGAGGTGCTCGGGAGCCCCCAGGGTGACCTCAGCCTAGACAGGAAACTGTCTGGAAAACCTAAACTTGACCTGCACACTGTCCTGCCATAGAGGCCTCTTGCGCCGAGCACATCTGCACTGGCAGGTCTCCTGGGCAGCAGCCCAGAGGAGAGGTCCAATCGCAGCCACGTGGTGGTGATTCTTAGCCAGCAACTATGAGCATTGCACAAGAACAGAAACAGGAGGATATACCGGGCCCCGCCAGGGTGACCTGGAGAGGAAAAGGCGAGGAAGCACAGAGCTGAGAATTGACCCAGTGAACACAGCATGAGGGTCTACCAAGGACCAGCCTCACTGTACTGGAGACCGGGGCTGCAAGGACCCCCACCCGTGAGTATTGTAGTAAGTCACCTGACCCCTGCTATTGGGTGACTGCTGTCTGTTTACTACCCAGCAGGGTACAGAGCACAGGGGTGACCCAGTCTTAATTACTCTGACTCCTGGCTTTTGAAACTGGAGCTCATTTGCTAAATGTGGATGGTGCTGACACCTGCCTTGAGCTGCGAGGCACGTAGTCCCTGGCGACGCCGAGTCAGTACTGGGCGTGCCCGTCCACTGCCTCACCTCTTCCACACAGGGCAGCTATGAGAGGTACAGTCAGACCCCAGAGGGTTCCAGGATCCAGCCGCTCAAGCCTACCAAGGGCTGAGAAGCTTATTTATTTCTGTCAGTATGACTGGACTGCACAGGGATTGGCTGTCTGCAAATCCTCAAGTGCCGTGAGCCCCCGTGTCACGGCATAGCTGGGTAACACGGCCACTTCTACGGCTAGCTCCTTGATCTTCCTGCCAGTTACGGCTGCTCCACACACGAGCTCAAGCCTCTTCCTGCATCAAGAGGTCACCTGGCCTCCATTACAGGTCATGGAACACAGGCAGGGAATCGTAGGCTAACTGCCTATGGCCTTGTGTTTCCACTGTCTCTTGGCTGGTTCGTACGTGTGTCCTTTCCAGATTCAAAATTTCATGGAACCAGTGCTCCACACAAACAGTCCAACAACAAAACTAGATGTTTTTCCCCACCTAGCACCACAGATTCGGGAATTCCCCTACTCTACACACACACACACACACACACACACACACACACACCCAAGCAAGTCCAGGCGAATCAATCCACTGCACCCTAAGTAAGACTTTCAAGGTTGCCTGGGTCAGTCCGAGGCCATGCAGGGACACCTCCAGACTCTTGGGATGAACAAACCGAGCAACTTGGTACCCATCAGTGGGCGGCCAAAACAGCAGGAGGTGTCAATCTTGGCTTGGCTTTTTTAGGCAGCCTGAAAAAGCTCAGGAAGGTAGCTGAAATAATTCCCCCTTAGGAGCTGCACCGCCGAGGGCCCCCCATCTTCACTCAGCAGTCAGCCAGGCAAAGCGCCCCTTGCCGAGGAGCCTCGCCCCCGACGCTCGATTGCTAATTTGCCAGAAAGGCTCCAACTGTACGCGCATGTTTTCCGTCTAATTTAGTCTGATCACAATTTGAAGCAGGTGCAACCCCAGCAGGCGGCTCAAGCAATCAGCCAGGCTGGCGGCTGCACTCGCAGGGCCCCTGCCCGCTGGGGTCAGCTTGAGCCAGTGTACACACTGTGACTGTCCCATCACCATCTCCAGCCAGCAGGCACCCACCCCAAGAGCCACAGGATGCCGCCTCCCCTGCCCCTCCCCCAGCTCAGACCTGGGGTACTTGAATGCTACCGTCGGACACGAGACACACTGGGTCCTTCTCCAGCGATGGCTGCTGCTCAGCCCCTACTCTGGCACAGGGAAGCCATGAGCCAACCTGATACGACCGGACAGCCCACACCCACCACAGTCAGGATAAGCTGGAAGTGCAGTGGTGACCTGAAGCCAGATGGGGTCAGAGTTCAATGCAACAGTGGCTTCTCTGAGCCTCTGCCATGCCATACCTGGCCTGCATTTAACCTTCTGACATTGCCCAGACTTCAGAGACCACCACCATCAGAACCAGATCCAAAGAGAGCCTTCTGTGAGCCTCATCCACCCGGGGTCTTCCTGCTTGCTCTTCATCTGTAAGATGCCTGCCCCATGTCATCCCCACGAGTATTCTGGACATGGTCCTCATTCCTCACAAATCTGAACAACATGGCTTGGTGGGGGTCACGGACACTCACCCGAAGGCCAGTGGTCTCGAGGTCCGGTGAACTTACTGCCCCGGGACACCCTTAGATACATCTCCCAGGGGTAGCCCCCAAACAAAAAACCTCCCTGCAAGCTCCTGCATAGCTTACCTTGGTTAATACTGGGCACTCAACACCCAAAATGCCCCAAGTGGGCCACTTCCCCCACAAGACCAAGTGTCTGGGGATCAGGGCCTGTCTATACTTGCGATAAACACACACACAGCACATGCATACAAGCACACAGTTTAAACACATACACACACACACACAGCACATACTTAAGACACACACTCATTAAACACAGCATATTCATAGGGATGTGAACATTGTCCACATGCGCACAGCACACGTAAAAGATATACACAGGATACTCAAGCATACCGCACACACGTGCAGATGCACACACCATTTGGAATCCATTTCCCAAGCTATGCCCCCTCCTCCTCCTCCTCCTCCTCCTCCTCCTCCTCCTCCTCCTCCTCCTCCTCCTCCATCCACCTACATCTACCCCTGCCCAGACTGTATAGAGCACTTGTCATCTTCTACAGTCTCTTGTGTGTGTGTGTGTGTGTGTGTGTGTGTGTGCGCACGCCTAAGCATTTGGGCTGTCTCTCTGGCAACGCTGTTGTTGGTGCTGTGAAGAAGAAATGATGGACCGCTGATGGAGAAGACTGTTAGGGATGATGGGTGGTGGTGCTGATGGTGCTGATGGTGGGGATCATGTGAGTGAAGGAAAGGTGGTGTGGATGGGATGATGATGAGCACAGTGAGGTTGGCCATGGAGTTGGTAGTGACAATAGTGATGACGGGGATGCCGATGCGGGATGCTGATGGGGATGCCGATGCGGGATGCTGGCGATGGTGATGGTAACAGTCACGATGATTGTGATGAGGCCGCCAGTTCAAAGGCAATGACGGTAACAGCGCTGATGACGACGATGGTGATGAAGATGCCAGGGTGAGGGTGATGTTGGTGATGGCGATGATGGTGGCGGCGGTGTTGGTGAGGATGGCATGGTGTTGGTGGGAATGCTGACACGGGAGTGATGATGGTGACAGCATCGGTAGAGGTGACAGAGATGGTTACAGCAGAGTAGACGATGCTGATGACGATGGTGGTGATGATGTCCCAGCTTACAATGACTTCCTGAGCCAGGGATCCAACCCATGAACAAGTGCTAGAAACGTTTTTGTGGGAGACGAGGGGCAAGGGATAAAAAGGGGGTAACCCATAGCGGGAGCTGCCAGCAGAAGCCTGCCGGAACACACTCTCTGTCCCTCTGAGGCATGTGGGCACGCCCTGTGCCCAGTAGGTGCTGAGGAGGCTCTGCCAGAGACAGAAATGAGCTTGACTAAGGGTGAACAGGACAGCCATGGGCCCCTTTCTGAGCAGCCGCTGGTCCCGGGGGGTGGGGTGGGGCTGGCAGGACCACTGCTTGGCTCTGGACCATCGCAGCCTCTAAGGGCACACAGGACACAAGCTGGGTGGAATACCTCGGTGCCTCCTGTGTGGTCAGGGCGCTGGGTTCCAGAATCCCTACAGGGTAGAGGCAGGAGCTGATCAAGAGCAGAGTACAGAAGCAGGGTGTGGTAGCACAGACCTTTAACCCCAGCACTTGGGTGGCGGAGGCAAGGGGATCTCTGTGAGTTCGACCCCAGCCTAGTCTGCATAGTGAGCTCCAGGACAGCCAGAGCTGCATAATAAAGAGACCCTGTCTCAAAAAAAAAAAAATCAAATAAACAAACAAAAAGAGCAGAGTCCAGGAGTATACCACAGCCTTATGGGTCTACAGGGGCACCCCCAAATCCTGGTAACTTATACAGCAAGTTTCTCAAAGCATCCCTCTGCCGCATCCCCTCCACCCCCCAAAGTGCAGCAGCACTTGCCTTCCAGGGTCGTGGTTAACATTAAGTGCAATGACACATTACCGCAGCCAGTGTGGACTGAGGCAGGAGCTCAACCACGGCCATCTTCCCTCCACCCTCCACTCCCAAGGGACCCAGGAATGTGGACACACCGCGGCTACAAACCCAGGCTACCTCCTCTCTGCCCAGAGCTGTGGAGGCAAAACAAATGCACTTCTGCCCACAGGGAATGCACAACACCCCCCCCCCGTCACGGGCACACACACAGGTGTGCACGCCATCCACAAACACGTCGTCACACTGGCACTTAGGCACACACGCCCCTGCATGCATGCTTGTTTGCGGGCCTGTGTTCACATGTGCCTACGCATTTGTATGCAAGTTCAATAGACATCTAAACACGCGCACGCGCACGCGCACACATCCACACAAGGCACTGTAGACGCTCAAGACCCCAGTCATAGGGAGACACAAAGGTCTGGTCTCTTTCATCTCCTGCTTTGAGATCTGACAACTCCGCTAAGCACCAGTGCAGATCATGGCAAGCTGGACTCAGGCCGCCGTATCAGGTGACTTCCATTTCTCTGTGCAGAGCCCTCCCTCCCTTTTATCCACAGCCTGGCTGTGTGTATGAGCCTGCCTGTGTTTACTCTACCAACTCAGTCCTGCTCCTGTCTGTCTTCTACTGGCAAGAAGTGAACCCGGGTTCGAGTAGGGCGCCGCCCCCCCCCCCCCCCCGTGGGGATGGGGCCCCACCCACAGGGCTCCCATGAGCCTCGGGTTGAGGGCATCTACTCTTAGGGACATAGGATCCAAGAACAAGTGCAAGTCCTCAGAGGAAAGACACAGAGGTTATGTCACTAGTGGGTACCCGGAGCTTCCCACTGCCAGTCTGTGCCCCCTTCATCCTTCCCCTGTTGGTCATTAATAGCCAGCTGAGTTCCGTCTGTCCTCTTGACGGCCCTGGAACTGAGAGTTGGAGACCCCAGGAAAAAGATAGAGAAACTGAAGCCCAGAGCGGTGGGCAACTTGGCCTTGTATCAGCGGGAGACGGGGTGGGGTGGGGTGGGGGTGGGCGGGGTGGGGGGGGATGAATGAGGTCACTGCTCCTCAAACCCAAGTTATTCTTGTCTTGTTGGTGTCACAGTGACATTCAACGCACACGTTTGAGTCACGGCGGCGTGGGCACCAAAGAGCTTTTGCTGTAGTGGGGAGGGCCCCTTTCCAGGGTGGGGTCGTAACCTTACCTAGGAGGGGTGGCCAAGCGGAACTAAGCTGCTTCGCCGCTTGCCCCGCCCCCCTACTCTGTCACCCTCCCACCCGTCCTCCCTATCTCCCCCCACTCCTCCCTCCCATCGGGCCAGTGGCCCACCTTTGTGCGTCAACCCCAGCACCTCTGAGGCAGCTTGGGCGACAAGCCCCAAGGGAGGAGGGGAGCCAGCAGCCGCTCTGGGCCCGGAACTGGGTAGAAGGTGCCCCCTGTCGGCCATGTGAAATCCAGCAGCGACCTCGGTGTTACTAGGAGCCAGTTCCCAGGGCTACAGGGCTACAGGGCTCTTTCCCAATCTCCAGGGTGGTGCTGTTCTGTGTGGCAGGGGGATGGAGGGCTGGTGGGGGGGGGGGTGTAGAAACTGAAGTTTTGTTCTCTCCACACCCTGTTCCTGGATCTGGTTATCCTAGTTTCTGCCTGAGCTTCGTGTCCAGGGCTGTCTGAGAGTGAGATGCCCATGTTTCAGCCCTGCTTGTCGAAGGGTGGTTCTATTGACAGGAGCCAAGAGCCTCATAAGAGAACAGACTTGTGCCCTCCTCTCTGCCATGCCTCCTGCTGTGGGCACTGAGCCTTTTAGAAGGTGGCCAGCTGGTCACCCAGAGCCCACAGCCTGGCTCTAACCTTAACCCCAACCCCTGGACTCACACCGCATTGCATTCTGGCTTAGCTAGCTACTGCAAAGCTAAGCTCAAGCTAGACACTCTGCCCAGCAGGTGCCCGCTCGGCCCAGAAGATTTACTCCTCCTCAGCCAGGCCAGGCCTACCAGATTCACTCCTGGGCTTGACACAGAGGCCTTTCCTGAGGCCTCTAGCTTGTCTCACAGACAGACTGGAACCTGTCATCTGCTCCAGACCCAGGACAGAGGGCCCCATGCCCTGGAAGTCATGTGACCTCTTCAAGACTGTTAACACAAAGATTAGAACATTTTTGTTGAGTTTTTAAATGCTGGAATCCAGTCTTCCTGTGTTTCTGTCCCTTGTAGGTACTGTAAATGCCGTCCCTTTGGAGGAAAATAAAGACTTTCCTCACACCAAGCTTCTACCCACACCTGGGTCTTCCTAGGGATAGTGACCCCGTGTCCTGCTCAAGGTCACCACCTGGTTGGCTTTTATCAACTTAGCACAAGCTAGAGTTGTCTGGGAAGGAGGAACGCAGCTGAGAAATGCCTCCATGAGATTGCCTGTGTGCACATCTATAGTGCATTTTCTTGGTTAATGACTGATGTGAGGGCCCAGCCCACTGTGGACGGAACCGCTCTGGGCAGGTGGTCTGGGTTGTATAAGAAAGCAGGCTGAAGCCAGGCAGTGGTGGCGCATGCCTATAATCCCAGCACTCGGGAGGCAGAGGCAGGCGGAGCTCTGTGAGTTCGAGGCCAGCCTGGTCTACAGAGTGAGTTCCAGGACAGCCAGCGTTACACCAGAGAAACCCTGTCTCAAAAAACAAACAGGAAGGAAGGAAGGGAGGGAGGGAGGGAGGGAGGAAGGAAGGAAGGAAGGAAGGAAGGAAGGAAGGAAGGAAGGAAGGAAGGAGAAAGAGAAAAGGAGAGGCGAGACGAGGGGAGGGGAGTCTGAGAAGTCCACAGAGCAAGGCAGCATGCAGCACGCCGCGTGGCCTCTGCCTCCGGTTCCTTCAGCCCCACCACCAGGTTCCTGCCTTGACTTCCCTTCAGAAAGGGCTACAACTGAAAACTGACCTTGCTCATGGTCTTTATCACAAACATAGGAACTCAACTCATATGTGGCCTTGTCCGGTCTGGCTCACGTGGTATGATATATAGCCAGGGATGACCCTGACTTCTGATCTTACTGCTCTCCTCCCTCCCAAGTGCTGAGATTGCAGGTGTGTGCCAGCAGTCTGGGTTCGTGAGATGCTGGGGACCGAACCCAGGGCCTCACGCATGCTAAGCACTCTACGGACTGAGCCACATCCCCAACCCTTGTGCTGATTGATGTCAGCCCCCCCCAGTGTCCCTTAACTACAGCCCCTCGCATAGCTTCCTGTGAAGGTGTACCCAGAACCCATGCACGTTATGAGGGCTCTCAAAGGACCCCCTCCAACCCAGCCCTTCAGCCCTGGCTCCCCTCCCAGTGCTCAGGGCCAACCAAAGCCACCCTTCCATTTGGTCTTATGACAGGAATATGGGGGCGTGTCAGGGGCCCTGAGTACTATCTGAGGTCATGCTTTCTTCCTGGAAAGACCCAGAGGCCTGATCCCTGACGGCAGAGTCCCTGTCCCCAGGGGAAGCTCTTCTCACATTTCCTGGTTCCTGGAGCAAGTCTTAGGGCCAAAAGGTGCCAGTACCCCAGGCTGGGTTGACAGTTGCCCTGAGCCTGTTAATAGGTGACTCATGGATGGACGCTAAATAGGGGTCACATCTGTGGGTGTGTACTGTGGATTGCCATAGAAACATCTAGAACAGAAACACAGGCTTTTGCACATCAGAGTGCAGCTCAGCCCTTGAGAATCAGAAGTGGGTGGCCCCTTGCTGACCGCCTCAAGCCGACGGACGTGTCCACAGTCAGTTCTGCGAAAGAGCGTGGGGGCGGAAAGCAGGCTGGGCTGCTTCATTTGCTGTTTTCCCAGCCTTTTGTTTCAGTTTACTGAATAAATCATGACATTTTCTCACAAAGAACGAAGGAGCTGGGGCTGGAGAAGTGCCTCAGTGGTTGAGAGCACTCGCTGCTCTTCCAGAGGACCCAGGTTCAATCCCACACCCACACGCAGCGGCTTACAACCAGCTGTAACTCCAGTTCCAGAGAATCCACCTCTTCCTGTAGCCTCTGCCAATTCCAGGCACACATGTGGTGCAGGCAAAGCACCCAAACACATAAAATAATAAAATAGTAAAAAAAAAAAAAAAATTAAACTAGTGGTGGTGGTGGCGCACACCTTTAATCCCAGCACTCAGGAGGCAGAGGCTGGTGGATCTCTGTGAGTTCAAGGCCAGCCTGGTTCAAGGTCAGCTAGAGTTCAAAAAGGAAACCTTGCCTCGAAAAACAGAAAGGAAGGAAGGAAGGAAGGACAAAGGAAAGAAGGAGTGGGAGCAGGGGCCGGTGGGAACCATTGTGGGCATAGAGACAGATATTCAAATGCAGAGAGTAGCAGAGGCTGGACCACGCTTCCTAATTCCCCAGTGGAAGAGCACCTCGGATCTTCGGGTGGGAACTTGACGTGTCCAAATGTTAACTTTGGACTTTGAGCCTCTAGGGTCTTTGCTGCTTCAAATGGCTGACTTGCGGCCGTTTGTAATAGTAGCTCACCAGGCATGCACAGAACACAGATGGGCAGGGCTCACTAAACCCAGCACGTAGCAGCCACAGGTAAGCAGGTCCTGGGAGCAAGCGGGTGAGCTCAGAGCCGACAGCTGAGGTTCACGTGCCACGTGCCAGCTTTATTTAATTAACTCGGCTTTACATCTGGTAATAGGCAAGGCTCAGCAGGCACCTGGTGGGGCCTCCCAAGCGGGCCCACATGAGGAATACACTAGCACTATCCCCCAGGCTCGAATCCACCCAGCACCCCGCACCACTGGTCACTGGGCACGGCCTCTGCCTCTTCACAGCCATGGAGAAGCAGCACCGGGGTTCACCCGGAGCCTCCACATCCCTGCAAACTGGAGGTGGAATCTGAGCGTCTTCTCACTGGGCCCTCTGGGTCTGATGTGCCCTTCTGCAGCTGTGTCTCCGTCTCCCTCGGCATCTACCCGACAGAAGTCTGCAATGCCGAGGAGCCCTGTGCAGACACCTGTGCCGGCTTTGAATTATTAGGTTCTAACTGGAGTTCTCACACACAGTTGGGCCATTGGCATGGGGCTCACTGCTCAGGTGCAGCATAGAGGAGTCACCTCCCCCAACTCCGCACAGCCCCTCCTCCCTGGTGATCTTCAGATGCCCTTGAACATGAGGTAGAGGTATTTTCCTCAGTAGAAAAACCAGAGACCAAGTCTGTGTGATTGTATGTTTCAAGTTCAAGTACAAATCAGACACGGAAGGAAGGGAACGTGATGAGAGGCAGATAGCAGAGGGCGAGACGTAGCTGTGGGGTGCGTGTGTATGTGTGAGTGAGTGCGTGTGTGTATGTGTGTGTGTGTGTGTGTGAGTGTGTGTGTGTGTGTGTGTGTGCATGTGTGTGTATGTGTGTATGTGTGTATATGAGTGTGAGTGTGTGTGTGAGTGTGTATGTGTGTGTGAGTGTGTGTGTGTGAGTGTGTGTGTGTGTGTGTGTGGTGTATGTGTGTGTGTTTGGCATGTGTGTATGGGGGGGTGCGTGTGTGTGTGTATGTGTGTGTGTACATGCTTGTCTGTGTTATATGGACTCGTGCATGCTTGTGGCATGACTTACGTGTGCCTGCATGTGTATTTTCCTTTCTGTTCTGTTCTAATGATGACAGCCTGCAGACACGGGTTTGTGGTCTGTCTCCCTCTGCAGTAAACTCAATCCTCAGCCAGGAATCTTGGAAGAAATCTCATGTCCTTGGGGCGCCCAGCCTCTCAACTCACAACAGCTGCCTGGAGGGGAACAGAGGCTGAGGGACCCCCTGACAGCTGCAGCTGGGGGCTGAGCCACCACCTTGCTGAATGGGGCTCCCTTCTCAAGCATCCCGAAGTGAGAGAACGCTGGGGTGGGTGGAGGTGGGCATACAGGGGCATGGGGGGCTTCTACCCTACAGAGAAGGCTGCTATCCGGGGGCAGACCCTGTCCCCAGACCCTAACATTCCCTTCATGACATTCCTTCTAAGCTGGGACGTCCTATGTGGGAGCATAGGTCCCTGGGGCTCCATTGTTCTTGAATGCTCCAGCAAGCAGAGCCGGGCTGACAGAATCTGGGCCCTCAACACCTGTGTTAGCTGAGTTAGGCCCTTCCCTCCCAACCCCCACAGGGGTCTCTGCCGCAGTGGCCGGAAGGAAGCCATACTGACAGTCTCTGCCAGAGGCTTCCTAGGAAGAAGCTGTAACCCCTGGGGCCCAGCCTGGCTTGCAGCTCACGTCATTGTGCGCAGGAGCAGCAGCAGAGCAGCAGAGCTGCACGGTGCTGGCCTGAGTTAGGTGACCTCTCCTTCAAATTGTTCCAACTGGCTCATTATAAGGAGACAGGGGCTGTTTGTGTCTCCAGCTCAGGCTCCCTGCTGGCCAAGACTCCTTGGGTCAAGGGCATCTCTCACAGGTCCTTGTTACACATGCATAGGTCACCAGAGCCAGGCCCTGCGGACGTGTAATGGGGCTGCTCCCTGTCGCCTGGACCGGTGAAGGTGACCCTTGAGGTTGGTGTTCTTGAGCCATGGTTGATCAAGATCTTATCTTTGAGGCAAGGCCTCTGCTGCCACCTGGCGGTGAGACTGTGAAACAGAACAGGACCAGCACCTACCTGTCTTTTTCAGAGACCCTATCCTGCAGATTTCCTGTGACACTATAATAATCTTCTACCTGGGGATCCAGAAGTACTGGCTTTGACAGCAGAAGTGAATTCCATCCCTACCTTCACCAGCAGGCAACACTAGGCAAATGGCTCCATTTCTAAGGCAGGATTCTCTCACCTAATATATGGTTGCATGAGGACTGCCAGTTGCCAGTGTGGCTGGCACCCTAATGGACACAGTAGGTCCCCTGTTAAGGAGTTTCCCACCACTGCTGTAATTCTGGCCTGTTGACATCATCGTGCTGCTGCCGGTGATGGCGACTCTCTAGTCAGCATTGTTTGTCAACTTGGCAGAGTCTAGAATTACCTGGGGAGGGGATGGAGGGGAGAGCCTCATTTGGATAATAATGTCTTTATCAGACTGGCCTGCAAACACGTCTGTGGGAGGCGGTCTTAGTTGTTAATTGATGTAGGGGGGACCAGCCCACTGTGGGCCGAACCATTCTTTGGGCGGGTGGTTCTGGGCTGTATAAGAAAGCTAGTTGGCCGGGCGGTGGTGGCACAGGCCTTTAATCCCAGCACTTGGGAGGCAGAGGCAGGCGGATCTCTGTGAGTTCGAGGCCAGCCTGGTCTCCAGAGTGAGTTCCAGGACAGCCAGAGTTAGGACAGAGAAACCCTGTCTCATAGAGTTCTCTGTGTTATGTTAAGAAGAAGGAGAAGGAGAAAAGGAAAAGAGAGAGAGAAAGGAAGGAAGGAAGGAAGAACGCTAGTTAAGTATGAGCCTTGGAGTAAACGTCCTCCACGATTTTTGCTTCACCTTCCTGCTTGAGTTCCTGCCCTGACTCCCCTCAGCGATGGGCTATGACCTGGAAGTAGAAACCAAATAAATCCTTCCCTCTCCTATGTTGCTCTAGTCAGAGCTTTCTTAAAGCCACAGAAAGGGAACTAGAACAGCGAAGGCTGTAGCGTGATGATGTCATCACGACGGCCTTGGCGGTTGTGGTGATGGACATGTTGTTAAGTCTCAAACGCGGGACAAGCAGCTAACTGAGGTGTCTGTAGCATGAAACCAGGCCCTGTCCATCACCCTCTCTCGGTCCTGTTACAGAGACATCCTGGCTGCCATGTCCCGCCCCCTACCCTAGGCTCTCCAGTCCAGGGGGTGGGCTGCCCTTCCCCAGCTGCTCTTCCCTATATAGCCTCGGCCATTTGGTCTCCTGGCTCCTCCCTCTTCCCTCTCCCCTCTCCTCACATGGCCCCACTCAGTTTGCTGGTCACGTATACTCTGGACTCTCCCAGACGTCTCTGTCTCCGTCTGTGCTCTCCCTTACGTCTGTAATAAAAACCTCAACCCCTTCAGAGCAGTGATGACGTCACGGCGGTGATGCGAATGGTGGTGGTGATAATGAACCTCAAGGCCCTGTGTCTGCTCGGGCGAGGGACCCAGAGAGGGAGCCCGGCACCTCCAGCATGCGTTAGGACCCAGCACTGCAGAGCTAGCTGTGGAGGGCACCATGGGCTTAGGAGGCAGGACAGGGTGCCAGAAACACTCTCAGGGCAGGAGATGCTCACTTGCACCCTCCCGGCCTCACCGCCACCCCCCCACCCCGATGGGAGACAGCACAACACCAGACTGCAAGTTGCTTCTGTCACCTGCTCTTTATTGTCTGCCAGGGGCTCCATTCTCATGGGTGACCTGGGTCCCCAGGAGCAATACTACATAGAGAAAGTTGCAGGAAGAGGGTCTGAGAGAAGCAAGCTGTGGGAGCCCAGCACAGGAGCCTGCAGTGAGTGTGGGCACGAAGGGAGGTTGCCAACCAGGAGCTCAGCAGAGGGCTCTCAGAGTTGGTTAGCCACCGCCCCCTCTGCCTTTGGAGCAGAGCTCTGATGCCACGTTCCAGAGAACAGGTCATATCTCGAGAGCTCAATGCCGTCATTCCCTCCGACTAGCTGGTGTTGAGCCTCGGTCGCCCTGAACCTGCAGCCTCTCAGGCCAAGAGGCCCTCTAAGCCACTCTCTCAAACCCTCAGCCCTCTGAGAAAAGGGAAAGGTAACAAAGAGAAAGAAAGGAAGGTAGGAAGGCAGACTCTTTGCTGTGGTCCCTGGGCTTGAAGGGTCAGGGGCCGCAGGGGGCAACCAAGGCGAGGCCTGCTTAGGATGAGGGTGCCGAGCTGGGCTTCTCCTCCCGGGACACAGGAATGGCCCTCTCACTGTGGCCTGCATCCAAGCCAGACTGGACCTTGGGGCCAGAGAAGGTCAGCATGCCGTCCGCAGACAGGGAGCAGGAGAGGGCGGACTGGTCCACATTGGAAGGCAGACGGTAGCGGCGGTGAAACTCACGGGAAATGTAGCCGTGGTCATCCTGGGGATCGCCAGGGAGGGGCATGGTCAGGGGTGATGGGGCTGTGGCGACCACCATCGCACACTGAAAAAGGTCCCTCTCAGACTACACGAGACGGCCAAGGTGTGGGTGGTCTCTCAGGGGCTGGGCTCTAAGGCCAGAGCACCAGTGCCTAGACACCCTACCATGACATTTACAGAGTTGCAACCAGGCTCCTTAAACCTGGGAATTACAGCAGGCTTCCAGGGGACCTCTGGGCAAGGGCCAAGCACAGAGCAAGGGCCTGCTGGGGGCCTGTGCTGCGGAACTGGCTTTTGCAGATTTAGTCTTAATCCAATGAACTGCGTGCTGCTCTTGGGTCTCCTCGGAAATTTCCCCTCCCCTTGGGCTCACAGGGACCAGGCTGTCAGCAGTTCACCCCAACAGGAAGCTTCAACCAGGCAGAAAACTGGAATCCTGGGCCCCCAGACTCAGCTCCCTGGGCCCAACATCCTCCCTCTCTAGGGGCAAAGGCCAAGAGGGAGTCAGTGCACGCCCCAGCCCGGTGCAGGGTCAGGGAAGCCTTGTCCTGGCTTTAGCATATGAGGAGCTTGGTTCACCCCACACCCCTTCTAATGCTGACAGAAAAGCCCAGCCAGGAGAAACTAGGATTGGGGCTGAGAATCTCGCTCCTGGCCCCTCTCTCTCTGTCGTCTGGCCCACATGGCCGGTGTGACACATCTAGCCAGCCTCACTGAGCCTCCTGCAGAATCCCAGCTCCGTCAGCAGACACTACTTCCAGCCAGCTCTAGTGCCTGGGCTCCCTCAATCCAAAGATCTGGGGGTCCTCCACATGATCAGGAGCCATGGGGCAGGGTAATTCTTATACCTCAGAGCTACCACTCACTGACTGAAATACTGGGGAAGGTAGGGGGGGAAGGTTGCTGCTCAACCCTTGGTGCGTTATGAATGCCAGCTCTTCTGTCCTGGGGTTCTCCCTCCCCAACCAGGTTGAATGTCAAAATGTGGCCCTTTCTATCCCGTCTTCCAGAAGCTCCAAGGGTACAGCTGTGCCCGATACAAGGGTCCTCATCCTGTATCCTTGAGCCCTGCTCATTCTGCCGCCTGACCCTGCCGGGGCTGAGGACAGTAACCTCCATGGTCCCGAGAAGGGGCTAGCCTAGCACCGGAGGATATGGCCCCTCCCTGCAGGAGCAGCTGAGCCAGTGCAGTCTCCCACAGTCTCTCTGGGAGTACAGGACCCACACGGGTGGGGATTTTGCCCAAACCCACCTGCCTCTCGTTGTGCTTGCCATGGATCTCCACGAAGTCCTCCAGCACCTTCACAGTGAGGTCCTCGGGAGAGAAGTGCTTCACATCCAAGAAGATGACAAACTTGTCCCGGTCAGATCGGACCTGAAACCCAAACCCACGTGTGGAGCTCCCGCAAAGAGGCCATTCCAGCTCCAGGATCAAAGGATGGAGAAGCAGCTCTGGTTCCTGCTGGGTGGATGAGGCCGGACCAGGAAGTCCACAGCCATTAGAATGGACGGTCAATCCTGTCAACTGGGGCTGCTCACCCGGTCACGCAGGTGTGATCGCCACTGAGATCTCCAAACCCGAGGATTGTGAGGTGCCGATCCACCGTCGGCTGTACTGGGTCAGCCAACTGATTACAGGGTGGCTGGCTAATTAGTTGTAGGTGGTAGGACTGGTTTAGTAGAATGACTGGTTGGTAAACGAGTGGTTCGGCTGATTAGACTCCAAGTTACTAGTTATGAGTTAGTCAGATGCCTAATTACAGGTTGACCGGCTATTTGGTTATGGTCCAGTGACTGGTTAGGAGTCGGGTGGGTCTTAACAGCTTAAGTAGCTGGGTGACTAAGCGTAGCTGGTTTGGCTATGGTAGATTATGGGCTGATGGGTTCATTAGGGATTCTTTGCCTGGCTAGTTGGGACCTGGCTAGCTGATAGGACTGAAGTCTGGGATATACCCACAGCCCCCAGAGCCCAGAAGTGATGCTGCCAACAGCTTCACAGCACTACTGGCTGCTAGAACAAAGCCTTCTGCACTCTCCTGTCCCTCTACCCTGACCAGAGGCTGCATTTGGGCGATTTGCTTCCTAGTGTTGTGGCTGAATTGGCTCTGAAACGCTCCTTTAGAAGAAATAGAGGGAGACTTAACTCCCTCAGAACCCTGTGGATCACTTGGGCAAAGAGGGATGTGGTCTCTTGTGGCCTTTCTTTGGTCAGCAGAGAAACTGGGAGGGAGCCCCATCTGCAGCTTTGCTAGCTACAGAAGGCTCCTGCCCTGCTGGGAGGAAACCCCTCCTGTCTGGGCTTCAGGACAGTGTATCCCACCCCCACACCGAGAAAAGAAAGTGCAGGGAGCAGCCGGCCGGCCGGGACGCTCGCCTTTGCCATGTAACTTGCCTTGATAGGGTTGTTCTTGGGGTTTCCAGCATGTGGTTGGTGCATTACAAACCACATATGGGTCATGAGCTGATGGGAGGAAAAGACAGCAGTCGGGCTCGGGCGGGCCGCCTCCTCCGACCCGTTCCCAGTGATGTGGGCGGCTTTGGCATCTAGACACGGGGTCTCCCACCCAGCCTCTGCAGGGTACGAGGCTGGGGGAAGCAGGGACTTTGCTACAGGAGAGCACAGGTTCGAAGTGCCCCTCGGAGGTCCCTAGCTGTCGTCTAGACAAGGCCGAGACCCCTCTAGCCAGAAGAAGAAACCAGCGTAGCTGCATCTTACCTCAGAGATGCCGGAGTCCAGAACGCTTCGGAAGAGGGACTGGCGGTAGTAGGGGCTGATGGTGGAAGACAGGAAGGGCAGCAGGTCGTATTCAAAAAGGCCCTCTCCGAAGAACTGGTCGAACAGTCGGCTGGGGTAGAAGGGCCCCAGGGCGCGCTTGAACCAAGGGTGCTGGATGGTGACGTCCATGTTCTACTAGGCAACGCAGGGACCGAAGGCTGGCAGTGAGTCAGGCAGGGGCCTCTGGGCAGTGCAGTGGCGAGCTAGCGGACTGGCCCTCCCTATATACGCCTGCACAGAATAGAGGTATTAAGGGATTTCCCAAAATGCCTACGCTCAGCTCCGGATGGAGGCTGCTTCGTCAGCAGCTGGGATGCTCACCCGCCACCGGAGCCACACACACTGAGCAGTGGAGGTTGGCTCTCCATCCAGACCCCCAAGGAGGTCCGTGGAGAGTCTTGGTCCCGCAGGCTAGGGGTAGCACTACTTCTTTGCACGTTGTCCTGGGGAAATCCTCCTGGCCTCCCTTGGAGGAAGAGTTCAGAGCCCTGTTTCACAAATAGAGAAACTGAGGCATGGAGCTTTAGCAGGCCATCCCCAGCTCTCACAGAGTCCAGTGACAGTCCATTGTTCAAAGCAAAACACTCTCTGGTTTTGTGTGTGTGTGTTTGTTTTTTGTTTTTTTTTTGTTTTTTTCATAACAAAATTTACACAACTCACAAAAATTGCAAGGAACACAGAAAACGGTGAAGAAACCAGTCAGGAATCCTGTCCAGACCCTGCTTCAGTTCCTGCCCTTCTTAGGGGTTCAGTATGCTTCCAACAGGCTGCCTGGTGTGATTCTGGGTGTTCCTCTGCAAAGCTCATCCTATGTTTCCCTCCCAGTGGCCACCATCTTCAGCAAAGTCTTCCACCACCGCTGCCACTGGCGGGCTTATTTTGACTTTTTAAATGGTGGCACACGCCTTTAATCCTAGCACTCGGGAGGCAGAGGCAGGCAGATCTCTGAGTTTGAGGACAGCATGGTCTACAGAGCGAGTTCCAAGACAGCCAGGGCTACACAGAGAAATCCTGCCTTGAAAAAAAAAAAATATTGGGGTAAGACAAGAGTACTGTGTATTTTCAACCCCCACCCTCAACACTCAACATAGAGGACAATATTCTGCTTTGTCTCCTAAACAGACCCTGTATGTGGATGGAGACCAAGCTGGGACTACAGGCAGAAATAAGATCAAAGTACCAGCCAGCCTGAGACCTCGTCCTGTGGGTCACAGTGCCATGGAGAACAAAGCAAGCTTTTGTACCTCTCATATTCCTGCTCCTAGAGAGATTGTGAATTCCTACGTGCAGAGGGCTCAGTGGGCTCAGTGGCCTAGGAGAGGCACAGGATTTGCCTTCAGCATGGCAAGGCCTGAGAATGCACTGAATGGTGAGTGTCTGGAGAGGGAAAATGGAAGGTCCCACCATTCTACCTCAGTTCAGGCTGCTGCGTGAGTACCCTGTAACTGTTGGAACGCAAAGCCACGGTCTAGGCGGCTTAAATAACACAGATGCTTTGTCCTGAAGCTCCAGGGACCAGGCCAGCCTGTTCTACCTTGCAAGTTCCAAACATGGCTACCTAGTGAGACTCTATCTCACTGAGAGTGTGCAGTGCTGGAGAGATGACTCAGAAAGTGAGAGCGCTTACTGCTCTTCCACAGGACCTGAGCGCTTGGCTCCCAGCACCCACATTGTTCAGCTCACGATCACCTCTAACTCCAGCTCCAGGGGCTCCAATGCCCCCCTCTGGCCTCCACGGGCACCCGCACATATCGCATCCACTAACACGGACACGCGTGTCCACATAAACAAAGTAAGTCTTTTTAAGGCGCTAAATAAGCCTCGAAGGAAGAGTCCCGTTGATGTGAGACCTGAGAGGGTACAGCATCATCCGTTTAACTCTGTCGAGCAAACTTTCCTGGAGAAAAGTTCTCCGCCGTTCTGTATACATCTGTGAAAGATAGCAAAGGCTCTGCACCCGTTTAGCCTGGAGTCACAAACGTGTTTGAGCGGATACGCGCTTCGGGTGGAACTGAACCACTGAAGCCCTGGCCTCCAGTACCTTAGAGGGTGTACTGAGACGGGGCCTTTCAGAGGGTAATAAATGTAGAATGAGGTTGCACAGGCAGGCCTTAATCCAACACATGTCCTTGTAGGTAGAACACATTTAGACACAGAGAAAGATACACAGAGGAAAGACCACATGAGGCTCAGCAGAAAGGATGCAGGCCAAAGAGGAAGACCTGGGGACCACGGGCTCCGCTGATGCCTTCAATTTGCAACTTAACTTTGGTTGCCCTGTCACCTCGCTGCACTGAGAGTTTGCTTTCTAACCCAACCTTGGTCAGAAGCGTTATACGGAAAGTTTTTTGAAAAAACATCCCATGTGTTTTGAAGCTCACGCCTTTCGGAGGAACACGAGCCTGCTGGGTAGTGGCCCTCTGCTCAGGGTCTGTGAGCTGTGTGCTACCAGCCCTCGGTCACCTAAAGGCTGCAGTGGCCAGAGACAGACTACTGTGACATCCAGTGTTCCTGTAACACCCCCCCCCCTTATTTAATAATCCCCCAAGCACAAGCGTAGCAACGCTGGTGACTCGGAGAAGCTGATGAGAAGCTGAGAGAGGCCTCTCTAGGGTGAAAAGAGAAAGCACTCTACTCTACAGAGACTGCCAAGCTCTAGGTCGAGATCAGCCTGCTGTGAACGCATGAGGAGGGGGCAGGGATTCACGCTGCTGCTCCTAGTTCTGCAGTAAGTGCTGAGCGCTTGGTAAGGGTGGGAAGAGCACCATCACCAGGCTTAGCACCCGCCCCCAAGGTTCATCTAAGGTCTTGGAACCCCTAACCTTGTCACACAGCCCTGCAGGCTTGCTCTGTAGAGAGCCTCCTGTCCCGTCCCCCTCTCCCCCCCCCTTGCTTGGGCACTGGCTACAGGGCTTGCTCGAGATGGATCTAAAGGTCCAGAACTCCTCCAGGAAGAATCTCTGTGACTCTGTGAATCTGCATGCATCAACAGACTTCAAATGATCTCATTTACGTGTATAAACTTCACAGTGGGGGGGGGGGGGTGAAGCTGTTGGATCAGTGCCAATTCTGGGGCCCATGGGACCACTTGGGCTTTATTGCAGGTTTAAGGTTTAAAATTGTGCAACTGAGCTCAAACCAGGCATCGCATTTAAGTGCAAACGTCAGCCCATGCCTGGAATCTGTCACCGAATAGAAATGTCCTCTTCCTCCTAATTGTGAATTGCTTTCAAGAACAAATGAGGAAAAAAAAAAAAAATCACTGTTATCCAAAATTATCACTTGATTACACCGAAACTAATTTTGTCCCGCGCAGGGTGAAGTGATCAGAAAGCAACCAACCTGAGCGTGGCTGTACATTCTGCCATCTGAGAAGTGACAGCACGAATCACACACACGCACGCACGCACACACGCACACAGCCTCACAGGCAGGGCTGTTCTCATCCTGGAGCTGGCAGTCTCTATAGAATTATGCACTTTCTCCTTTTCCACTCAAAAGAGGCATCTCTCCGGCTCACCTGAGCCACCAGCATTGCTGTGGGGTATTATTGAGTAAAACCGGTGTTACAGGAACAGAATCTCACCGGCCCGTGCCAGCAGTCTCCACCCGTCTTGACTAGAGCCTGGGCCGGCCCAGCACGATTGGCCCACTTGTGGGTTGAAAACAAACAACAAAAATTCGTTTCCCAAAATAAAAGAAAGACAAAGTACCAGCTTCCTGGGGCTGCGAAGGGTCAGAATAGACACGTCACAGACCCATGCTGGGGACTGAGGCTGCTAAAGGCCTGGATGCAAATGCCTAACCAGGAGCATCCAGCATCCTGGGGCCTGTGAATCCAAGCCACAGAGAAAGGGGAACCTACAAGGTAGGCCTCACACTGCCAAAGCTGCAGGGACGCCAGTCACTCTTGATCCAGGGAATAGGAGTGTGGGCTTGATGTCAGATATTCTGAAGGTAAAAGAGGTACCAGGAGCCAGGTGCCAGGGGACAGAGGTGGGGGATATCAGGAAAGAACTCCCACTGGGCCGTGTGTTCGGAAAGGGCATTTGTATTGCGTGCTATGTGTGGTGAGTGTGGGCTATGCGTGTGATCATGTGTCTGTGATGCAGGGTTCGTATGTGATCTGAGTGATATGTGTGCAGCTCATGCACCTGATATGTGTGCATGACATGCTTGTGATTGTGCGTCTTCAGAGTGGGGTAGGATGACGTTGGGGGTACATACATGTAAGAGTGTCCTTGGTAGAGTGTAAGCCTCTACCTTGGAGACCCTCTTTTCCAGTGGTTAAGCACAGCAGCCAGGCAGGAGGCCCTAGATCAGCGGTTCTCAATCTTCCATGTTGTGGTGACCCCCAACCATAAAATTATTTTTGTTACTACTTCCTGTTATTTTGCTACGGTTATGAATCATAATGTAAATATCTGATCTGCAGATGGTCTTAGGTGACCCTTGTGAAAGGGTCATTCGACACCCCAAAGGGGTCGAGAACAAGTTGAGAACCTATGCCTTATAGACTTGCTTCCGTGTGCTCCCTGTCTGGTCTGGACAGTGGCTTTAGCTTTCCACCCAAAGTCCTTCCCGCTCCACTGCACACAGCTCAGCCGCCCCACCCTGGCAGAGCTGACATCTGCCTGATCCTGAGGATTCCTGCTACGCCAGCGGTCTGCTGCGCAGTCAGAAAGCCTCGCTCAATTTTCCACCCCAGGGCCCAGGGCTCCTACACAAAGCAAGTGCAGGGCGGCCAGCATTGTGGTGGGGCATCAGGAATGCGCCCAGCTAAGCCCTGGCCCCAGCCTCGGGGGTCAGCAGGTCAAACAGGACTGGCCGCTGTAATCATCACCACATCCCGGAAAGGAAAGAGGGCCAGTCATGCTTGTCAGCCTCTCCCAGGGCAAAGCCACTGGCTACGCATCAATGAAAGACCCCACTGAGTGTCTGAGGGGGTCAGCCTGGGAGTTGTCCCACCTCCAAGGACTCAGAAGGAACCCTGCTCACACATCTGGATCACACTGCCCGCCCCGCCTGCTCACACACCTGGATCACGGTGCCCGCCCCTCCTGCTCACTCATACTTGGCATCATTGATAACTTTTGCCATAGGAGTAAAATGTTGTCTCATTGGTTTACTTTCATTACAAAAATACTCACGGGTCTCAGAAGTAGAAAAATCGGTAGAATGAGCATCGCAGAGATATCAGCCAGATTTGACAATTGTGTTTTTGCCTCATCATCATTGTAATTATATTATTTATTTACTTAGGTATTAGTTTTTAGTTTTTTGAGACAAGGTCTCACTACGTAGCCTTGCCTGGTCTGGAACTCACTATGTAAACCAGGCTGGCCTCGAACTCAGAGAGTTCTATCTACCTCTGCCTCCTGAGTGCTGAGGTTAGAGGTGTGAGCCACCATACCCATTAACTATTTTAAAGCAAAGCCCAGACATTGTGCTGTTGATGTCTTCCATGCTCCAGGTCATTCTCTGACAATACATTCATTTCCTGACAAGAGCACGGGGTCCTTTGCATAGCTGGCATGACCAGATGCTACCTTAAACTTCCCTCATCAGACGGTCCAGGTTATTTCCAGTGTGTAGAAATACAGACCCGCCTCCTGCTCCCGTGATCATGCAAAGTCTTTCTAAAGCTCCTTCCACACCGTGGAAAGGTCATGTACGCTTTTCTCTTTTCAACTGCTAGCATGGAGAGATATAAATTAAGTATCTAATGTACTGATCAGCCTGGCTTAGTCATTATCTTAGCCCAGGTCCCTGAAAACAGCCTAGAACAAAGCTTAGGTGTGGACACGTCACGGGCAGGACACAAGTCTTACGCCATGTCTTAATACCAACAATGGTATTTCGTATGGAGATCCATGCATGTCTAAGCCCATTTTCTGTTGCTATAACAGACTGCTTTAGAGTGGGTAAATTATAAAGAACAGAGATTTATTTGGCTCAGGTTCTAAAGGCTGAGAAATCCAAGAGCATGGTTTTGGTACCTGATAAAGGCTTTGGTACCACATCGTGCCATAACACACCATAAAGCAGAAGGGAAAGGGAAAGAGGAAAAGCAAAAGACAAACACACCTTTCTTGGGACCCTGACCTCCAAAGCCCTTCCTGGTTCACACCTTGAAAATACCCCACTTCTCCACACGGTGGCACTGGGGACCAGGTCTCCCACATGAGCTTTGCCCGTGCAGACTGCAGCAGCTGGCCCGCACTAGTGGGAAGTGGGCAGACCCAGCAGAAACCCACCGACCATGGCTACTTTATACCCAGTCAGCCAAACCAAAGCCTTTTCCTTCTTGCTGACGGCCTCTGACTCCAGCCCAGACAAAACTCCCCTGCGTCTCCTTCCCAAATGTCCACTAGCCCACCACCCGGCTCCCCCCAAGTTCTAGATCTTTCTCCTTTCCCAGAATCATCCCACCCATCTCCTGCCTCTCCTCCTCAGCTCCCCAGCCCCACTTTTTCAAGCACCAGTATTGAGACATGGCTGACGTATCATCGACTTCAGCCTTTTCAAGTAAAGGGTGAATCGTGTTTGAAGTGTCCCAGGACGGCACACCCCTCCCCACTACCAAGTTCCAGGACATTCGTCGTCTTTACTTGCTCTGTTTGTTTGTTTGTTTTTTGAGACAAGGTTTCATTGTGAACCCCAGGCCGATCTGGAACTCACTGTGTAGCCCAAGATGACTGACTCCTGGGTCCTAGGATTATAAATGTGAGCCGCAACGCCCAGCAAGTCCCAGGACATTTTCATCACCCCCAAAAGAAGCCCAGACCCACGAGCAGTCATTCCTGCTGTCCTTCCCCAGCCCTGGGCAGCCTCATATCTGTCTAGGCACACACACACACACACACACACACACACACACACACACACACACACGAGAGAGAGAGAGAGAGAGAGAGAGAGAGAGAGAGCGCCCCACATAAATAAATAAATAAATAAATTAATTAATTAATTAAAAACCTAAATTTGAAGCAAACAAACAATCTAGTTTTACAATTGGCTGTGTAACTAGTGGAGTCACAAATAGCTAGGAAACACTTTTTAAGATTACTATTTTTTAAGCCCAGAAAGATGGCTCAGCGGTTGAAAGAACTTGCCACTCTTCCAGAGGGACCCGGGTTCGATTCCCAGCACCTGCGTAGCAGCTCACAAATATCTACAACTCTAGTTTCAGAGGACCTGTAGTTCACCTCTGGCCTCCTTGGGCACCAGATATGCAAGCCCTGCACAGATATACATGCCTACAAAACATCCACACGCATAAAATAAAATAAAATAAAATAAAATAAAAAAGTTTTAAAAACCAGTTTAAAAAAGAAACAAAATTCTGTGGACACTAAACAAAACCCAAACTAGTAAATATGGAAAGAGATTTGTGAGACAGGGGAACAGGCACGGGTAGGAGGAAAATGAGGGAGGGGTTGGGAGGGAAAGCATCCAAAATGTATTGTATACATGTATTGTCAGTGGTTGACATTTATTACTAAAAAAAGAAATACTGTCTCAGTGCTGGCAACCTGCCCAGCAAATGTTAATTGTGCTGGAATTCTTGATTCTCAGCTGGCAAGAGGCGTCAATAAAACTCTAGAATAAGAGGCTTCTTTCCCATCTGCATAATCTTCCCTGCCTTGTATGCTGCCTCAGAAGGCTGAGTTCCAGGTCCAGACTGGTTGGTTTACCAAATCCCAAAATAAATAGCAAATATAAAAGCATCCATCAGATCTCAATTCTCAGTGAGAGTCTTCGGTGGCGCCCCCTTCAGGATAGCCTTTGAATAGCATCATGTTCCAGGTTACCGCACACCTGATCCTTCCAGGGACCTTCCTCAGATTCACCTGCCCTTTGCTCACCGGCACAGGCCTGCTTTCTGCATCTTTTAAACATCAACTCACATGTCAGCAAGGATCTCTCTCACTGGCTGTGCTCGAGGTCACAGAAGGTCCCCGGGCCAGGCCCTGATCTCCTGTCCTGGAACTCTCAGTGCCAGGAGCCTGGGAGCCCTGGTGCTCCCAGGTATACGAGGGAGAGGTAAAGAGACAGGCTCAAAGCCCCCAGGAACCACCCAGTGCTTTCCTTTCTAAAGTGTTGACTTCTGAAAATCCTATGCAGCTTATTATCCTGCGTGGTGGGGGTGCTGTTTGTTAGTGTGGTGGGTGGGCAGGTATTGACCTGGGGCTTTCCTCCCCCACCCCCCCTTTTTTTTAAAAAATATGGATTGGTAATTTGCCTGTATGAGTATCTGTGCACCATGTGTGTGCAGTACCTAAGTAGACCAGAAGAGGGCACTGGATTCCCTGGAGTTGGAGTTACAGATGGTTTTGAGCTGAGACTGTGGTCTCCTAGAAGAGCAACCAGTGCTCTTAATGACTGAGTCATCGCTCCAGCCCCAACATTTTGCCTATTCTAAGTCATCAGAGCAGCACGTCTTGCTTGCACAGAGGAAGGTGGCCCTCCCTCCTCCTCGTCTGCAAGTAGACAGTGTTGCGGGAGTGTATGTGCTGCCGGCTACTTTAAACATAAGGGCACAGTCTGCGGAAGCAACTCCAGCCAGCAAAGACAACACAGGATGCCAAGTCGGCTGGGGAGGGGGTCCCAGCAGGATGTTATTCCTATCCAGGTGAGCAGGCAGCTGCCCAGCATGCATTCATCAGTCCCAACTGCCTCTCCATGCCAGCTCCCAGCCGGTTCGGGATTTACCAGCTCCTGGTTCCATTCTCCGTGCACTCTCCCTCCAGGAAGACTAAAAGAGCAGTTACCAAGAAATGCTGTGGCTGAGGCAGGATCCTGCTGCAGCTCTGCCATCATTACAGAGGTGAAACTGCTATTCAATTCATTCTGAACAATCTTACTGTTGGCTGGGTGGTCAGTGCACACTCAGTGAGCATCCTACACGGGCGCAGGTAGGCTCTCACATGCCACAGGCTGATCAGGCACCTTTCGCAGCTGGGCATCCCAAGACAGGAAGAACCCAATCCTGTGAAGTCCAGGCTCAGACCAGCATCAAAGTCACTCTGCCACATGTGTCTGCTGAAGCAACTCTGGATATGCCAAACTCAAGGAGGGGAAAGCAGGGGCCACTTTTGTTTTTAAAGCTATAACACCTAATTTTGCAATTTTTATTTTATGTGTGTGTGTGTGAGTTGTGCCTACATCTGGATATGTTCACCATGCGTATGCAGTACCCGAGAAGGCATCGTACCCAGAAGAGGACATTGGAATTAGTGTTGCAGATAGCTGTGAACCGCCCTTAGGCTCTCTCTAGGCCTCAGAGGACACATCTTGATACAAATAGTTACAAAGTCTCATTTGCAAGGGTCATGGAAATAGGAGGAAATTAAGGGCATTCTTTCAGAAAACATTGAAACACACTGTCCAGTACCAAAGAAAAATAAGAACAAATAGTATCTATCATGACCCCTATCAGGGCCTGGGCCAGGATTCCAAATCAAATACATGTACATTTTTTTTGTTTGTTTGTCTTTGTTTTGTTTTGTTTTTTTGAGACAGGGTTTCTCTGTTGTAACTCTGGCTGTCTTGAAATTCACTCTGTAGACCAGGCTGGCCTCAGACTCATAGAGATCCACCTGCCTCTGCCTCCCGAGTGCTGGGATTAAAGGTGTGTGACACCACTGCTGGGTTTGGTTTGGTTTTTTGAAAGAAGGTCTCTCACTATGTAGTCCTGGCTGTTCCGGAGCTTGCTGTTTGTATGCTTGTTTTGTTTGTTTGTTTTTTGAGACAGCTTTATCTGTGTAGCCCTGGCTGTCCTAGAATTTGCTCTGTAGACCAGGCTGGCCTTGAACTCACAGAGATCCTACTGCCTCTGCCTCTGCCTCCTGAATGCTGGAATTAAATAATTATTAAATTATTAATAATTAAATAATTGAATCAAATTAATTAATAACTAATTTATATAATTAATTTTATATTTTATATATGATATATAATTAATTTATATAAAATAATTAAACATAATCAATAAAGGTATCCACCACCATGCCTGACACGAGCTGTTTTTAACACAGGGGTTCCAGGGTGGGTGTGGTGGCATACACCTATAATACCAGCACTAGGAAGGCAGAGGCAGGCAGATGTCTCAGTTTGGGGGCCAGCCTAGTCTACATCATGAATTCTAGGCCAGCCAAGGCTTCGTAGTGAGACTCTGTCTCAAACAATAAAACAGAATAAATAAATAACGATAAAAGAATTCAGTGTTCCTCTGCTCAGCAAGAATCTTTGCATGGGCAGGTCACACGGTATTACCTTACAGTGTAGGGGAGCCCCACCCCTGCTCTGTCTTTGTTTTTACCCTTCCACCCCTCCTCATTCTCGCCTATGTTTAAATCATTCTAGCAAGTTCTCCATCATTCAAGGACAACAGGAGGTACTTCGTGTATATATTCACTGTTTTCTGTTCCTGTCTCCTGACCTGTGCCTTTGGGCGATGAGCTTTGGAGGTAAAGAAGGCAGTCTATTACCCGCTTCTTCCTTGAGGCGCAGGCCTTGCTCCAGATTACACTTCCAGAATCCTTTGGGGACTGGGAAATGGAGTTCATTCGGTGGAGGACTTGCCTAGCGTGTATAAAACCCAGGAGAGAGAAAGGAGGAGGAGTTCGGGGACATCCTCAGTGACATAGCAAGTCCAAGTCCAATCTGGGACATATGATACTGTGATTAAAAGCAGAGAATCGTTTTGGGCCAGAGACCACGCGAGCACCTGCTGATGGAGCTAGCCGATTGTCTAAACTTTTGTGATTATGAAAGAGATAATGTTGGTATCGATCTTGCAAAGACAGTGCCGATACCTACCTAGCAGGCATTTATCTTCTCTTCTTAAAGGTTATAAATCACCGTTCAGAAAGGGAGGGAAAGGAAATGTCAGAAACATGACTATTCAAATGTGCTCAGCGGCTGTGCAGATTATCAGAGGCTGGGTTTTCTTCCGGGCCAGCTTATCTGTTAGGAATGTATGACATTTATAGAAGACAGCCAGGCAGGAAGCGTTCCCTGGCTCCCTTGGCATAGGGAAGATGCCCACGTTCGCACCTGTGGCCTTTTCCAACCTACACGCTTCACCCAGCACCTGTTGTTCTCTCTTAGACCAACTGCCTAACCAGAAACGGAGCCGGCAAGCTGCCACCTCAGCCCCCACCGCTTTTCAAGCTATAGTTTTGTTTCTTCCCCCCTGCGGCAGATTCACTGAAAACCTGACCGTGTGGTTTTCAGCTGTTTCCGGCTAAGAAGGTTGCTTTACACCTCTCGGCACTTTTGCATATTCATGCTCACCTTTAAAGTTCAGCTGCGCCTGCTACTTTGCAGCCTGTCATCACCAGCACACCACTCCCTGGCATATGGTGGCGTCCTCATTGCCAGCTCCGTTGCTGGCAAAGACATTCCCACATATGCACTTATAAATTCCATTTATCTGTATCAAAAAAAAAAAAAAAAAACCCACTACTGAGGATTGAACCTGGGGCCTTTTGAATGCTAAGCAAGCGTTTGTACCTCTGAGTTACATGCCCAGCACTCCTTGCTCTTTTTTGGAAGATCTCACTATGTAGCCTTCTCTGATCCTTAATCCTCTATGTAGACCAGGCTGGCCCTTGAACTCATAGACAGCCACCAGTCTCTGCCTCCCACGCAAAAGATTTAAGGTGTGCATCGACACACCAGGCTTCCCAGACCTTTTTTTAAATGTTTTGCATTGGAAATGAGAGTTACTAAGATGCCAGGAAGATTTTGAGTTTTTGAACTTCTTGAATTCAGCCTCTGCAGTAGCTGTGATTACAGGCTCGGGCCACCAGAGCCAGCTTGAGTTTTCTTTCTTTTTTTTCTTTTTTTCTTTTCTTTTTTTTTTTTTTTTTGAGACAGGGTTTCTCTGTTGTAACTCTGGCTGGTTGTTCTGGTCACTCTGTAGACCAGGCTGGCCTCGAACTCACAGAGATCCAAGTGCTTGGATTAAAGGCATGCACCACCACCACAGCCGGGCTGAGTTTTCCATTTTTCAATGCCTCTTGGTCATCATTGTTGCTCTGAAACCTCCACTACTAACTTCTTCTGGCCTTCTAAATGAGAGGTATTTCTGTCGAGGTCCAGCCCCGGCAGGGAGTTCAGCGACCCATGTGGGAGAGGCAGAGTCGGCGAAGTTATAAGAATAAAACCACACCCCTTTTTATTCCTTCTTTCTTTTCTATTCTTCTTCTTTCCTCCTCTCTCTCTCTCCTCTCATACTTTTTTAAAAATTTCTCTTATTTAAACTTACACTCTAATGTATCTTTTCATAAAATCACACTCCTACACATTCACACACATCTTATGGGTGAAACAAAGCTTCAACACACACACACACACACACACATACATCTTGTGGAAGAAGCCAAGCTTCAACACACACAGATCTTACCCACACATCTTGCAAGCTTCCTTCTTCCCTTCTCCGTACGGCCAGCATACATAATCTCACTCATACATCTTACCAGCTTCTTTTCTCCTTTCCTTCTCCTCATACACCTATATACCTTTTAGAACAATACCCTCTACATAAGAAGAAATCACATCATAATCACGAGTCCTGCTTTCCCGGTGAATGATTAAAAGTTACATATTTAAAAAACAGGTTATTTTCAATTCCCACACCTGATTACGCACAAACACCCAGTTTAACGTGTACTTTCCCCCACGATACATAGATATTCCAGAAACAATATTATAGATTAACAGAGTTTAAACAAACCAAATATTCTCACAGCCAGCTTCTATTGTAGTTACTAGGAGACAAGTACACATCACAGTATCCTAACGTACACAATTCTTATTTAGTTAGCACAATGAAACAAGTTTGGGATTAACTAGAAAACTTTTAAGCCATGGGTCTTATTGTTTTTCTTAGATAAAAGGAGAATCTGCCACACAGCTTTATATCTTTAAGGTGTACCCCAAATTCATCAGTAAATTTTTAATTATAGAGACCGGGAAAGAGTTGATTTTATTTGTGGTCGAGGAAGTTCAAGCCTAACAATGGGCACTGAAACTCATTTGTTATTACCTGCTCACAGGTCTGTTTTTCATTGGTGAAATCTATGGGCCCTAGCAATTAAGCTTTCTTTGTTCTAGCTTTCCTAACCCTGACCAAACAAGTCCATAGCAAAAATATGTTTTCTTCTTAAATTAGTAATTCTAATTCAGCTGGCAAAACATCCTAATTTAACTCTGTAACCATATGTGTGAAAGACACTGTTTTTAGCTACGCGCTTTGTTTTTTATTTCTAGAGTTTCAACAGAGTCACCAGTGCAACTGAGTGGCACTGCCTTGCCCAAGTGGCATTGCTTGAGGGAAAATCATCACTATTGTTATGTGTGCCAGGAACCAGTGTTCCTGGTTCCTCTAACCCAGTGAGGGGTTAGAGACCCCTATAGAAATTTCATACCACAAGAGAGATAGGGAGACCATGGTAGCAACAAGGCCCAGCAATAGCAAAGGGCATTCAGGAGACAATCTCCCCTGGAGGTCAAGGTAAAAATCTATTGTCACCTTGCTAAACAGTAGGCTGAATCCTGAAGCTGCAATCCTGGCTGCTGTTCCCCTGTACTGCTCCCAGCAGATTTCATTCATGCTTGCTACTTATTGGAAGATAGTTTTGGCATGTCCTCCCAAGTGAACTCCCATTTAGTTTTTTGTTGTTGTTTTTTTAATAATTCATAGTGCAATTATACCTAAGATCACAAAAGGACAAATACATTTTGAAAATTAAAACATACCAGGTGCAGCGGACCATATCTGTATTCCAGCTACTCTGAAGGCTGCAGCAGGGGCATCACTTAAGCCCAGGCTTGGAGGCCAGCCTGAGGAACATAGTGAAATCCTGTCTCAGAAAGTAATTCTAGAAAGCCCTTTAAAGCACACACACGGTAGGGCTGGAGAGATGGACCGACAGTTAAGAGCACTGGCTGTTCTTCCAGAGGTCTTGGGTATGGTTCTTAACACCCACAGGGCCACTCACAACCATCTGTAGTTCCATTTCCAGGGGATCTGATGCTCTCTCTGTCCTCTCGGGGCACAGTTCAGTAGAAGTACCAGATATAATAGACACAGACAGAGTCTTATTCACTGAGGACTCATGAGCACCCGTCTAGCAAGCTCTAGATGCAGCCAAGCCCACGCACAAGTGAAAATAAGAGTGTACGGGTAACATTAGCTGGTTGGTGGTGGTGCACACCTTTAATCCCAGCACTCTGGAGGCCCAAGCAGGCGGGTCTCTGAGTTCAAGGCCAGCAGAATGAGTTCCAGGACAGTTAGGCCTACAAGGAGAGAAACCCTGTCTCAAAAATAAATAAATAAACAAATAAATAAATAAGTAAAGCCTACAGGCAAGAGTGTACACACAAGATGTGGAAAGGTGCCTGTGTGCTCAGGGACTTGGGAGCCATGGAGAACCCCCAGTAGAAACTGTTGCCGTCAGGTGTGCGTTCTTCTAAGCCGGACCAATTGTTGCGACTTCCACATGGGCACCTGTCTTCCCAGTTACAGAAACCAAGCACCTGACAAGGAACAGCTTACAGGCTTCTTTTGCCTCCTAATTGAGGGGAACACAGTGCATCCTGGTGGGGAAGGCCTGAGGGCAGATGGAGAGATGCCGATTCTCCGTAATCCAGCCGTGTCGACTTGGAGATTAAATACCACACCAGCCAAGGCTGGGGATATAGTTCAGTTGGAAGAGTGTTTGCTTAACAGACACAGAGCTCTGGGTTTGATCCGGAGCACCACATAAGCCTGTTCCGTAGTACACGCCTGTAACCCTAGCACTCGGGAGGTAGAAGCAGAAAGTCGAGAAGTTCCAGGTCATCTGTAGCTATATATTGAGCCGGGTGCATACATGAGACCATCTCATGGAGGAAAAAACACAAAACAAAACCACGCACGATAAAACAAACGTAACAGCAGCCTGTGTCTAGATACGAGTCACAGGGCTTGTTCCCCTAGTGTCTCCAAATGAGAGCTAAATAGGTGTGACATGGGTTAATGTCAGAGACACGGATAGATAGACAGGTGGATTAATGAATGAGAGGTGAGCGGACCGGTGGGAAGACAGAAGGATGGGCAATTAATGATTAATTGATCATGAACTAAGGATTATTGATTGCTGATCATTAATGAAGTTAATGATCTGGCGGCCTTGGTCAGTAACCAGAGCCTGTATGGAGAAGCCAGCTTCGCACAGCCCAGCAGCCGTCCCTCTTCCACGATCCGTCCTCGAGTGGAATCCGTCCATAGCCGGAGAGAGCAGGCCAAGTCGCCAAACCAAGATGACCCCACAGCTTAGATGTCAGCCTGAGATAACGGGATTGAGGCTCTGCTTGGCAGTTAGGTAACTCGGAGGTGAGCCGGTGACTGTTGGGGGGGGGGTGCTGTAGGTTTAAATCCCTCCCGGAGGGAGGGCCCTGTCTGCAGCCACACCAGTGGGGAGGAGAGGGCGCGGTCCCAGCGGCGGGAGCGGGAAACCGCGGCGCTGAGCACGCGCGGAGCAGCAGTCCACGGCCCAGTGAGGGGCCGCGCGCGGGACCCGCCCGGGCGGTAGGGAGTGCGCAGGCGCCAGAGCCGGAGAGCTTCCCTTCGTCCCGCCCCCCGCGCAGGCAGCGCCTCTCCCGATTGGACGGCGACGCTACGACGGGCGGGGAGAGCGTCGTCGCATCCGGTGACGCCTCCCGCGGACGTCGGTATAATCGGCGGCGTCGGCTGCCGTGTCGGAGGCGTCCGCTGGAAAATGGCGGAATACTTGGCCTCCATCTTCGGCACCGAGAAAGACAAGTGAGTAGGGCCGGCCTGCCGGGCCTTGGGCCGGGGCGGCGACGGGCGACGGGATGCCGACCGAGGCGAGCGGCGGCGGCGCCCAGGCGTGGCGGGCGGGCAGGCCCTGGCGGCCTCGCGCGTCTCGGCGCCGCTGCCTCGTGGGCCGGACGGCGGGACCTGGCGGGCGGCTCGGGCTGGGCCTCGGCCTCTACTGGGCTCCGTGCCGGGTTCCACGCGGGGCTCTGCTCCACCCTACGCTCCCGCCGCCGTCCCGGGCTTCTGCGGCTTCTTCTAACACGTTTCTGGCAACTTTGGGCTTTTGAGTGTCGTGTCGGAAGTGGCGGTGGCACCGTCCTCCCTGGACGTTGGGGTTGCCGATCATCGGGAGCGGAGTCAACCGACCAGATCTCCTGCCTTGCCTAAGCGTTGGCGGGACCGCTTTTCTTTTAAACTTAAGGTTTGCATACCCGTAGGCAGCTGTTAGGGTAAGAAAGAAAAACGAAAAGCCCAGGGATTCCGCTTGTATTTGTGTGCCGCCGTGGCCATGTTCATTTCCAGTGTGTTGGCTGAAGTTTAGGCTAAAAGGGGGGGAAATGTCTTCAAACACTTTGAAGGATAATTCCTGCTTTGGAGACCTAAAGAGTAAGCGTATGGCTTATAATCATTTCTGAGTAAGTAGTCACCATCTTGGTGTTCCTGGACCTCGCATAAGGTTTACACAGATACCTGTGATGGTAAGTCCCTGTAATGTCGATAGATAACATTTTCGGTGCCCACATTCTTACTGTTGAAAATGTTCTGTTTTCCAGGATGGAGGCTGTCCTTTTATACAGATATAGTCTACTCTGTTTGGAAGAGGGGATGCTTCTAAAAGTCTCATTCCGAACTCTGTGCTCTAGAGACATTCTGTTGGGTGTCAGGTTTAGGCCAGTCCTTGGAGAAATCAGATGGGATAAAACTTGGGTTCTCTGGAACTCATGGAGGAAGGCTGTGTGTGTTGTGTTAAGAATGACTAAAGTACATTAAATGTATGTAAAGATGGCTAGCTCAGAGTGTGAACTGCTTTTGCAGAGGCCAGGAGTTCAGATTCCCAGAATCCACTTCAAGCAGCCAGATTGTCTCACAGCTACCTGTAAAACCCTGAAAGGACTTAAAAAGAAAATATATTCAAAGCCAGTAGTAGTGGCACATGCCTTTAGTCTCAGCGCCACAGAGGCAGGAGGATCTCTGAGTTTGAGGCCAGCCACATAACAAGTTCCAGGACATCCTCGACTACGTAGAGACCCTCTCTTGGTAAATAAATGTGCGCAAATTTGTTTGGTGCCATGGAAGAGTGCATTCTCTAAACTCTGAGGTCACAGAGAAGATTGGCCTAACCCTGCATTTATACCTAAAGGCTGGGACTTACAGAACTTACAGGAGCATAGCAGTTCTGGCCCTGCATTCCTATCTGTGTTGCGAAGTGCGATCTCAGCAAAAAAATTTTAGATTGGTTTATTTGGGTTTTTTTTCTTTATTATAACTCTGACTGTCTTGGAACTCACTCTGTAGACCAGGCTGGCCTTCAACTCAGATCCTCCTGTCTCTGCCTCCTAGGCGCTGGGATTAAAAGTGTGTGCTACCACCTGGCCAAATCCTGAATCTTTTAAAAATCTAGGTTACTTATGTTTCAGTGGAAACAGTCATCTGAAACAGGGACATGGGGTGCCTGTTAACTTTTGGATTTTTTTAAGACATAAAAGTATGGGTCTTTACCAATTAAATGTTTGTCTGGGGTATGTACACAGTGTGGCCTTTTTCTGGGTCCACTTGTCTGGCAGAAATCACCATTTTTCTTTGTATCCTCCCCTCCCCAGATGGGGTTTCTTTAGTAGCCCTAGCTGTCTTAAAACTCTGTAGACAGGCTGGCCTCAAACAGAGATCTGCCTGCCTCTGCCTCCCAAGTGCTAGGATTAAAGGTGTGGGCCACCCTGCCCAGCTTCCTTGTATTTTATTTCAGTAGTTCAGATAATTGGCTGAAGCAAAAGTGTTGGCCGGGAATGCAGGATTGAGGACTGTTCCGTGTGGAACCTTTGAGTATTTGCAGCCACAGGTTTGCCCCTTCCAAGGTATTTTTATAAATAAGCTGTTTTCAATTGATTTTCTAAAAGGATGTTATTGTCTAATCAAGTTAGGTTGTGTAGAGTTCACTAGCAGTCATTTTCCTCCCCGATAAACCCACAGACTTTACTGACTCTTGCTCCCTGGCTACAAAGATGATACCTGGTCTCTGTGGTCCGCCAAATTTCACTGAGGTTGCAACTTCCAGTCTTTATTTCAGGGAGGACTTAAGAGTATGGCTCTGGCTAATGTATCTACAGCACGCATTCCTCACCTCTGCAGCTGGCATGACTAAGGGAAGCCTCACCAAGTAAAAGCTCATGTCACAGGTCTTGCAGCACCTGGTGGTCCCGACTGGTTGTGGCTCCGTGGAGTGTCTGAGCCGCGCTCAAGAGGCTTTGTGGCAAAAAGCACTCCTTGTGCTTTTTAGGCAGGTTGGGTCTCCTGGTGGCATGTTTGCAGTGGGGTGAAGCCAAGAGAACTGCTTACTTCAGGCCAGCTCGAAGTCTCCCCTTGGTGTGGTGCAGGAGCTGTGAGAGAACCTGGACCTTGCTTTCTGTTTTCTTCAGATAATGACAGCTGGGGGCTGTGAGTGCCGGGGAGGCCTGTGAATGAGCACACATATCTCGGTTCTTGTCCTCGTTTATAGGTGGCGCCCGGGACCAGGGAGTGGGGCAGGCCTAAAAAGCGAAGCAAATGCTCGTTAAAGAGAGGGGGTTTGGAGTAGCAGGAAGCAGTTTAGAATTAGAACGCTTCTGTAGGGAGCTGGAGTTACGACCTCTAGCATACTGCCCAGAAGAGGAAGCACGGCTGACAAGAGCTGCCGAGCTTCTGTGGTGTGGAAGAGTGGGAACTGGGAGATAGGAATGTATTAATGGTATTTCTGCTCTATCTTCCCAGAAATAATCAGTTCTTATTTTCCCTTACAGAGTCAACTGTTCATTTTATTTCAAAATTGGAGCATGTCGTCATGGAGACAGATGTTCTCGGTTGCACAATAAACCGACCTTTAGCCAGGTTTGTGTGTTGTTGGGGTTTTGTTTTCTCTTCACATAAATTATCAAAAGTTGTTCACTTTCAGAGATGATTGTTTCCACACACTTAGCAAGTCTTTTTTTTTTCTTCTAGCTTTAGTTTGTATTTGTTGCAGGGGGTGATGGACCCACCCCAGTGGGAACTCACTCTTATCCTTAGAGGAGCTAGGATTCACTGCCCTGTTCTCCCTTCTGGGTGGACACTGGTGGATACAGAAGGATTTCTGTTCTCTATGGACAGTACTCATTCAGTCACTGGCAGGGGCATGCAGGCATGGGTGTCTATCATGGGACCCAGCATGCTCTAGTACACCAGAGGTCCATATTTTTACACCACAAGTTACAGCAGGCATGATCATAGACTTAATGACAAGGACTGACATAAATTACCCTTCGCAGTCTTTGGCTTAGGTCTGTCTGCGTTAAACTCAGTCCCACATTGTTTGGTTTGGTGGGGCGGGGGGTTGGGGGAAAAGGAAGGATTTGGTCCCCCAGGGACTTTCTAGTTAATGAGTTAAAGTCTCTCGGGTAGCAGATAGCTGTCACTCAGCTGTATAAGACAGCAGGAGATTAGACAGTCTCGCTGTCTGTGTAGGTTGGGCTGTTGAGTAGTCCAAGCCTACGTATCACAACCCTTAAGCGGTGGATATTCCTTTTTTGAGCATGCATCTTTTACATATTTTGCTCTATTTACATTCTGTTGTTTTCTGTAGGAGTTTAAGAAATTAGCCAGTTGATACAAGGAGATAGACGGAAGGGACCTTGTTTTAGAGAACATAAGCCCCCACCCAGCATTGTATGTTTTTAGAGGGGAGAGAAAACTTTTATTTACCTGAGTGTTCTATCTGCATGTACACCTGCATGCCAGCAGAGGGCGTCAGATCCCATTATGTATGGTTGTGAGCCACCATGTGGTTGCTGGGAATTGAACTCAGGACCTTTGGAAGAGCAGTCAGTGTTCTTAACCACTGAGCCACCTCTCCAGCCCCTCTTTTTTAAAACTATCAAAGCACCTGTTCTAAATGTGTGTTATAAGTGTGTTGCTTATTTGACTTAACTAAATCTCCCACCTGACTCAGAGGTGACAGGCTGCTGACTCTTCATGCCTTTGATGTCTCTGTTGGTTAACAGGCATGTAAGGTGGTAGGCAGAGAGACTGTTCTCAGTCTTCTTTATGAGCCAGAAACCTTTGCTGCCTCAAGTGGTCTAAGCACTGTAGCCTAGAACAAAGCAGGGAGAGGCGGGACCCCATATGCCATAATGAGCTCAATATTACAGTAATTGTCTCAGTTGGGTTTGGTTGACTAGTCAGAGGTAACTAGCTCTCCCTACAGTACAGTGAATAGCACTTGTTTGCCCCAGTACTGGGGAGACCTACAGGGACCAGGCATCCACTTGCCATCCTGCTCCCAGTAGGAAGCTATGTCAGGTCAGCTCTGGGGAACCTGAGGCCCAGGATGCGTTAACTGAGAGCGTCTCTGATGGCCAGAGAAGGTGCAGGCCAGGGCTGTAGAGGGCTGCTTTAGCTCAGCGTTCAGGTATTATCTGATGGTCAGCCTTCCTCCCAGGTGGGTTCCAGCAGCAGACCTGTGTCCCACTCCTGTTCCTGTTCTGCACCCTTTGGGCCTAGCTGGAGGCTGTGCTCACTGGTCTGTGGAGCACTTAGAGCTGCTTTCTTTACAGCACGTTGTTAGGAGGCCATTTGTGCTCGGGTTATGCAGTCTATTGGCTAGCATAATTGTAGCATAATTCAGGGTGGGTTCCTTTGTAAGCTCATAGTGATGTGGACATGAGATTCATGTGCTATATTAGCTTACTAACTTAAACATGGTTTGTTTTTTCAGACAACTTGATTTTAAGAAGAACGGTACAGTGTAAGGTTTCAAGTCTGCCTGATCCAGTTTAAAGCACAAGGGCTAAAAGGATTTTTTTCCTTAAAAGAAGGATCGCAAAAGAGCAAATGTTTTAACTATTGTATTATGTAAACAGAGACCCACCAAGAAAGTATAAATAAGAGTCAGGTATCCGAGACAACTGGTGTGGCTGTTTGCTAAGAGACCAGAGACCTTGAGTACTGCATACAACCGGTTGAAGTATGCATTTGGTTAAGAAAGATAGCTTTGTGTGGGGAATATGACTATTACGTGACTTTTGAACATGCTCGTGTGTGCTGGCTTGACGTACAAGAGAATGTCGTTCTTATCTTGTATTGAAGCACCTTATGGTAGCGGGGACCGCTCAAAACAACAGATGACAGTTCCTTCTTGGTTGCTGGCTGACTTGACCCAAGTCACTGCAAACTCTGTTTTCATAATATGATGGTTTTGGTGTACTCTGCACAAGACACAAGTGTCTGACTTGTGGGAAAAACAACAAACAAACGTTAACCGTTTGCAAACAAACTGTCTCTTTGCAATTGTCTAATATATGCACAGCAGCCAGTAGAATTCCCCTTTTTATTTTTTTTTTCCCCGCAGACCATCTTGATTCAAAACATCTATCGTAATCCCCAAAACAGTGCACAGACGGCTGACGGCTCACACTGTAAGTCCCACAGTTGGAGAAATTTTTTTTAACGATGGTGTTCAAGAGCCCACTCTTAATTGAGACATAACGCTGGCTCTGAGCTGCTGACATAGAGCTGTTGCAAACAGGACACGGTGCTGGAACCGCGTGGCACACAGCCAGAACTTGACAGGGGCCGTGCTCAGGAGCGCTTCTCCTAGGGAAGGTCACTGGCCGGCCTCTCCTGTTGACTAACATTTGTCACGAGAGTGTCCGCCCACATGAAGTGGGTTTTGACCCAGGTAGCCGATTGCTGGCCATTACAGTGACTGAACCCTGGCCTTTCTTAAGTTCTTTCTGTAAAGTTAAAATGGTAGGAATGTTAAGGAGTCAACAAGGTAAGTTACCCAGTAAGTGTGGGTTTCATTTCACCATTATAATTTTTCCTCTAGGAAGTGGAGATTTCATGACATGAAATTATTGTATTTCTCTGGAACAGCGCTTAGTTCATCGTAGATGTGAGCACTTTCCTCTCGGTCAGCTAAGAGCCGGTGCCATCCTTGCTTGGCTGGCGTTTGGCAGTGGAGAGTCCGCTGTGGGCAGAAGTGCGATACTGGCATCTCATGAGATCTCCTAGCACTGCAGTGTTAGAGTAGTTCAAGACAGCCACCAACTAAGGGGACACCTCTGCTCTAGGAAAATAACCTGCTCTCTTTTCAGCACCGACTCAACTGAAACGATCGTCACAGGCAGCCGGTTAAGTGTGTACATTTAATTTCCATAATATAAAGTTGTTGCGTTTTGTATTTCAGACCATTGCCCTCTTGAACATTTACCGTAACCCTCAAAACTCTTCCCAGTCTGCTGACGGTTTGCGCTGTAAGTTCATACAAGTTCCTTCCCTGGTTCCCTGGGCTTGCGTGTCAGAGCTCAGTGTCCACTCCACCTGGTCTGCTGTGCTAGTGTCAAGAACCGCGTTCCTAGAGGTGGCAGGAGCTGTTGTCCCCCACTGACCTGCTGGAGAGCTGAACTCCTGTCCCTTAGTCAGAGGATGACAGTACCTGGCAAGGGCGCCCTTGAAGTAGTTTGGACTTGCTGCTCTTTGCTCCTCCGCACTTGACCGTCACCCTGGGATGCACTGGGATTGAGTTCGAGGTCTGTTCTTCCCTCTGAAGAGCAGCAGCATCTGAACAGCTCTCACTTTCTAGAACTCTTTAAGTGCAAATGGCTTAGAAATTTTCAGATTTTGTCTCTCACTAGCCTCATTCCATAAACTGCATGTCAGAGTTCATGCTCTTACATGAGGGCTTTGTTCTGAGTGTTTCCCAGGTGAGAGGGTCTGCAGCTCGCACTGGCCCGAGTGTTCCTGCTGCACCCGTGCAGGTGTGCTAACCAGATGAGCACTTGGCAGAAGAGATGCTGGTGTCCAGCCACCCACTTTGCATAGATAGCATCTCTAGCTTCGGGAGGTAGCGTGCTACACTTGGTAATAAGGGATACTTGGGCAGCAGCTTAAACTGGCATCAGTAAACATTGCAGATGTCTTCGTGTACTGGGAATTATTATATCTAGGTTATTACTGTTCTACAGTGGAACACTGGGATGCAGTCGTGTCCAAACCCAAGGTAGACTTCCCTTGGATGGCCACAGGCTAAATCCAGCACACCCCTGACCGCAACCTCCATCTGTCTGTTGGTTGGCCCACCTTGGGTAAATAAATGGGTCCCCGGGCCACCGCCTGCCGGAGCTGGCCAGACAGGCAGGGCTCTGGTGCACGTGTCTGTGTGGATCGGGCTTCTCGTGTGTTTTCCCTGCTAAGGTGCTGGGTGTTTTGTGATGCTAACCTGACAATAGAGCGTTCTCTAAATTGAGATCGCATTCACCTGGCAATCAATCCTTGGTGTAAATACTTGGTTTTACTCTATTCTTAGAAGTAAGGTCTGTAAGAGGAGGGAAATGTTTATGTGTGACTTTATTAAGTAACATTTGTTCATATCCCTTCCCTGGGGTACAAGCAAATGGAAAACAGGTGATTGGTAACAGTAATTGTCTTCTTTGCCTGGTTGTTCACTTGGGGACTCTGCTTTACTGACAGGATGTTGTGTTTGTTGTCTCTTGCATTCACAGTATGTTTTGGGGTACACTGTAAATTTAATTTTCAGCTCTTATTAAATCTTCCAGTACTGGGGTCCAGGTTGTAGAAAGTAAATGAAACTAACTCTTCATTTTAGAGCAAATTTGTTACCACCTTGACGTGTATAGAAAAAGATACTTGAGATGCACAAATTAAAGTTAAATATGAATTTCAGTTTAAGAATAGTATTTCCATAAGAAAATTGGTCATTTTTAAGTTGCAGTATTTAAAATATACTGAGTCACTTGGTAAATGTCTGATCGGTGTCTTGGTGTGCTGGTCTCAGCCTCTTGGGTCATTTTGACTGATGGAAAATGGAACAGAGTAAGTGGTCGTCAGTCTTAAAACCACCACCAAATGTTTTTCAGAGCTTTGAGCGTGGGACCGTTTCTGTTCTGTATTCTCCCTGATACAGAAGGCCTTGACTTTAGCTGCTACAATCTGCCCACGGAACAGGCTTCTAAGCCTTTTGCTGTTGCCTATGACCTGTTCTTCAATAATATTGGGGTTTTAAGGCCAACTCATTTCCTCAAAATTCAAAATATCTAAACCCCAGATAGGTTAGAAAAGAAGCTGAAGTCAAAATCAGAATGTAGGTTAGCGCTTAGCTTCAGATGCCAAAAGTTGAGTAAACTCCAATGCCCAGCCAGATGCCCCTGCAGGCGAGCCTGTGAGTCTCCTCTTGTCCAGGAATATGACTCACAGAAAGTATCAATACCCAGACTGGCCAACATGGCCCCGCCAGGCCCTTGCCAGCTCATGACCCAGCTGTTTGGAACTTAACTTTATTGACACGCCAGTTCTGTGGTGTCTCAGATTGAGGCTGAGGGAGTGATCGCTGGGATAGACTAAGACTGGGCAAAAGTGCTTGTGAACAGCCATGACTTCGCTTACTGCATGTGGCTAACAGTAAACTTGGTACAGAGGTTGGGAACACCTTCAACAAGTCTAACTGTCTCTTTATAGGGAGATATCCAAAATGCTGTAGTCCGGTGGCTTGGGTTTAAATCACAATCGGAAGGGATTTTCTAGCATTCAGTGGTTGGCAGTGTGTAAAGGCACATGAGCTCTTGATCACTCACCCTGGTTTCAGCTTCCATTTTGACCTGATAAAGAGGAAATCGCTGTGCTTGCCTGGCCTCCAGTCTTAAGGAAGACACTTTTATTTTAAAAAGGTCTTAACCCAAGAGTCACCTTTTTCCTTGAACTTTATGTGGCCCTTTTGGTACCGACCAAAGCTGGCTGTGGTTTTGGTAGCCAGGACTGAGGCTGTGGTGGGCATTTAAGATCTCAGCAACTCCAAGTCACCAGCAAGTCGGTGCTCCTGTAGCATGCAGCTCTGGCCTGGCGTCCTCTAGACAGTGTGTAGCTGTGATCTCGAGGACGCGTGGTTGCAGACCCTGACCAGCTGGCTGTCTTTGGTTGCAGGCGCTGTGAGCGATGTGGAGATGCAGGAGCACTACGATGAGTTCTTTGAGGTGAGCACCGGGCACAAGGTGGGAGGGCGGCCATGAGGGCTGTCGTGCGCAGTGCTTCTCAACCCGTGTTCGTCCCCCTTCAGGAAGTCTTCACTGAGATGGAAGAAAAGTACGGGGAGGTTGAGGAGATGAACGTCTGTGACAACCTAGGAGACCACCTGGTGGGGAATGTGTATGTCAAGGTACAGACCTCGAGGGTCACCATCCTGGTCCTAGAGCCTGGGGCCTGGGCATGCGGGTGGAGGGGTGACCGTCGGCAGCACAGGAGTGGAGTCGAGCCTGTTTTTGTTTGGCCTTTTCAGTTTCGACGTGAGGAGGATGCAGAGAAAGCTGTGATCGACTTGAATAACCGCTGGTTTAATGGGCAGCCTATCCATGCAGAGCTGTCCCCCGTGACTGACTTCAGGGAAGCCTGTTGCCGCCAGTACGAAATGGGGTAAGCATAGACACGGCTCTGTGTGGTGGGCGGAGCCCGGTCCGCGCGGGCACAGTGTAACATGTCTGGATCTGACCCACAGAGAGTGCACAAGAGGAGGCTTCTGCAACTTCATGCATCTGAAGCCCATCTCAAGAGAGCTGCGACGGGAGCTGTATGGGCGCCGGCGTAAGAAGTAAGTCCTCTGGGTGCACAGTGAAGTGGGAGGCTCCCCGTTGCCAAAGGAAAACCAAGCCTGGGACTGCCTCTCCCTAACGTGTCTGCTTAGATCCTGGTGCCTGGGGAGAAGCCTGCCCCTTGCACAGGCAGCACTTCAGGTGGAGCTGAGCATGACCCCTGTCGGGGAGGCTCCCGTTGTCCAAACTGCACCTGCCTGCGGGGATGTCTGATGGTGGGCAGGTGGTCTGGCTTTGTCTGCGTGGAGGCATGGGGACAACCTAAAAACTAGCCTGATGGACTCTGCCTAGCAGTTCCTGAGGAGTGGGTCAGGTTGGAGGAGAGCTGTGTGCGGCAAGTCGGTGCGGGCATCTCAGGGAGCATCCAGGCCTGGCTGCCCACCTGTGTGTTTGTGTTGGTTTCCCTCAGCATCTGGATTGGCTCTACCAGCTGCAGAATACTGTGCACTCTGCGTGTCTGGTTTGGAGGCACACCCTCCCTGAAGAGCCTCTAAGACTGCGGTGTGTCTCACACTTGGGTTTGCAAGTTGCTGGCCTTCTCCGTCAGTGCTCACTGCAGGCAGGGCTGCCCTTTGATGCCATTTTCTTGTTCTTGATCCAGGCATAGATCCAGGTCCCGATCCCGGGAGCGGCGTTCCCGATCCAGAGACCGTGGGCGTGGTGGCGGTGGAGGTGGTGGAGGAGGCGGAGGACGAGAGCGGGACAGGAGGCGGTCGAGAGACCGCGAGAGATCGGGGCGATTCTGAGCCAAGCCGTTTTTACCGTGTGTCTGCTAGACAGTGTTGTAGTTGGTTGACAAGCCAGTTCATAATGGGATTTTTTTTTTAAAAAACAACAAAAAAAAACAAAGATGGGTTTCTGAATAAAATTTGTAGTGATACAGTATCGGCGTGACTTCTTACACAGTCTTCGTCTGCAGTTTCTTCTCTGAAAGTGCTAGTCCCACATCCTTGAGGTGGGTTCGTTTCACTTTGGGTATAAACAAATTTTATTTAATTTAGGGCATAAAATCACAGGTGAAGGAGGGCAGCATCCTACGGAGAGAAAGTCAGCTGTTCTAGTGTCAGTCACAGGGAGTTTCTCCTCTGTTTTTGGGGTCTCTGCTTTTCTCTGCTCTACACAGCCAACAAGCCACTGTCCAGCTACAACCCTTTGGGCACCCAGCATCAGACCGCGGATAGTGTGTCAAGAGAGCATGTCCTGGAGTGAGGTGCAGGCCAGGGACCTAACTGTTGGGTGCCTCTTAACTGGGTTTCAATAGCAGTGATACCTTTGAAAGCTGGGTGGCTGGCATGTGTATACATGCCCGGGAAATGATGGCTTTCAGAAGTTGGTTTTTAGCCAGGCAGTGGTGGTACAGGCCTTTGATCCCAACTCTTGAGTTCGAGACCAGCCTGGTCTACAGAGTGAGTTCCAGGACAGCCAGACCTACACCAGAGAAACCCTGTCTCGGAAAGAACAAGGGGCAGGGCAAAGGCCTGGGCTTTGCCTCTGTGTCATCTTGTCCAGATGACGACAGCCTGAATACTAAAAAAGCACGAAGTCGAGTTTGGCCTCCTCCAGCTGAGGGTAGGGAGTGATGGCTGACGATGCTGCGTTTCCTTTGGAGTTGACCAAGTATTGAAATTATGACGACAGGCTCTCAGCTCTGTGCATATGAAGACTAAATTTCATCGTGAGCGGGGGTTGGGGTGGGGTCACAGCACTCTGAGTCTGAGGCCAGCCTAGGCTGCACAGTGATAGTCTGTTAAAACATTAATAGTCATGGTGTACTTTAATAGTAAAATTCTGCTTTATAACAACAACAAAAAACAAAACAAAAAACAAACAAACAATGGCTTCACAGAGAAACAAATGAATCAACCAGGTAAATACCTGTAATCTCGTTCCCAGGAGGTATCAAGTTTACATAAGATCCTATCAAACAAAACCCACAAAATACAGCCAGGAGGTGTTGGCATACTCTTAATCCCAGCGCTTGGAAGGCAGAGGGAGGAAGACCTCTGTGAGTTCAGGCCAGCCTGGTCTACACAGTGAGCTCCAGGACAGTTAGGGCTAAGTAGTTAGACCCTGTCTAAAAACAACAACAATAAAACCCCACAAAATACAAAATCAATGATCCATGAAGGAGCACAACTCTTACCAGACAAGGGCCAGTGGTTAATTTACAAAGAATGATGTGGTTTTAAAATGTCATTCGGTGACACTGTCAATGAAAGTTAATTCGGTGTTGATATCAGATTGTGAAAGACCAAGGTATTTCCATGGTGATAAAGTCTCCCCACAGGATACTTAGTAATTATGAAGAATGGCAGAGAAACTTCTCAGTAAGGAAGAGAGGCAGCCTGTCCTAGCCACGCCCTCAGAGTCGGCACCAGGGCTGGAGATGGAGCCCAGTTGACAGCATGGAGCCCGGGGCACCATATAAACTGAAATCCGAGGTCTCAGGAGGTGGAGACGGGATCAGAAGTTCAGGGTCACCACTGGCTACATTAGCGAGTCAGTCTATGAAATCTAGTCGCAAACAAAAAAAGTTAGCATCAGCAGGAGACAACTCAAGCCCTGTTGCAAGCTTGGGGCATAAGCTCAGCATCCCTTTCATAGCCTTCCAGAAAAGCATGTTGTCCCCTGGGTCTGACCAAGAGGTGGCAGCAGCCCACAAATCAAGGGACATTCTGCAAAACGCCTGTCCTGGGCATTTCAAAACCACAGCCGATCTTCAAATACACAGTAATCTTGGAACTGCTCCAGATAAAAGGGGCACAAGCCCAGGGACTGGGCAGAGGGCAATGTTGGGGCAGGGCCGCGGGAGCACCGTTTATGACCGTGTTAAGTTCCCAGGTGGACAGGTGCATTGTGGGTCTAGAAAGCAGCCCTGTTTTCAGGAAATGCTCAGGTACTGAGGGGAAAGGTTGACTGTGCTGGCCAGTTCTTTGCCATCTTGACCCAACTAGAGTTATCTGAGAAAAAGGAACCCCAAATGAGAAGATGTTTCCATAATCTGGCCTGTAAGCAGGCCTGTGGGGGCATTTTCTTGATTAAGGACTCCCTGTGGGCGGTGCCGTCCCTGGGCAGGTCGTCCTGGGTGCTATAAGAAAGCGGGCTGAGGGAGCCAGGAGCAAGCCAGTAAGCAGCACTCCTCCGCGGCCTCTGCTTCAGTTCCTGCATCCAGGTGGCTTGAGTTTCTGCTCTGGCTTCCCTCAGAGATGGAACCTGTAACCTGTAAGCCATATAAACTTCTCCTTTCCCAAGTGTTTGCTCATGGTGTTTACGACATCAACAGAGAGTAAGCTAAGACAATGTCTCACTGTCTGCAGCTTGCTCTCAACAACTTAGAAGATGAGTGTAAATGTGTGTGTTAGAAAGAAAGAGAGAAAGAGAGAGAGTCTGCATGAAAGGCTCTTGGCACTTAATTCTTCATACCCTTCCCAATACTTATCTGGCAGTCTGAAATTAGGTCAAAATACTGAATTTTAAATAAAACGAGACACTACACAAATGATCAGAAATGAGTTAAAACTTAAATACATGTTTTTTGTCCCCCATTTGCATGGGTCAGAGGGGTCAACTGGGGTGTGTGTGGAGGGAGGTGGGTGCAGGTTGCTGGGGACTGGGGGAGGGGCTTCCTCCACCCTCCTGTCCTCTGGAGGTAGCAGGGAGCTCAGGGGCAAGCAGTCCTGGCTGCTTGTGTCTGGTGCTGTAACCCTAATGCCCGCGTGCGTCTTCGCAGGGCTGTGCCTCTATCCAAATCTGTGTTTTCTCTCAGGGACATCTGTCACCACAGGTGTAGGTCACAGCTAGCCTTTCTTGATCGCATACCTTAGACTTGGATTTCCAAATAAGGCTGGACACTCAGGAACTTGGGAGAAGGGTTCCTGGGAATTCCTTAGTGTTTCTGCCCTTGGCATGACAAAAGAAGTTATACTCAGAGGCAAAGCAACGCAGCGTGCTAAAACCTCCCCAACCAAAAAGCCACGCTGTCTGATGCTGATCTCTGGATCTCTGGCTCCAAGCCCCATCCCTCCCCCTGCCCTCCAGCCAGGCTCCTTCCGTGCAGGCACCCTGTCTCTCAGACCCACCTCGCTCTTGCCTCAGGCACCTGCAGTTTCCAGACCAGATCTCTCCCCTGAACACGATGTGATCCCTCTGATCTAATTCACCTAGGGTTATTGCACAGTGACCCAGGTCTGCAATCCCAGCTCTGGGGAGGCAGGAGGATCAGGAGTTGGAGCTCCTCTGAATCTCAACAAGCTAAAAACAAGGTTTGGAGAGATGGCTCCACAGTTAAGAGCACTTGCTGCTCTAGTAGAGGCCTGGAGTTTGGTTCCCAGTTACCTTGGGTAGCTCACAGTTGCCTGTAACTTCTGCTCCAAGAGAGCCAATGTTATATTCTGTGTTCATCGAACATCGCTTTCTCACTTACACACATAAATAAAAATAAAATAAATTGAGGGCTGGGGAGATGGGCCAGCAAGCAGTTAAAGGCATTGGCTACTCTTCCAGAAGATCCAGGGTTCAATTCCCACCTACATGGTGGCTAACAGCGGTCTGTAACTCCAGTTTCAAGGGATCTGAGTTCTCTTCTGATTCCTGTGGGCACTGCAACACACATGGTTGCATAAACATATACATCCCCAAAAGTACTCATGCATGTAAAATAAAAAATTTGGAAAGTGCCAGGTAGTGGTGGAGCACACTTTTAATCCCAGCTCTTGAGATCTCTGTGAGTTCGAGGCCAGCCTGGTCTACAGAGTGAGTTCTAGGACAGCCAGAGTTACAACAGAGAAACCCTGTCTCAAAAAAAAACAAAAATAAATAAATAAATAGATAGATAGATAGATAACTGAGACCACCTACTTAGCCACAGGGTGAGACTGGTCAAAATCAGCCCATTTATTTAGGTGTTTGTACCCCCCCCCCAGGTCTCTTTATGTAGACCAGGTTGGCCTCTAACTCAAACTGACACTCCTCCTACCTGGACCGCTCCTCAAGGCTGGGATTCCAGGGATGCACCACCACACCCATTTTAACCTCCTAAAGACTTTAATTTCGGGGCGCCCTTCCAGTGGCACCTCTGACCCAGGCCCCTCAGGCCAGTTGTTTGGGAGAGCGGAGAGCACTTTACTGTGAGCATCAGGCTCCTGCAGTTCAGAGCAGCCATGCGTGACCCGCGCATGCCAAGCCAGGAAGCCCCACCCACGAGGCACGTCCTCGTGGGAAACGGGTCTCATAAACGACCACCCCCCACCCCCCAACACTCGGCCCAGCTGGGCTGCAGGGTGCAGGCCTGGGTCCCCCTCCGGCGCCGGAGGACAGAACGTACGTTAGACTGCAGAGCCTCCCAAACTTTCGAACGCATCTCCCTGAGTTCTCAAAGAGCAAGCAGACACCCGGGTGTGGAGGCGGGGAGTGTGGAGCCAGAGTGGGGGGTGGGGAGGGGAAGGGGTGTCTGGGGGTGGGGTAGGTGGGCAGCCTCTCTGCGGCCGGGGATTGGCGGGTGCGAGCCCTCCGCCCCCGCCGCCGGGCCAATCGCCTGCGCCCGCTGTGAGCTGCCAGGTCGGTGCAAGACGGGCCACCCCCGGGGTCCCCATCTGAGCGGTGATCCTGTCCTCGCGCGCGCTCCAGCCCAGCCCAGCCCAGCCCGATCGGCTTCCCCGCGTCTGAGCCCAGGTGAGCTCTGGCCACACCGAGTCCCGCGAGGGCCTCGCCGGGGTCCAGCGCCCCGAGGGCGTCCCCGATCCCTGCGCGCGGGGACTTGGCACCAAGCTGCACCTGGACGCGCGGAGCAGTGCCAGCTCGCGAGTCCCGGGTCCCGGGTCCCTAAGATCCCCGTAACCCCACCGCGGTGCCCTGGCGTCCCCTGGCACCCCTCTGCGACCTGCGCCCGTTGCCCCCTTTCCCGCAAGCTGATCTCCTATTCTGACCACGCACGCGGCCGCGATTCGGAGCGCGGAGCTGGGTCCGGGGTGATAGGCTGCCCCGGTACCCGGTCATCGATCTCCCCTCTTTTGGATAGAGGCCGAGGTTTCGCAAATTGGTCTTCTGGGCCATGGTGCTGGGTGGGGTAAATAACTTTAGTCGTGGCGCTCGGGGTGGCTGCGGCGCCGCCGGAGCGCTGGTTCGTGGCTGGGCCTGGCGGAGGGCGCGCGAGGCAGGGATGCGCAGGGGATGGGAGATCAGGGTTGTACAACTTGCAACTTGCTGAGGGTTTCTTTCCCACGTCACTGCCACACATTGTCCCCAGCCACCCCTTCCGAAGGTCGGGTGGCCAGGCGGTTTGCGCGGGAGCTCGACGGCCTCCGGGCAACCTCACTGGAAGAGTGACCTCTCCGTGCGGACGGGGAGGGACTCAGGTTGCCTTGGGGAGCGCTCGCCAAGGCGAGTTCGAGTTCAGGTCGCCCAGTGGCTTCCTGTTTGGCGACCTTAAGGGCTGGTGCTGGACGACCAGCAGCCTGCAAGTCTTTCTGGAGAGTTCTGAAGCCGGAAGGTGGGGAGGGTGGGGAGGGTGGGGAGGGTGGGGGGGGAGTGCCCAGCCGGAGGGCTCTGTTGAATCTATTTTAGGGTGTTAGTATCAGCTCGCCTGTGTCTGCTGGAGTGGGGTCTCCATGGCTTTCTGTCCAGTCTTGGTGCCCACAGCACACTTACGGGTACCCAGTGTCAGCTTCTATCTCTTGTGTTTTACATAGGAAGTTTGAGCACACACACACACACACACCCGCAAGAAATTTCATGTAGCCCAGGCTGGTCTTCAACTTCTGATCTCCTGCTTCCAGTCCTGGGATTACAGTTGTGTGCAACGTGTCTGGCTTTGTTCTTCATTATTCTAAATTGTGGGTTAAATATACTTAACAGTGATCTTTTCTCTAGGTCAACAGAGGGTATCATTCTTCCAAATAACCCTATGGACCCTGTAGCAGTACACTACAATCTTTTACACTCTATTTAGGAAAGGAGAAAGGAAAGATAAAAATCTTCACCGCTTTTACAAGCGGCCTTGATATAGAATGAGAGAAAGGTAGACATCTTCACAGCCTCTTTTAGGCTGTCCTAAGCTCGAAGAGGACTAGCTGACTGCGAGTCAGACTAGCGTCTCAGCTCACGGTCTGTAAACTCAATCTCTGCAACCTTTGTTCTTTTAGGAATTATCACACTAACGACAGCAACCCAACCAACAGCCACCAGGACTCTCAGGGTTTCAGACTCTTATTCCCTAAGCCAAATGTTCCCATAAACCCATGCGGCACACAATCCCCAAAACAAGCTACAGGTGCCAGAACAACTGCACCTAACCAAACCATAGCCACCTGCAGCAAGCATTCCAAACCCAACTCGTAAACAGCTCTACCACAGCTGGGGTGGGAACGCAAATCTAATCCAAACGCCAATTTTCCTTTTTACAGAATCCAGAGTGACAAAAACTTCTTCCAAGTGTTCCACTACAGTACCCTCTCAAGAAATTCGGATCACATTTAAATTATTTAGAACACCAGGATGGGGTCCATGTTAGGCAAACAGGTGTTGGGGGATATGGAGAGATGGCTCGGTGGTTAAGAGTACTTGCTGTTCTTGCAGAGGACCCCGGTGCTCACAATCATCTGTAATCAACTGTAGCTCCAGTTCCAGGGGATCTGACACTCCCCTCTGGCCTCCAAGGAGCACAAGACACACACGTGGTGCACATACATACACGCAGGCAAAACACGCATACACATTAGTAAATCTAAAAATTTATTTTATTTTGCTTTTGTTGTTGTTTTTGGGACAAGGTCTCTAAATAGCCCTGGCTGTCATGGAATTTACTGTGTAGACCAGGCTGGCCTTGAACCCACAGAGATCAGCCTGCCTCTGCCTCCTGAGTGTGGGATTAAAGTGTGCCATCACAGCCAGCTTTAAAACAGCTTTTAAAAGCAGCTTGTATTCTTTGCGGAATAATAGCAAGAAAATGTGTACACGTTAAGCACACACACAGTTTTTCTTGGTTTTGTTTTGTTTTTGGTTTGTTTGTTTTTTAAGAAGAGGAGATAAAACCCAGGACCTGGCATTTGCTAGCTACCACACCCTCTCCCACCAAGCTACACACGCAACCTCCGAATAGTTTTAATCTGAAGTTTAGCCTGACGTACAGAAATAATCCATATGGAGATGGCATTTTATCGCTTCATCCACCGTATTGCGCAACTGCGGTCACTGTACGAGGTTTTTGGCGAGTGTTAAATGTCACCTTGACACAGTATTAGAGCCCAATTAGGGGTCTCAACACGGACACTGCCTAGATCAGATTGGCCCGGCGGCGTGGCCGTAGTAGGGAATTGGTACTTTCTGTGGGAGGAAGACCCAGTCCAGCAGGCGACACTGTTCCCTAAGCAGGGAGTCTTGAACTTGTAGAAGACCCGAGAAAGCTGTTTGAGAGCAGATGACATGTGTTTCTCTGGGTGTGATGTGAGTAGCTACTAAAGTCCCCGCCCCAACCTCCCTGAAATGATGGACTGCAGTCCCGGAACGCAGCGAACTAACCCTCCTCCTCTCGGGCGCTTTTGATCAGTACATTTTATCAAAGCTGCAGAGAGAGTAGGACCAGTCGTGGGTTATTGCTGTTGTTTTGTTCTTGTTTTAAATCACCCCCAAAGCTCCTGTGCATTAAGCAATTGCATTCTCTCCTCACACACCTGACTTTGATGTCTCCTGTGCTCCGTCCCTGTTGATTTGCCTTTCTGGGCCCCTCAAAGGACGTTTGATTATTCTGGGCATTTTGTATAAATGACATTTGTTTTATGATTGGCTTCTTTCATTTAGCGTTATATCTTCAGGTTTCTTTCTTCCTTTTAAAGATTTCCTTACTTGCGTCTATGTCTGTGTGTGCATAGGACACCCCGCTCGCCACACGGGTGCTGAGATCTGAACTCCAGTCCTCATGATTTCAAAATAAGCACTTTTTAAAAAAAATTTTTTTGGGGGGAGCTTTTTCGAGTTAAGATTTCTCTGTTGTAACCCTGGCAGTCCTGGAACTCACTCTGTAGTCTAGACTGGCCTCGAACTCACAGAGAGATCTGCCTGCCTCTGCCTCCCGAGTGCAGACCACCCAGCCAAAATAAGCACTTTTAAGTGCTAGGCCATCTTGATATCCCCCATCTATTACTTTTTTTTGGCTGCATAGTATTCCATTGCATGGATGGAACATGTGTTTTGTGCGTCCATTCATCAGGGCCTGGTTTTGGCTCTCCAGCACTGTCACGAGAAAGGGCACACTAAGTAGCTATTTCCATTATTATTATTATCTTTCTTATCTGTCTTGGAGTCCAATTGCTGGGTCATGTGGCCATTCTGTTTAACCTTCTGAAATGGAATCTAACAGTTTTCCACAGCAGCTGGAGCCTGCTACTTTCCTCCCATCCTTGCCGGATCTGTCTGAGCAGAGCCCCGACACCCACAGGGAGTGCAGGAACCAACTTCCAAACCAATAAGATCTCTGTTCCCTCTGCAGATCCCAAACATGTCTTCAGGGACACCCCGGTGTGAAGATGGCTCTGCCGGGTGCCCCCAGCACTTGGAGGCGCACCCGGAGAAGGGCCCTTCGGGGGACAAGGAGCGCCTATGGATCCCACCGGATACCCCAAGCAGATGCACCTGGCAGCTGGGCAGGCCCGTGGCAGACTCCCCACATTACCACACAGAGCCGTAAGTCTCTGGCTTTGATCCCAAGATGGAGGGTCTATTTCCTTGAGGGGTGGGGCAGAGTTGTGGAGGCCATACAGCCACCAGGCTCAGAGCTGAGATTCCCTGACCTGGGGACTGTGGGTGCTGTAGGGGGGGGGGGCTGGGGATAGAAATTTTCTATCAGAGTGGCTGAGCTTTGTCTGAACTGTAGCTCACATGTACTGAGTGTTTGGCTCTGGCGGGCTCCTTTTATGGTTGGGTAAAGACTGTCCCGGCACTGGTAGGTATCTGCCATGACCTTGTTTTGAAATTAATCATTCCACACACGGTCAGTAGTTGAGTCAATCAGGAGCATGCACCTCCTCGCACCCTGTTCTGAGTACCCAGGAGGGAGCCATGCAGGTTCCTGCCCTGTTGTAAAAGCTATTAGGGTTATCTTCCTTTCCTTAGTCTAATGTCCTCAAATTAGAACCAGTGGGTGAAAGGATCTGTGCTGTAAACCTTGGAGTCCTGTTCCCTGTGTGCGGCCACCAACGTTTATGGTTATTGGTTCAAAAGTCGGAGTGAGCACCGTGCAGGGGTGGGAGGCAGCATTTTCAAGGGGCCTAAGGGGGCGGGGGTTGGGGGGATGAAAACTTGCACACTAGAAGCTGAGCCCATTGAATGGGCTCCAGCGCTGGGAGCTCAGGAGACAAGTGGGGGGCTGGTCAGATGAGCCCTTGCCAGGACAACCCAGCAGGAAGAAGGGGCTGTGGCTGCAGGAGGTGCGGGGAAAGCTGACCCCCTGAGGGCTCCTGAGGGCCTGGGAACTGCTAGTTCAAAGACATGTGTGGCACATATCCACCTTAAGGGCAAGTTTGTTTTGATCAGCCAGCCCTCCCTTTGCCAGAAGGACAAAGAGGGAGGGAGCCCTAGGGAAGGAAGCCTCGGGCACTCGATTGAGGTCCCTGCAGGCTGGCACTGACTGGGGGACCTAGTATGGGACCAGATATAGTCAGAAAGACGGGACAGATTGAATAGGGTGAGACAAGCCAGCCAGTTCCAGAGGCTCCTGATGTGGGGGCTGCAGAGTCGGGGACAGGTGGGCAGGCGGCCCTGATGAGGGATTGGGGTTTCTGAGGTCCTGTGGGGGTGACCTCCTGTGCTGGCAAAGCCCGGGCAGTTGGGATGAGCGACGCAGATCTGAGCCTTCACCTGTACAAACATCTGATAACTTTCTGCTTGGTCACACCTGAGTCCTCAGCCTGCATCCAGATGCCATCCGGGCCTGGCCTCCCTGGGGTTCCCGGTCAGGAGCTCTTGGCTTGGTCCAGTCTATCTCCACTTTTCTGAGTAAAACCAAGGACAGCCCGGGAAGGGAGCATGGCCGGCTCTTCTGCAGAGCAAGACTCCACTTCTCTGGAAGACCTGGTTGGAATCCAACCTGTTGCTGCCTGTTGGCGCCCAGGCAGCTTTTTCTTCCCACTCTGGAACTCCTTACTCCCTCTCTGACCAGGGGTAACTGAGGCTTCTATTTAGTCAGTTTGGCGCCAGTGTGAGAAGCCTGGAGCAGGGAGGCAGGGAGGCAGGAAGCCAGGGCCCGGCAGCCTGGCAGCCATGACTTCTGGACGTAGGCGCAGGTCCCTGAGCAGGGTTGAAGAGTGCAACTAGGCATGGACAGGGAGTATGTGCACACGCAGCCATGCCTGAGCCTGTGGATGGAGACTGTTCTAGAAACCACTTTGGTCACATTGTGCTGCAGAGCAGCCCTGCAGCTCTTGACCTGTCGCCGGAGCCCCGGCCCCAGGGACGAGCATGAGCAGCCCAGCCTTGGGCCTTTGGTTTCCACGAACCGCTTCTTCCGCCTTGCTGGCCCTGTGATCCCAGGCTTCTGGGGAGTCAGGGGTATGTACCACTGGCAAGTGGCAGATGTCTGAGGACCCAGCCCTGGGAGGGAGGCACCTCAGTTGTTCAGGGAACTGAATCAAAAGGAAAAGAGATGTGCTGGCAGCTGGAGGGCTGAGGGACCAGAGGGTTAGGATTCTCGGGAAAGGCTTTCTAGACAGAGGCTGAGTCTATTGTCTCAAAGTCAATCAAGGTTTGTTTGTTTTTATTGAGACCGGGCCTTGTTATGTACCTTAGATTGGCCTGGGCCTTGAACTCATAACAATCCTCCTGCCTCAGCCTCACAAGTACTAGGATTACAGGCATATGCCACCGAGCCTGACTGTTTTTAGTTTGAGACAGAGCTTGCTGCTGTGGGAAGTAACATCTGGAAGGTTGGTGATGTCAGCAGGTAAAGAATTTACCAGGGCATGGGCTGGAGAAATGGCTCAGCAGTTAAGAGCACTGGCTGCTTTTCCAGAAGACCTGGGTTTAATTCCCAGCACCCACATGGCAGTTCCAGGGGATCTGACACCCTTATACCAATGCACATAAATAAAATTAAATAAATTATTTTAATGAAAAAATAATAATTTATCAGGGAGAAGAAGAAAGAATTTATTGAAATGCACTGTTTCTAACAGGTGAATTCTCAGAGAGGAGAACATGTGGCTGAGGGGGGGGGAGAGAGATTTAGAGAGGGATGTCTGAGAGAGGGTCTCCATGTGTCCCAGACTAGCTTCAAACTCACTATGTGACCAAGAAATGACCTTGAAATCTGGGTTCTCCTGCCTCTGCCTCCCAAGAATTGAAGGGTGCTACTATGCCTGCTGAGAGCTCTTTCTGTAAACTAGGGGGAATTACATGGTCTCCCATCGAGGGCCACTTGTGCTGGGTCTGCATGTGGATATATAGATGGGACGCCACTGTCTAGTTAAGTAATTTTATAGCACGAATCATCTTTTCTTGGAGAGTGGCCATTTGTTCAGACAGCACAGGTCCTTGGGATTTAGGCTCAAGCTGTCATAATCACTAGGGTGAGGCCTGGCCTCCAGCCATAGCTGTTAGGCCCCACATATCTGTGTGAGATGTCCTAAGTCGCTAGGGGTCACTAGGCCTGCTGCTGGATTGAGGGGGAACCACATTGGATACCACTCTTGCCACCTTGTTTGAGACTTTCTTGTTGTTCATTGATTTCTTTTTTTCTTTTTAGTTTTTCAAGACCAGAGTTTCTCTCTGTAGACCAGGCTGACCTCAAATTCACAGAGACCCACCTGCCTCCCGAGCTCGGGGATTAAAGGTGTGCGCCCCCGTTGCCTGGCTTAAGAAAAACAAAAACAAGAAAACAAACACACATTTGCTAATAGTGAGAAATAAAAAGAGAATCCACAGATGCAGGCAGGATGGGAGCCTGGCTATAGAATCCAGCTGCGCTGTAAAATTAATTCTCTTTCATTTGTTTTTTGAGACAAGGTCTCCATACATGAAGCCCTGGCTGTCCTGGAACTCACTGTGTAGATCAGGCTGACTTCAAACTCACAGGGCTGCTGCCTCTGCCTTCTGAGTACTGGGATTAAATGCATGTGCCACCAAGCCTAGCCCTCTTCCCCCCCTTCCCCTTTTTTTTTAGGTTCTGAGGATCTAATTAAACCAATTTTTAAGAACGCATCTCAGGGTTGAGTGGGGGTGGGGATGGGGGTGGGTACATGACTCATTGTAGTTTACCACAGTGTGTTGAGACCCTAAAAGGCCTCCCCAGTGGGTGGTGGGCCTCCTGTTTATCCTCAAGGGACTCCCTGCAAACCTAGGGTGTTGCCTGAGAATAGAATCCCCCCCCCCCAGCTCACAAGAGTGAAACCAGTGTCAGTCTAGAGTCACCTGTGATGCTGGGGTCAGAATGTCCAGTAGGTCAGGCCTGGCCAACCTCAAAAGGAACCTCTCAAACTGAAACCCGGTCACAGGATCGGTCAGGAGGGCAAAAGGACTCGCTGTCCTGTCACCTGTAAGTTTCTTGGATCAGAAAGTCTGGCCAGGAGGGGAATAATGGAATCATAATGGTCATGCCACCGGCAGCCAAATGCACTCTGCCCTGCCTGCTCTGTGTGTGGTGGGTGGGGGGGGCAGTAAATGGTGGCGATGGTGGATGGCTGATGTACAAATCCAGCCACATGTATTCCATTTCCCCCTGCTCAGGAGAGCACTGCTGAGGTCAAGAGAAAGGGAGGAAACAGAACGAAGGAGCCGGGGTGGTGGCGGTGGCGCTGCACACCTTTAGTCCCAGCGCTGGGCGGGATGGGGTGGGGGTGGGGGTGGGGGGGTGGTGGAAGGGGGCAGAGGCAGGAGGAATCTCGAGGCCAGCCTGGTCTACAGGGTGAGTTCCAGTTGCCTCTGCGTCTTGAACACTGGGATTAAAGGTGTGTGCCACCACCGCCAGGCTCAGAGCTAGAGAATTTATTGAGATAACACAGCACGGGGAGGCAGCGAGGATCTCCAGTCTTAGAGGACATCCTTAGGGGACGTTACTGCACCTTAACTCACAGAACATACGCCATCCATGTGGCGTTCATATGTGGGAGGAAAAGCAAGCGCCACGCCGTGCTGTCCCGTAGTCAGTTTTGTAGTATGGATTGTTCTTGAGACCAGTCATCTGTCCAGGTGTCCAGGGCCAGGCAGGCGAGGTTCTAGATGTCTGTGTAAGGCGCCCTACGCTGAGAGAGTCAAGTTCCCAGGGAGTACTCCTGACTGGGTTTTAAAGTGTGACGATTTTAGTTTTTCCTCTTTGACGTTGTTGCTGCTGTCCGTGCATTCATGTATCCCTCACTCTGTAGCCCAGGATGGCCTTGAACTCACTTTGTAGCTCAAGCCATTCTAGAACTCACAACCCCCTGCCTCAGCCTCTTGAGTCCTGGGGTTACAAACACGTGACGTCGTGCTCAGCTATTTTTAATTTTTACTCTGGGGGGGGAGGGATTAACATTTCTGAGAACTTGCCAAAATGAGAGAGAACATCGTGTCCTAGATGGGAACTCAGCTTCCCATCACCTGTAATGTCCTGTGAGACCCGCGGGCACGTTCGGACCCAGGGAGTGGAGGTTACCTGGAGATCCAGTCCCTCAAACTGGGCTTCAGGTGTGTGTGGGTGGGTGCTTGCGTGCGTGTAATCTACGCCACGCGTGGCTCTCTCTGCCAGGCGTTCCACTGCGCAGGCCCTCCCCCAGGAGGCCCTTTTGGTTCTTAATTTTCTAAATGCACACGGTGCCGCGGCTCGAACTGTGCCTCCGTTTTGTTTCCTGAGTGGCCTCCTCTTCTCTCTCTGTTTTAGGACAAAGTCTCCAAAAATTTTGCCAGATATTCTGAGGAAAATTGGGGACACCCCCATGGTCAGAATCAACAAGATTTCAAAGGACGCGGGACTCAAGTGCGAGCTATGTGAGTGTCTGGCTCTGCCCGGGCTGCCTCCATCCTCCACCAGGGCCCTGGATGACCCCTAGTTGAGGCTCTGGGGTGGGTCTGCTGCGGGGTCTGCTGGGATGCAGGATGTGGTAACTGAGACGGCCCCTCTCCGACTGATGGCCAGGGAAGCTTGGAGGGAAGGAGCCAGCCTGGGAAGGTCCTACAGAGGTCAAAGGCAGAAGTGAAGTGGAGCAGAGTGTGTCTTTGTTCTTTGATACAAGGTTTCTCTATGTAGCTCTGGCTGGCCTGGAACTCAATATGTAGATCAGGATGGCCTCGAACTCACAGAGACTGCCCTGCCTCTGCCTCCCAAGTGACTTCCCTGTTTCTTGGAGTCTGGAAGATCACCCAGCCACTTAATTATGCGACAAAGAGTGGGAATTAGGTCCCAAGTGAATGCAGGTCATCTGGGGAAGGGTTCTTTGCAGGGAGCTGTTACCAAGCAGGGGTGTAGGCATTCATAGCCTAGGCTATTATCTGGAGTAAGGGCTAAGCTGGCTTGGCCCAGGAGGAGTGGGGTGCCAATCTGAGGACATGTGGATGCCGACTGGGGCCAAGAGAACAAGACATTTAAAAACCCCTCTGTGCAGGGCAGTGGTGGCACACTTTTAATCCCAGCGCTCAGGAGGCAGAGGCAGGCAGATCTCTGTGAGTTTGAGGCCAGCCTGGTCTGCAGAGTGAGTCCCAGGACAGCCAGAGTTACAACAGAGAAACCCTGTCTCAAAAAATCAAAAAGTAAATCAATGCCCCCACCCCCACCCCCGTGACCACAGCATCTCCTCTGGCTTTGGGAGACAGTCTGTTTGTGGTAGGTTTCAGAACCAAGAAGTAGCCAGGAAGGTGGTCCATGGATGCTCTGGAGTAGGGTGCTTCTCCAGCCGTTTGAGGTGGGGAAGAACGATAGCAAATAAGGGTTCAGCATGGAAGGAGTTAATACATGCTCTCGGATGCCTGGGCATGAGGACTGGGCCCACTGACCAAGCATAAGGGAGACAGTCAAGGGCAGAAGAGTTTGGGGCAACTGGGGCAGGGGCTTCAGGACTAAGGTGGTCTGCTTGAGCTGGCCACCCTGCGGGAGTGTGGAGGCTCAAATCCAGCCGCCTACCGCTTGCACGTGTTCTGCTGGGGCATGCTCTCCAACCATCCACCCAGCGGTTCTTGGCTATCTTCCCATTCGCTTAGCGTTGCCATGGGTCTGCAGGGTAGGTGGGAAACAGCTGTGACCAGGAGTGTCCAGGTACAGAAGTGGGCAGTGGGCGTGGAAGTGCCCAGAATGGCAAACACCAAATCTAGCCTTCATCCTGGGGGGCGTACCAGGTAGTTAAGGGCAGCAGGAGTCTGTGGGGGCCAGGGCGTCCTTTCCTCGTTTTGGTTCACGGTTGGCTTTCAGTGGCCAAGTGCGAGTTCTTCAATGCGGGCGGGAGCGTGAAGGACCGCATCAGCCTTCGTATGATCGAGGATGCTGAGCGAGCCGGAAGCTTGAAGCCTGGGGACACGATCATTGAGCCCACTTCCGGCAACACAGGTGAGGGCAGGGCCAGTTAGGGTGGAGCAAAGGCCGAAGGAAGGTCCCTGGCCTGTGCAGACCTACAGGGGGGGCCAAGAGGGAAAGGTTGGTCCCTGGCTGTCTCTTCCCTGGTGTGTGTGTTCTTTTCAGCTTCAGTCCCAGAAGCACGTCTGTGTATCTGGCTGCCAGGATAAATTCCCCTAAGCTCGCTGTCATGGTTCCTCTCTGTAACAGGGGCCCTTTGTCCGTTCTTAATTCTGGGGCTTGCTTGCCCTTGGGGTCCCAGGCAGGGACAGGAAGGAAGGCACAGGGCTCTGGGGCAGGGGCCCTTCTCATCCGATACGATACGTGTGACCCTCAGGGATCGGGCTGGCTCTGGCAGCTGCTGTGAAGGGCTACCGCTGCATTATCGTGATGCCAGAGAAGATGAGCATGGAGAAGGTGCGCCTAGGGCAGCCTCGGGTGGGGTTAGGTGGAGGGCGTGGCCGGTGGGAGGGCGTGGCCGGTGGGAGGGTGTGGCTCCATGGGCTATTGCTGAATCAAATGAATGAAAATGTGACCTGGTGGGGAGAGAGGTGCTTTGGCTTCCAGAGTCCCAGAGTCCTCTCTCTGCTATACAGAGTCTTTGCCCCTGCCCCGTGTGTGTGTGTGTGTGTGTGTGTGTGTCTGTGTGTGTGTGTGTCTGTGTGTGTCTGTGTCTCCTCACCCTTAATTTATTTTTTAAAAAAAAAGTAAGCTGGGGTGGATGAAGGGCAGGCCCAGAGGGTACCACTTTGGCTGATGCCTAGGCACAGGTGCCAGGCCTTGTATTAAAGGCATGGTTTTCCCTGGACAGGTGGATGTGCTGCGGGCTTTGGGAGCTGAGATTGTGCGGACACCCACCAACGCCAGGTTCGATTCCCCCGAGTCTCACGTAGGAGTGGCGTGGCGACTGAAGAACGAAATCCCCAATTCTCACATCCTGGACCAGGTCAGGTGTCTCCTCCTCCCCAGGAGGCAAATTTGTGGTCAGGGATTTGCATTTGAGTAGTGTTTCCTACGGGGCCCTGTTTCGAGAATGGGGGATTGATCTCTGCCTAGCATGAGCAGGGTGATGGCAGTCCCTCTGGGGAGGTACTTCAGGGCTCTGTTCATGGCAGAGCCTTTGGTTTCTGCTCTCTCAGTGCCAGTATCGGAGGGCGGTCCCACTGGATACAGCCCCGCTGTACTTGGTCAGCAGAGAGGTCAGGTTATCCTTTCCAGAGGACCCTCTGGGCTCTAAAGAAGCAGAACGTCTAAGAACCTGCAGCCTGGGGCCCAGCCCTCTGTTTATTTTGCTTCTGGGTTAATTTCACAATGTGGTGACCTGGTTTTAGTATCTCTTAGGCGGTGTTCCCGAGCCACAGTTCTCTCTAGGCTGCTGTAAGACTCACTGGCCAGCATGGAGCTGACTGTCCAGTATCCATGCATGACGCCTGCAGTTTCCGGCAGCTCACAGCCTCTCTGTTCTTCTGCACAGTACCGCAATGCCAGCAACCCCTTGGCGCACTATGATGACACCGCTGAGGAGATCCTGCAGCAGTGCGACGGTGCGTGCCTTCCACCCCTCCACCCACCTTGTCACAGTGATCTCTTATTCTAGCTTCATGTCTATGATAAGAACGCCCCTACGGAAAGCAGCTTCGGGGAGAAAGGGTTAGCTCACAGTTCCAGGTTCCAGTTTGTTATCGTGGGAAAGTCAAGGAGGCAGGAACTTGAAGCCGGTCACGTGATAACCACACTCCAGAGCAGACAGAAGAGCATGCATGTGTGCCTAGTGCCTAGCTAACTTTCTCTACCCTTATACAGTCTAGGACTCCCTGCCCAGGAAATGGTAGCATCCACAGTGGGTGGGTCTTTCCGCATCAATTAATATAATCAAGGCAGTCCCTCAAAGCCATGCCCACAGGCCAACCTGATCCAGACAATCCCTCATCCAGATGCTCTTCTGTCAAGATTTTGGGCGGTGTCAAATTTACAGAGCTATTATACTCAGTCAAGAGTGGTCCCCCGGGACTGAACGAGCCACTCAGCTTAAACATCCCTCTCTGAGAAACAGTTTAGAGACTGTTCCCCCCTTCCTTTGAGCCCATTTATCCCCTGTCCATGCTTCCCCTGTGTCCCAGACACAGGGGTTCAGACTATGTGCTCACCCCAACATCCTCTAGGCTGTGGTAGGGGCTGTTGAGAGCATGTTGGTGCGGGCTTCACATAGGGAGATCAAGATCTAACTGGGGCGTTGAATTTGACAGTTTTCCTTACCTCCGGAGCTGTACAGTGATAGCTGCAATTAGCTTTCTCTCAGTATAGGTGTGAGGCTCCTTGGAACCATGTATATATGCTGAGTGACCAGCTCCTGGGGCTTCTGGGACGGTTCTCTAAGAGGTCCTCATGGGAGAAGGTGCTGGAAGGTCCCATCCTTTGTTTCCCCCTTAGAACCTGGTGTTGTCATTAACCCAGGTGAAGACCTGCTCTGTGCCCAGGAGCCGGACGTAAAAGCCCAGGTGTCTGCGTGCCCGGTTTTATGAGTGTAGATTCTCATTCGGCAGAGTCGGGGCACATTGCTTCATTCCTGAGCTTGCCCAGCTCATACTTGCCAGATGAGGAGCTGACCCTCAGCTGTATGAGAGCCTGGGCCAGTTCTCAGCCTCAGCTTCAGCCATCTTTCCCCCCCTGTATCTTAAAATCCATTTTGCTTTTCTGTATCGCCCCCCAATCAAACAGCCTAGGAAAGCACACAGTCGAGAGTTTCCCTCTGCCAGACTTCTGGCTGCTAGCTGTCCCATCCCTGTAAATTCACCTGTATTGGTAGTTCAAAAGCCAAGGTCAAAGTGCAAGCAGCAGCCTCTGCCTTGGACATGCTATCCACAGGTGAGGCAGTGAAGGGCGATGTTTAAGATTATCTCGCTGACCTGATTTACTGTGAGTATGCGTCTGCCGATGGTCATCAAGCATGGTGGGCTGGCTGAGTGCTGGCCTGAGACTGTCCTCCCTCCCCCAGGGAAGCTGGACATGCTGGTGGCTTCAGCAGGCACGGGTGGCACCATCACAGGTATCGCCAGGAAGCTAAAGGAGAAGTGCCCTCGGTGTAAAGTGAGTGTGCCCCCATGGTGGGGCTGGTGCAGACTGGGTGGCTGAGAGGGAGGGCCTGGCTTTGCTCTTCCCTGTGGCCAGAGCGCTGCTGGCATCGGGCTGGGAGGTCCCTCTGCCTGGGGGACATTCCTATCTCATCCAGTCACTGTTTTGAATGGTTGCATCAAGTCGCCTGGGAGAAACACGGGGAGCACAGAGTCCTGGGGGTTTGGGGGGTAGCTTCTGTGCAGAGTGAGATGAAACCTTTTGGATTCGCTCAGAAACCCACTCAAGACAGTCCCACTTTGCCTTGGGTTAGGGGCAGGCCTGATGAAGGGGGACACAGAAAGAGGGGCATTTTTCTCCCCATGAGACTGTCCGCCCTCCAGGAAGAGGTCAGTGTCCAAAGCTGCCCTTTGTCTCCAAAGGCTCTCAAAAGATCCACGCTTGAGACTTTTCCTAAAGCAGCCCTGGGCATTGACTCCGATAGGTGGTGGCCTTACTGCTTCTTGTCTGGGGTTCTGGAATTCCTCCTCGGATCTGGGACTAGCGTGTGCAACCTGTGCGCCGGTCATTAACAGGCAGATACTAGTATCGATGTTCACTCTGATGGCAGCTGCCTGGGGTGGGGTTGGACTTCTCCATGACCCGAGCCCTAAAGCTGCCCATCCTGCAGATCATAGGTGTAGACCCTGAAGGATCCATCCTCGCGGAGCCTGAGGAGCTGAACCAGACAGAGCAAACAGCCTACGAGGTGGAAGGGATCGGCTACGACTTCATCCCGACGGTCCTGGACAGGGCGGTAAGTTGGGCCGAAGTGCTCCCCCAGGCGGAGTCGCGGGCTGCTGCCAGCCGCTTACCATTCTTTCACACTCTGGCACTGCAGCTGGCCCAAGTGTTGACGGGATAGGAGCTGAGACAGGGTGAGATGCTTCCCCACGTTCAGGTTTGAGCCAGACACTGCTGGACACAGGCTTTGAGATGCAAAGTGAAGGGCAGAGGTGGAGGTGGGGTGGCCACTCTTCGCAGAGGCCACCAGACTCGCAAAGATGCACGAGTCACTCTGCAGAGCATAACAGAGCTGGGAAGGGCAGAGAAATCTAGGTTTGCACATCCAGGGGATGAAGTCTTCCGTGAGATTCCCCCTCCCCGCGCACCCCGGCCTGAGCCAAGGCCCGTGACTCTGTCTTGCCACAGGTGGTGGATAAATGGTTCAAGAGCAACGATGAGGAGTCCTTCGCCTTTGCCCGCATGCTCATTGCACAGGAAGGACTGCTGTGTGGTGAGTGGCCAAGCCGCCCCGTGGGCTGCAGGGTAGGGGACACTCCAGGAGATGCCTCTCTGCTACCTTCTAGTCCAGATGGATCAGCGGCATGGTCGGTCATTCTGAGGTTGTGTGACTGCAGTAGCTTCCCCCTCTCAGCTGGGGCTGTCCGTCAGTCAAGGCACTTCCTTCCTTAGCTCAGTTTGCATGTCCACTATAGTGGACATGTTATCTGTCATTTCTGGAGTCATCTATGATGAGGGCAGGAGGCACAGGGCACAGACCTGGAACTCAGTTTGTAGACCAGGCTGGCCTTGAACACACAGAGATCCACCTTCCTCTGCCTCCCGAGTGCTGGGATTAAAGGCGTGTGCTACCACTGCCTGCCTCCCTTCTAATTTTCAAGGCAAGCTCGCAGGGTGTTTTTCTCCCCTCCATTTGCAAACATCCCCGTCCATGGAATGGGTGCTCAACCTGCAGCAGCTAGATGCTGGGTCCCCCACCCAGAGGGAGCTGGCATAGCACTTCTGGGTCTCTGTGCAACTGAGGCATGTCCAGAAGCAACCTCTACAGCCTTCCCCCCTACCTGGGCTCCTCATTCATCCTGCTCAGGGTGGTCAGAGCACCACCCCCTGACCACAGATGGAGCAGCAGAAGCCTGAACTCGCCCTATAAATGTGGCCCCATCTGTTTTGAGGGGGGTACCTCTCATCATGTTGGAAGGGGGTAGGGGAAGGCAATCGGCCACAGTTTGGCCGGATCCTCAACAGCCAAGCACTATCCGGAGGGAGGGAACAAGCCCGTGTTGATTGAAAAGACCTTTAGCGTGACCAGTAGGAGGAGACCTGTACCTGGCTCTCACTCAGTGAGCGTGTACCCCACAGTCTAAGCCAAGTGATTCTCAACCTTCCCAACGCTGCGACCCTTTAACACAGTTCCTTATGTCATGGTGACCCCCCAACCATAAAATTATTTTTATTGCTACTTCATAACTGTAATTTTGCTACCGTCATGAATTGTAATGTAAATATTAGATATGCAGATGGTCTTAGCGGCCCCTTTGGGCTTGAAAACCTGGGCTTTTGAGAGACGAGTCGCAGGACGACGGGCCTCTGTGAGAGGCAGCAGTATGACATTATTGATTGCCTTGTGCCTTCTTAGGCTGAGCCCAGATGAGCCACTCTGGAGAGAAGCAACAGTGTCTTTGGGTCTCTGTGCAGGTCCCAGGGCCAGGGGCCCTATATGGTCAGTGTCCCAATGAACCTGGGGCTCTCGTTATAATGTGAGACCTAGTGTCACCTACTTGCTTCGCACGGTGGCTATGAGCAGTCAGTGAGACGCATATTGTCCTTGGTTGGCTCATGGCTTGGGGTCAGGCTTTTGCTTGGGGGACCAAAAGCTTCTACCGCGAGCCCCTATTCTGGCTGAGCATGAAGCCTCATTTGCCCTGGGGTCTCCCCAACTCCTCAGTGAGGGTTAAATTATGAAATGCAAGGTCCGTCGACTGTGAGGACGAGATTCCCATAGACCCTTCCAGAGTGTGCGCAGGCATGTATGAGATGCGCACGGCCACGTATCCGTGTACACCCCCGAATGGTTCCCATGGATCCTTCTAGAGTGTTGGGTTACACACGCACCTGTGCCGGATACACACACAAGGCAAGTCTAATGGTCCTCTCGGCAGGTGGAAGTTCAGGCAGCGCCATGGCTGTGGCCGTGAAGGCCGCCCAGGGGCTGCAGGAAGGACAGCGCTGTGTGGTCATCCTGCCCGACTCTGTGCGGAACTACATGTAAGGCACACCCCTTGTCCCCGTTGCCCTCCAGGCTCTGTGTGTGTGTGTGTGTGTGTGTGTGTGTGTGTGTGTGTGTGTGTGTGTGCACGCGTGTGTCTATGCACATCCATGGCGAGAGCTCTAGTGGACAGCTGTGTCCCTCATGTACCCCCTCTGTCCTGGACTCTTGGGTTTGTCTCCATTACCCCTGAGGCTATCTGGTTGCCATGGGCCAAACCATACTGATGTTTTCATGGGGTGGTCTAGTTTGCTTCCTGCCCACCAGTTCTGCTGTTTCATTGGCTGCCCTAAACCCGCCCTGGGAGGGTGTGTGTACCCTGGCTGGGTTCTCATAGGACTCTCTGTGATGAGCTGGCTCAGTACCCTCCAAGGCTTCGTTGGTGCTGATATCTGTACTCGCAGGAGAGTCCCGGCTCCCTGCCTGGCCACCTGTGAGCAGCGGGCTTGAAGTCCTGTGAACTGCCTGGGTCCCTGGCTGATCTAGGGAGAGCTATTCTGCAGCAGGCCTCATGGGCAACAGGAATGGTAGAGACAGGGATCCCAAGTCTCCCTCCCCTCCTGGGCTCTCTCCACAGCCTGTGAGCTATAATGTCTGGGTTCAGCTTGGCAGACTGGCAGGGCCAGGCATGGTGAGTGGGCATCCTGTTGGCTTCCAGGTAGGTTGACAAGCAACGCAGGAGGCCATCTATCTTCCTGTTGGTTGCTTCTCTCCCTCTGTTCCTGAGGGGTCCTGCCTCCCTTCTAAGCACATGGCTAGGCTATTGGCTACTTAGCCTAGCTCCTGGGAAGGAAAGCACAGAACGTGGGTCAACGCATCCAGGCGGGTCCCAGATCGGGGGACTAAGAGTTGACGGAACACGAAGAATTCTGGAAGAGTGTTGTCAGTGGAACAAACATCTCTTGAGTTTAATGCAAGGGTCGTGACATTTTATGGGGTTCAGACAGGAGAAGGTCTTTGGTACTCAGGGGTAAAGGCTATTGGTTAAGACAGGGATGCTGGGATAGGCATACCCCAGGGACAGGGACTTAGGTAAGAATTCTGTCAATCACAGCCCGCCTTTTGAAGGGGGTAGAGTTTTGCTGTGGCTTGTGGTGTCAGCACAGAGACTGCAAAGGGGAGGGGCTTCATGTTGGTGTCCCATGTCCTCTACCTACCTCCTTGGGACAGATCCTACTAGCAGCTCTATAGCCTGCTTTGAAGCCTTTGGACAGAATGAGAAAGGCTTCCTCTGTTGATGCAGACCCGGGGGGTGGGGGGAAGGTCCAAGGAGGAGGCTGCTCAGGAACCTGCAAAAGGGGTCCTGACCACAGAAGCTTCCAGAAGCAACCTCCTTGGTTCGGTCAGCCCAGATGCCCGGTAACCCTCAGTTCTCTGCCCCCCTGGAGCTCTTCCATCCTTTCGTCATATACTGAAACAGTAAGGCCCAAGGCAGTTGCGAGACCCTCAGAACCTCATCCCTGACCATACATACGCCCCGCATGGGGTACGGAAGCCTCGGTGACACCCTGACCCCACAGGTCCAAGTTCCTGAGTGACAAGTGGATGCTGCAGAAAGGCTTCATGAAGGAGGAGCTATCGGTGAAGAGGCCTTGGTAAGGATGATCCCTGGGTGAGCAGGAAAGGTGGCCTTCCGGTTTCCCACCATGGTGGCTCTCTCGCAGCCCTCTCTCCTGCTTCACACTTCCTTTCCTGCCCTGCTTCCGCCCTCTCCTTCAGGTGGTGGCACCTGCGTGTTCAAGAGCTGAGCCTGTCGGCACCGCTGACTGTGTTGCCCACGGTCACCTGTGAGCACACCATCACCATCCTCCGAGAGAAGGGCTTTGACCAGGCACCTGTGGTCAATGAATCGGGGTCAGTCTCACCCTCGCCCCAGGCCAGGGCTCTTGACTTTAGGCTGTGCCAGGATCCCAGATCCTGTTCCCCAGGCCTCTGTGTCCATGTCACTAAACAGGACGGGCAGCGACAGGCTTGGTGTGGTCACTTTGAGTACGAAGTCCAGAGCCTGCTGACCATTGTGTCCCTGAGCAGCTGAGATTGGGTCATACTAACTCTTCAGGCCTCAGTGCTTCTGTCCTCCAGTTCATTGTCAGGACCCAGGTTCACCCTTGCCCAGGAAGTAGATGACAGGCACCCTGGGGGTGGCTCACAGAGAAGTGCATGGTAGGGAGTCCCGGTTGGCTAGCATCCTGTATCCAGCCTCAGAAGTGTGATGGCTGGCCACCCTGGACCCCTCAGGAGACATAAGCAACACAGGACTTGTAAACTTACTTGTCCCTCTGAGGAGTTCCTCTATTCTCCTCCTCCAACTATATTCTTATGTGTACAAGTGTTTTGCCTAGGTGTGTGTGTGTGTGTGTGTGTGTGTGTGTGTGTGTGTACCACCTGTGTGCCTAGTGCTGTGGCTGTCAGAGGGTATCAGACCCGGAACTGGAGTTATAGATGATTGCGAGCTGCCATGTGGGTGCTGGGAACCGAACCCTGGTCTTTGGAAAGAGCAGCAAATGCTCTTGGTCATTTCTCCAGCTCCTGGGTTGAGTTCTGAAGAGGAACCCCACGTTGTCCAGAGAGCCCTCTCTGACCCCTACCTCTCCCCGCCTTCCAATGCTGTGCTCTCCCAGGGCCATCCTGGGGATGGTGACTCTCGGGAACATGCTGTCGTCCCTGCTCGCTGGGAAGGTGCGGCCGTCAGACGAAGTCTGTAAAGTCCTCTACAAGCAGTTCAAACCGGTATGGATTTTTTTTTCCCCCCAGAGGGGCAGTGGGTATGTGAGAAGAAGCTGAGCCTTCAAGACAAGGCATAGTGTTTGCTGAGCCAGAAAGTGGGCCCATGACCCACACCACCCTTTGGAAATGACACAGCTTGCTCAGGGGGGTTTGAGGTCACTTCTGTTGAAAGTCATCACCGTCCCATAGATCTTGTGCACATACTAGAAAAAGTTCTGTAGCTCTGTACTCTTGGTCCTTCTGTCACAAACCTTACTAGGCTGGCCTCTAGCCAAATGGCAAGCTACTCTTTAGGCAGGTGGCCACAACATAGAATGCTCTAAGGCACTGTGGAACCTTTTCTACTTGCTCTCGTCAAGTCTTTGGGGGACTGATATCTCTGAGAGGCCTGCCCTCGAGGGCTAACATGGACACAATTTCTCTTGCAGATCCACCTGACCGACACACTAGGCATGCTCTCCCACATCCTGGAGATGGACCACTTCGCCCTGGTGGTCCATGAGCAGATCCAATGTGAGTGAGGTCCATTGGTGCTGGGTTCTTATTGGGGACGAGGGTGTTAAGCCCTGGACACCGGCCATACCTGGCCCAGGCTCTTGTACGCACCCTTGCTATGTGCAGTAGGCAGACATGCTCCTTAGTGGGCAATCGGGGGAGCCCATGGTCCTCAACTTCCTACCGTAGCTTTTGACATCCTGAGTCCCTCCCCATGTGCCTATAAATCCAGTCACGGACCCAAGGGACACGCAGGGACAATTCATGCTCCAGTGAGTTCTCAGGACACTCGTTCAGATAGCACAACATTGTGGAAGGGGCCACAGACTGAGCTAGCAGGCAGTCCTAAGGATGCGGGGGGCCGGGGAGACCACCAGTGAGAAACCTGTGATGGCTGGAGTTCTCGGCCCTTGATGACATATCCCTAGGAGATAATTGGTTCTGAGGGGCTCCGGGGGTACTCTTAAAGGAAGCTCTGAGTGTCTGTCAAACGGATAGCCTGTGAGGCACACCTCTCAGTGTGCATATGGAACAGTCAGACTGCTCTCAGAGATCCTTCCCAGTGTCAACATCTGCAGGAGGGAATAGACACCCTCAGGTCCCGGTGGGGTGAGGGGGTGTTGATTTTCATTCCTTGATCCCTAAGAACTAGGACGACCTTATATCCAGCCCCAAGGCTGGCCTGAATGTGGGGGTGGCCCCATGTCTAACCCCTCTCCCGTCCTTGGCTCTACAGCACGAGACCAGGCCTGGTCAGGAGTGGTGGGGGGGCCCGCAGGTATGTACACCTCATCCATCCCAGCCCCTAGGAAGGGACCCTCATGGTCCGAGTCACAGCTTTCCAAGGGCATTTAGGGCCCTGCAACCCTGAGATTGGGTGGGTGGGGACTCCCAATTCTTAAACATCTCAAGAGACATCTGTATTCTAGTTTCGAGGGCTCCTGGAGCGATAGGGTAGAGTTGAGTGTTGTCGCAGACCTAAACCTTTCCCCACCTGACCTTCTGTGGGGAACCGGCCAGCCTGGAGACGGCCTGGAGCTGGGTCGGGGAGGCCTGTGGAACCTGCTGTCACTTGCTCTTTGGGGATTCCAGAGCCAAACAGATGGTTCCTTGGCCTCAGTGGTTCCAAAATGCAGCAGTTGGTTTCTTCTGAGTTTCCATGGCCTTTCCTGGGGTTCCAGGCAGGCTTGTGAGATGCCTGTCCCTATGGGTCTCCCCCAAGGAGTCTCTGTCTTCAGATACTTGTGTGGCCTTCTGAGCTCTGCACCAGCAAGGGCTCTCCTGAGAACAGGCCAGATAGACCATGTATCTGCATGAAGAGCCCAGCCCACCATCATGGAGCAGCCAAAGGCTACAGGCCAAGTCGTTAGCCTAGAGCCCTTAGAACTAGTGAACCAGGTCAAGTCCCCAGCAGTGTGTTCCTCCCAAGCACTCACATAAGCGGGTTAGGCCCACCCACACCTAAATCACCGTGTGGACTCAAGACCGGGTGCCCCGAGTCCTGTCACGCTGATAGAGAACTGTTGCTGTGGCCCTCTCTGCCTGTAAAGCCATGAGGTGTAGGGCCAAGCCCAAGCTGATCTGAAGCTGCCGTCTAAGAAACCTGTCTGTGGACAGACTCAGGTCGGGTGAGCCCTGGGTGCCAGGCAGGACTCTGGGCCACAAGGATGGCCTGAGGCTCGTCCTGTCAGTGACTGTGCACATGGCCTGTGGACATGGGCTGAAAGAAGGCACCTCCCAGGTCATTCATTCTGGGGGGCCTGGGTTGGTTTCCAGTTCTCTGTCTGGTCCAGATAGCACCCAGCATCCTCCAGGGCTGGTGAGAGGTGGTGCTCTCTGGCTCCGCCCACACGGCTCAGCCTGTGAAGCAACCCTGGCTGGCACTTTGCACCTGCTTGGAGACTAGGGAAATGGTCTCTTGCTTCCAGCAGGCTCCGGCCTCAGATCAGCTCTGTTCCCTGTCACCCATAATCCAGTGGCTGTTTCCTTTCCTTAGACCACTGCAATGGCGAGTCCAGCGAGCAGCAGATGGTGTTTGGGGTTGTCACCGCCATTGACCTGCTCAACTTTGTGGCAGCCCGTGAGCGGAACCTGAAGTAGAGCCCGGAAGTCGGGGCTGACTTCCGCCCTCCCTGCTGAGGCCTCTTGGCTTTCAGAGACACCTACCGGTTCCGGTGCCCAGGTTCAGCAGGCGGCATGAACAGGTGGCTGCTTGGACCAGTGCAGAGGCCCGGCCTCCCTCCTAACACTCAACTTCCCAGATGAGTCCCCTGCGCCCGAGTAGCTTAGATGGGCTTTGGTGTCACTCCCTCCTAAAATGTCTCGCGGGAGAATTGAGAACGCCAGCCAGGGAAGATGGACACGGTACGATAGCGACAAGATGAAGGATGCCAGGCTAGGCTCCGGCATGGGAAAGGGCAGCCCCTGGATGGACTCTGCTCCCGTCTTCAGGGGGCGGTGCTGTCCCCAGCATGGGAGCTTGTGGGCTTTAATGAAGGGGCATCGCGATCTGAGACCCACGGCTGTGATGTGAAGAGTGTCTGCAGGAAGTCTTAGCTCCGGTCACGCAGCTCTCCCTCACTTCCCTGACCCACACCCAGTTACCCTCTGTCTCAACGGGATTCCTCCGTTATGGACACCTCCTATAAATGGAATCGCCCACGCGTGGCCCTGTGTCTACTATTCCTTTTCCTGGCTAAGCGACCATTCCGTGGATGATCCTCGTTTGGTTGGGAAGGACTGCGCGCATGTCCGCTTGAACACGTTTTTTTTTCCCCCCTGGGGTGTATCCCAGATGGGGCTCACTGTGCTCCTGTGTTCCATTTGTTGCACTGGGCTGCCTGTGTGTCCCTGGGCACCTTTCCCAGCATCTTCCCCGCCCGTAGCTATCTCTTTGCCTTCCCTGTGGTCCTGTACTGCCCGGTGGTTTAGACGTGCTGCCCAGCAACTACAGATATCCCATGTGACCCACCCATGTTTAAACTGGGCTGTCTTTTTGTTTCTTAGCTTCTAGGGATTTTTGCTTTGGTCGGGGGGTTCTGGTCTCATCGTGTAGCCCAGGCTGGCCTCCAACTCATGATCCTCTTGCCTCAGCCTCCCGAGTGTGAGGATGGCAAGCGTGTACCACTCTGCCAGCCTACCTTCACTTACGTCTGTTGGGAGTCAGAACCTGTTTATTCCTCCTCTTCTGGTGTCTCTCCATAGCCACATCTAAGGCATTAAAGTCATTCTTGTTTGCTTCTAACTGTACTCATGGCTGCATTGTGAGTAGGCAGGCTACACCCAGTACAGTGCGTGCGCATGTATGCACACGCGCACGCACACACACACCCCCCCTACAATCCCAGCACTCAGGCTGAGGTAGGGCTGCCACAAGTTTTGAGGCTAACCTGAGCTACATGGCAAGACCTATTTCACATATATAAACATTTAAAGAAGCACTTGGGCTGGGTGGTGGTGACGCACACCTTTAGTCCCAGCACTTGGGTGGCAGAGGCAGGTGGATCTCTATGACCAGGTCAGCCTGGTCTACAGAGTGAGTTCCAGAACAGCCAGAGTTACAGCAGAGAAACCCTGTCTGGGGGAGGAGGGGGAAGAGGTTTCCTCCAACTGACACAAAACGGGGTTGGGGGAGGGGAGTTCATTCTCAGAGGAGTTGAGAGTCGGCAGGGAGTACGCACACAGGCACGTGAAAGATGTGTGGAAGGGTAAACTGGAAAGCAAGAGTGTGGATGTACAGAAGAGGGCATGCGCAGACATCAAGCCCACAGTGACCAGGCAGGCCGGAGATCAGGAGGGTGTGCCATAGAACAGAACACCAGGTGCCACCAGGTGTGGGAGGGAGCAGGCTCCTCCCCCAGCCAGCCCTGCAGGCACAGGCGTGCACCCAGGCTTCACGAAGGTCCCAACTATGTGTGGCTGGGTCTAATGGCTTACAAGGCGACCTGGGTCTCAGGACCTAGCTGCCCAGCTCCATTTCCTGTATCTCTGCTTCCAGTCCTGCCGAGAGCAAGGAAATAACGAAGAGCCATCGCTGCCGATAAAGCTGTCCATTATGGGGGTGGGGAGGGGGCTGGAGAGATGGTTTAGTGGTTAAGAGCACTGGCTGCTCTTCCAGAGGACTGTTCCCAGCAGCCACAGGGTGGCACATAACCATCTGTAACAGCAGTTCTAGGGTACCTGGGCCCTGTTCTGGCCTCCATGGGCATCAGGCCATACATGCAGGCAAAACACCTCCACATGTAAAACAATTAAAACCGTCCTTTCCAAATGTGGTGGGAGGGGAGCATCCTCAGTTTATATTTCCGCCACTGTTGTTCTAACATGGCCAAGTCTCAGGTTCAAACAACAGGACACAGAATGGTGTTTCAGGCACAGCTGATGGCTCTAAATGCTGCTTGCCTGTGAAGTACTCGCCAGATGATCCCCTTGAGCTCAGGACACACTGGCCCTCCAGAACATCGGAAGGCCAAGCACTAAGAGACTGGGAGGGAAGAGCATTTTATCAGGGCCCCAGACCTTGGCACAACTGACTCCATGGTGGAAGCACCATTCAGGCCATAAAACTCACCATGTAAACAGCACCACCTGCCTAAACAAAAACAAAAGACCTAATCTATCAACGTCCATAGTGCTGGGAGAGTCTCAAAAGGTACTCCGTGGCTTCTGTAGTTCCACTTCTGACTAACTGTTCTTGTTAACTGAAGTGTGTCAACCCAGAACATGGTTTTTGTGCTTAAAAGCTCATCCAGAGAAAGACTCAGGGATACACTGGGATCCTCAACACCCAGTGTGGTCACCGGGCCGGCTAATGAAGACTTTCCATTGGCTAATGAAGACTGTTGGCTTAACCCATGTCCAGTCTTCTCTGGTGGATACCCCACAGTAAAAGGTTTTTGCTTTGGAGCTGGACTTTGCTATGTCACCAGACTGTCTTTGGACTTGCAATCCTCCTGCCTCAGTATCCTAAATATTGAGGTGACCAGCAAGAGCTGCCATACCTGGCAACACACTTAGGACTGTAAAATGAAAGCGGATCATGGGATCCAGTGAAGGTTAAAGATCTCACTGTCCAAAGACAGAGAAAACCTATGGTCTAAGGCTTTCTCTTTGAGCCCATAGAAAGGCTTGTAGGCTAAACATTGTATGAATCAACAAAATGCAAAACCCTAAGCTTTTACTCCAAATATATAACCGACTGTAGTATCTACCAGACCACTGTTCATCTGCTTGTCTGTCTAGATAGGTATGCTGGATCTTGTCAGCACAAACATCATAGAGCTTGATGAAACCTGTGAGCCAAATTCTTCCTTCTCACAGCCTCGTGTTGGTGGTCTCATCTGTTCACCTTGGACAGCAGAGTTAACAATGATTGCCTCCACCTTCCGAAAGTCAAACACTCCCAGAGATAAAACCACCCGGAGTCCAGTTTTAGATAAGGTCTCTCATATCTCAGACTAAAATGCAGCCAAGTTTAAGCTTGGACTTCTGATTTTCTGACATTCTGCTCCTAGCTGCCGGGATTATGGGGTGCTGGGATTGAGCCCAGGGTTCTGTGCGTGCCAGACAGGTATCCTATCAACTGAGCTCCACCCCCAGCCCTCAGAGGCACTTCTGAAAAAAAGGACTCTTGTGTCCACTGCTGCAGGCACAAGCTGGGTACCTGCAACACGGGACAATTCCTGTGCACCTTGGACATGCCCAGGATCTGCCTCACGGGGGTGGGGGTGGGGGTGGGGGTGGGGGTGGGGGTGGGGGGATTTACAGTGTGGTCCAGCAAAGGTTACAGGTCACTGCACACATGAATCATTCTCTTCTTGTATGTCAAAATAATTCGCTTCATGAAAACTTACAGTGAAAAAGATCTGTTTTGCACTTTTTTTTCTTGAAAAATGATGAGCAATCCTGAGGCTGAACAGCTGGCGCAGCGTCAGCTTGTCCCTAGGAGCTCTGACGTCACTGCAAGACCTGTGACAATCTGAAAATCTCACCTAGAGTGAAGCAGCAGCTTCGGTGGCACGAGCTTTACAGAATCAACCATCCACAAGGCGTGTTTCTGTTTTTAATTTTTTTCTTTGATAAATCAATTGCTTCACAAAAAATCCTTTTAAAGACAACAATCCAAGAAAACATATTGTTACAGTATTCACATTTTAAAGATTGTCAGTTTCAAAGACCAAACGTAACTGAAGAAGTCAGACTGCTGAGCTCTGTCACTACCTGCGGGAGGCCTTCAGGATGGGCGATCCCTGCCAGCGTGCGGGAGCTACGCAGAGACGGGCCTGTCTCCGTCTGCCCCGCACAGGTGCTCCGGTCACTCAGCAGGCTACACAGTGGCCCATCAGCCCTAGCTGGAAGGGACACAGTGCATATTGCATATACACTTCAATTTGACAATCTGGACTCAAAAAGCAGAACACTGAGCCCACCAGGTGGGTGGATCAGCCAGTCTTGATTTCTGCTAGGCAGCCAAACAGCAGGAATGACACAGGTTGACTGTAGGTCTCAGAACACATTCAAAAGGCTCCAATGTTAGGGGGGACTTTGGAATCCACCATTTGAACAAAGCTCGAAGGAGATGTACTTTCAGATTTTCTCCACAAGCCGAGGAAAGGAGAGCAGGAGTTTTGCTTGGGTTTTTTCGGGCAGGGTTTCACTGTGAGCCAGAGGCTGACCTCAGCCTTGCAGCAATCCTTCTGCCTCAGCCTAAGTGCTTGTATTACAGGCACATGCCACGAAGGCCAGGAAGCAGTTGTTGTGAAGGTACAACTGACAGATAACAAATACACTGGGCAGTAATTTTAAGAGCCAGAATGTCTTGCCTCTCAGGACTGACTTGGAAGCTTCTCAGTTATGCCTAGGAAGTGGAAGAAAACTCAGGCTATGACCCTGTCCCGTGCCAGCTCTTTAAAATCTTTTTTTTTTTTAAAAAAACAGGGTCAGGTTATGTAGCCCAGGCTTTCCTCCTGCCTCAAGTTCCTGAGTGTTGGGATTATAGGAGTGTGCCACCATGCCCTGGCTCTCTTATGATATTCATGCCATTCCTCTGAACTTAGCAGTTCGGGGCTTAGGAAAACTGATTCCAACTGGAAAGGACACACTGCATCACGGTGTTCAAATCCCAGCTGGAGTGGTGCCAGTCGGCCCTGAAGCAGGGCAGCAGGGACCATGCTTCCCTTGGGGGGTGGCAGACCTTGGCAGGAGCTCACGGGGGTGATGTATTTTTGCTCTAAACCCAATATAGCTGGTCGTTCAGGCTTCTGTATACCTGACTTAAAATATTAAAAGCAATTTGTGAATAAGTAACAGAAAAGCTGCTTAAAATATTCTCTTCTCAAAGAGCTGCTGGCAAGATTTTTAGTTTTGTTTATTTTGCTCTTTTGGTTCTGTAGTGGAGGCTCCTTAGTTGGTTTGGAAGGAGCCCTCATTTTTCTTGCTGACTACCTGGCTGTGCAGGTGTGCTCCATGACTGAATGGAATCAAGACATTTAGGGGAAGGTGAAACCGTTGCAGAAAAAAAGTGTGAATTAGCTAAAGGCAGCCCCCTAGGGTAACCCTGGTCTACAACCAATCACTGTCTGTGGGTTCCAAGGCGTGATTACCCCTGACAACCATACAGCGGTTCCTTATTGGCAGGTGGGCCTGGGTACCACCTGTGCTAACACAGACACTCAACATGACAACCTGTTTTCTGAGAAAAATCCCCCTAAGTAAGTCAAAACAAATCAAACCCAGATTCCCAAACCTCAGCCTACCGTCTGCTCTGTCTTGACACCAGGAAACGAAGTCCCAAACTGTCCTAAATCTTGAGTGGTGACCGAAGGGGAGGACCCTGGAAACTGAGGCGACGCATGCAGTGAGTGTGTGACAGCCACATACGCACACATGCGTGAGAGCCGCCCGTGCCTGCGATCCACCAACGGGGGGGGGGGGCCCACTACCACAGAGCTCGGTTCTAACTTCCGGGTGTCTGCCCATTGTGTAAGACAGTTGGGTGTTGTTTACCCCAGCTCTGAGCCAGTGGGGTACAGCACATTTTATATTAGTTTATAATAAACATTCTATGTATAACATGTTTTAACTAAAAAAAAAAAAAAAAAAACTTAAAAAAAAATCTAAAATTACCACCCAGTTGACATGGCCAGGCAGCCACGCAACCGCAGTCAGGTTTGGGTTAGGCTGCACCAGGCATGGCAGAGCTACACACGAAGGGCACGCTATGGTGGCAGCCCTCGCTTACCGTACATCCTGCTGAGCGCGCTGGAAGATGCCTAGATCGAGTGTAAGATGCAATCTGAGCATCACATATGAACACAGAACTGGAGATATCAAAAGTTCACTTGACGGTTATTTCCTCTTAGCAGTTAGGGTGAACCTCCTCCTCCCTGGGGAGCAGGAGACCACGCAGGGGCGGCTGCCTTTCAGAACATTCCCAATCAAAAGACAAGCATGTGCTGTTCCTTCTCTAGAAATTTATCCTCAATATAGTCATAATCCAATTAATAACTGATTTATAAAAATAGCTTTTTATCCAATAATCCCAGCAAGGTAAAAATAGGAGTTTCTTTTTCTATATAGCAAATGAAACAGGCTTGCTGCCCAAAGAGAACTGCAGTGTCTTGTGGGCACTCGAAGCCCACCAGGGCCGGCGTCCTCTCGCCCTGCAGCCCGAGTGCAGATCGCTTTCCAGACCTGTGGGCGGCACAAGCGGCAGCCCCCAGACCTGCTGTAAACCACAGAACTCAATTGCAACTGCATAATTGTTTAGAAAAGGGCAGCACTGTTCCTTAATCCTGTCAGGGACTCAGGGGCGGGGCCACTCATCACGTCTCTAGCGTTAAAAACCCACACACGCACATCTGAGGGAAGCTGCTGCACCAGCAAAGACGTCTTGAAGCTTGCTGTGAAATACAAAAGTGCACTCTTCTATATCTACATATAAAACATATTACAAAGGAAACTGTGTAAAATGTTTGCTGTGCAAACAACAGAGAGTCACGCGCTCCAGCTCCGCGGTGGCCGCGCTGCCCTACTGCAGTGAGTCGCTGTTCTCCAGCACCAGCCCGCTGATGTGCGTGGGCGCCAGCGCTCCGCCGTCGTCTTCTGTGCTGTCCACGGACTCATCTTCACTCTGCCCCGCCATCATGACCTGCTGCACGGCCAGGGTGGCCCCGTCTGAGGACAGGGACTGAAGGCTGTCCACGTTCATGTTCACAGGAGTGGTGATGGTCACGACCGCACCTGGAGCAGAGCACAGAGCGTGGATGCCTTCACTGCTCGAGAGTAAAGCACTCTGCAGACAGACATGCTTTTCATGTCAAGGCACCCGCGCATCTATCAGTCACTGCACCGGTGGGGCGTTCTAAACACTCAAACACTGCTTCTGGAAAGGTGAGGTATATGACAGCTAGGATACAATCACGCTGAACAGAATCAACATTATGTAAAGGAGGCCAGTGGTGTGGCAAAAAGAGGAATTGAAACAACTCAGCATAATCAGATGGACAGGAAAGAACAGCATGACTTCAAACACGGGCGACTGAAGGCTTGCAAGGAGACAGGGTGGGGAGTGGGGGGTGGGAGGGGCTGGGTTGGGATGTGACTCGGTGGTGGAGGAGCACGGTGCCACAGCCGGCACTCCAAAACAACATTAAAGAATTAAAAATTGTCCCCCAAACTTCCTAAGCACATAGCAGAATACTGCCAAAGGAAGAAAGACAGAAGACTAAGACATCACCATGCGCATACCTTCAAAAACACACACGCTCAGTGGGAGGCGGTGGCACACACAGTCAGAACTGCTGAGGGGAGAGTGCTTAAGTCCAGGAGTTCAAGGCCATCCTGAGCACCGAGACCTTGTCTCAAAACAAAACTAGTCACATACAAAACAACCCAGACTTCCAAGAACTCCTGCAAACAGAGTTGCTGATTGAACACATCAGAAAGGTGGCTTGTGACAGAGAGAGAAGGAAAAGGTCAAAAGCAAGAGGCAGGCACATGCACCAAAGGAAGAGGCGGGAGGTGTGAATGGCATGGACTCCGCTGTCCGTGCTGAAGGCTGGGAGGGAGAGGAAAGCAAGCATGCAAGTAGAGGAGAGCGCCTTGCTGAGACACTGGAGACAGGTGGCCATCCTCAACTCCCCACCCCATGCAGATGCCTCCTCCTGCTCTGTTTATTCAAAATACTTTATGTGCATTGGTGATTTGCCTGTATGTATGTCTGTGTGAGGGTGTCAGATCTCCTTGAGCTGCCACATGGGTGCTGGGAATTGAACTCTGGTCCTCTGGAAGAGCAGCCAGTGCTCTTAACTGCTGAGTAGTCTCTCCAGGCTCCCCAATTTTTTTTACTTATGTATTTTACGTATGAGTGCTCTAGCTGCATATACACTTACATGCCAGAAGAGGGTACTACAGTACAAGAAGATCCCATTACATAGGTTGTGAGCCACCATGTGAGCCACCATGTAGTTGTTGGGAATTGAACTCAGGACCTCTGGAAGAGCAGTCAGCACTCTTAACTGCTGAGCCATCTCTCCCAGCCTCCTGTCTGATTTGGAAACATTTCTCTGTTTACTGTGTGGTGGTGGTAGGGTTGTATTGTGGACGTGGTGAGGACGTCAGAGGACAACTGGCAGGAAGTGGTTCTCTCCTGGGGAGCAACCTTAGGTTGTCAGCCTTGGTAGCAAGTGCCTTTACCAATGAGCCACTTGCCAGTCTCAGATGTAAAGAAAGGGCATGTGTACTCAGGCACAGCTTGCATGGGCTAAGCTCACAGCAGCCGACAGCCATTGTTCCCACTTTGCGGTCCAGAGTGACGTACCTTCTGACATGGCCAGCTCATTGGGTGTTGCCTGTGCCACTCCTGATGCAAGAGAATCTGGCCAAAACCTCTGAACCGGCCTGTTCTGAGCAGGTTTTTTCTTTGTTTTTGGAGTCTCTGAACAGCTGGAATCCAACATTGGCTGGAGAATTCGCCTTCGGGCATTGATGAACCTGTATGTGGACAAAGGGACACTCAGCCCAAAGAACCTGTCAAGATGTGGCACAGGGTGCCACCTCTAGTGCCATGCTGACAAGAGGAACAGGCCACAAGCTCGCAGACTAGAGCTCCAGCAAAGCAGGTCCAGCAGGACAACCGGCCACAGTGTGTTTCTAAAGGAGAGCAGAGAGGCCACTGGGTTGGCAAACCCACCAGGCAGAAGCTCCTGCTGATATACCCGACACATGCGATCTCTGGCTGCAGCACCCTGGTGGCACACAGAGCATGCTGGGAACCAGGCTCCGCCACAGGAACAGGTGTGGCGTCGGCAGCTGGTCATCTTACCAGTTGTTGACCTGCAGCAGTGTCAAGTTTGTCTGAGCAGCAATCTGCTTCTTCTCATCCTCTGTCGGGTAGGGATGCTAAAAATAAAGAGCTACTGTCACCACGGGCTTTGACTTTTTAAAAGGGAAACCCAAGATTATCTAGGCAAACCAGACGCGGACAAACAGGAGAAAACCCTGATACAGCAGCGCTTTCAGCACAACTGGCCTTCAGTCTCACGAAGCCTTGCGTTAGAAATGTTCAGGTAAGAATGAAGCATCTCTTTTCCCTGACCAAAAATGGCCAACGCTTCAGCAGCTGTCAGTGCGCGGCAAGGACACGGTCAGCCAGCGAGCCGGCTGCACTGGTGAGAGTAATGGCAGCGGAGCTGCAGCCCTGCTGTGGGGCATCCTCTGCCAGCGACATCTGAGCCTCGCATAGCTCATCTGGATCGGCTTGCTGAGGGTCAGTGCACGAGCAACACGCAGGACAGCTTCAACCCTGACAACAACTGACAGTGGACAGACTGACGTCACTGACAGCTTTCTCAGGGTCAAATCTCTGCTGGATTAACATGGTGCTACAGTACAGACACTGAGGGTCCCTCAAAGGTCTGTGTGTTGCAGGCTTGGTCACCAGGCTGCTGCTATTGTGAGGTGGTAGAAAATTAGGAGGTGGGGCCTGGCCCCATTTGGGGTTGCTCTCTTAAAGGGGACTATGGAAGCCAACCCCTTCCTCTTACTTCCTGGCTGGGAGCTGTTCCATCACTGCCATTAGCTACCCCTACTAAGGTCTAGAGCCATAATGCCACCAATCACAGGCCCGAATTTCTAAAACTGTGAGCCAAGATAAGCCTTTTTTTTCCCTTGCGAGTCGGTTGTCCCAAATATCTGTTATAATGATGGAAACCAGACTGTCAGTAAAGAACCACACGCAGGGCTAGGGGCAGAGAGTGTACGTTCTCTTTCTGTTCTATGCAATCAATACACTTCAGTTAAAAAACCAAAGTGAGACCAGAAACAGGCTGCGGCGACAGTTCCTTGTATACAGTACTTGCTGAGCATGCGTGAAGAGCCGTGTTTGGCCCCCCAGCACCCGTGTAAAATCTAAGCATGGCAGAATGTGTCTGAAACCCAGAGCTGGGCAGGGAGGATGATGAAAGATGGAGAGGGGTGCAGGAGGCTCCCAGTGTTGACACCTGGCCACCACACACGCATGCACAGACCAAAAGAGATATACAAAACCAGAACCACACCAAAGAAACCAAGCAGTCCACAACCGCACACTCAAATCCCTTAGTTTGGACCGCTGCGCCCAAGAGCGAGAGGTGCTTATGAGAGAGCAGGTGTCTTGTCTCCATTTTGATTTTAAGCAAATACTCGATCTGATCTGGAAAAGTCACGGCACATCGGGTGGGAATTGGACGGCCATTCCCTCACCAGGCGGATCTACAAACTCATGAGCTGACAGGAGTGCAGGCTTGGTTTGAGGCTGTGGGACAGGCATTACTCTTCTTACCCTAGCCAAAGTTCATAAAACAGAAATGGGTTCAGCAGTGGCATGCAAACCTGCAACACCAGCACTTGAGATGCAAAGGCAGAATAGTGAGTTTGAGAGCAGCCTGGCTATACAGTGAGACCGTAGGGTGTAGCTCAGGGTAAAGTACTTGCCTCGTCCTACTAAACATGTAAAAAGCAACACAGAAACAATAAACAAAAAGTGAGGTCAGAAACATAAGCACAGAAGCAGAAAATCAGACAGCAGCCAATGCTGCCCCAGAGTGCTTGGAAACTAGGTGTTGCAAAGAAATGAGGGCAAGAAGGAACAGGAACACCAGCCAGAGAGGAAATGTGTCCTTGGTGACTCTCATGACCAGGGTTCATGCTTAAGAAATTATTAACTCATTAAAAGGAAGTGTCACCCGAAAAGGACAGAGGCACACCCCACACAGCACTTCTGCAGAGAGCTGTGTCCACTGCACAATAGCCACTGCACCGGCCATCACGTCCTGTCCTCTACCTGGTACAGCCCGCCCAGCCGCCCTCACTGTCATGTACGCTCGTGTGCCCCCGCCCTCCCTGGGCCACTCACCCGGAACTAAACAGCCCTGTGCCGGCTCTCCCCGTCTGCCCGACTGCAGGAGGCCTTTAACTCCCTGCATCTCCCCTTACATCCTCTGCGCAAACACCGCTGCTGGCTCGTTTGTTCTGAATGCCTTGTTCTTTGCCTCCTTCTATCACGTGGTGGAGTTTTGGACACAGACACACATGATCACCAGTAGCTCGGCTGACTCCCTTTCCACCAGTGAGGATCCCCGCTGCATTTTAAGTCTCCTGAAGCCATGATTAGGGATCCGTGCTCAATCCCCACTATGGAAGCAGCATAATACTGATACTTAGACCCGGGCCCAGTGAACACAAGCCAGTTTCCACGGGGACACAAGTCAGGAGGGCACCCCAGGGCCGCTCCAGGCACTCTTACCCCTATGTGCTGAAAGAGCCAGGACCGCATCACATTGGTGGCGTGCTTCGGCAGGACGCCCCTCTTGTTCTTGGAGGAGCCGTCCTCTTGATGCAAGATGCTGAGGTCTTGGTTCAACTGCAACTGAAGCTTCCACACAATGGACAAATAATGTCAGAAAGGCTTTGAAATGACAACACACCAAATTCCTCAGATGGGGTTACCAGGTCTCTCATGGGCTTGTTCACAGTAAAGAGGCAAGTGCCGAAACCCTGTACGCATCCTCATCTTTTGAGATGAGTGACGTGTACTTGGTCCTCATACCTGCTTTTACAGCATGCAAGCCCTACAACTCTCAGACTCTTCAATGTGGGCCATCTTCCTGTATGCTGAGCTGTGTCAACTGTTGACTGCAGCCCCCAGGCAGGGACTGTTCACAGGTTAGGCTGAGGCAGCATCACAGATCCTAACCCCTGCAGTGCACCAAGGGGCTAAAGCTTAGGGTGATCACCACGGTCAGTGTGGGTTCACCAACCCTACTTATGTTATGAAGCTTCTAAGCTCCTAGAGGGTGGCATACCGGAGAGGAACCTGGGAGTTCTGTGCCTGCCCCAACAGTATCCTGTCTTCACCTGCATCCTCTGCAATGGCCTTCATGGTAAGGACCAGCAGAATGGGCCCAGACCCGGCTCTTGCAGGACAAGCAGCACTGACGTGTCACCTGGCACTGCGGACACAGACCAAGGGGCCACTGGGCACTTCCATAATGAAACCCTTGCACACAAGAATAAAGCACCACAGTGAGCCAGAGCGCACAACACTGCTGCTGAAGGAGCTGGTGCTGGGGGTTACCAAGAAGCGCTGACTTGATGCACTGGAGAAGGATGGGCAGGGTGAGTGGAGCCCCAGGGCAATGACGGGCATGCGAGGAAGTCCAGGGGCATCCACTAGAGGCGCACTTTCCTTTAGAAACACATGGATTAGTAGAATAGATGGCTCTAAGATCTGGAGGGGACCTGGGGGGAGGGAGAACTGTTCAGATCTGTGGCCTGCCCATGACGTCCTGTGAGGGCTAAGCTGACACTCCCCGGCTGACAGAAACGTTCCAAGCAACGGTGAGAGGTGATGGAGTCGGAACCTGATACTCTTTGAGCACCAGTGGTACAAATAAGGTGTGGGGCAGGAGGTGCTGCAGCTGTGAAGTAAGCTGCGTTCCAGCACCACACAAACCAGGAGCGCGGCACATGCCTGTATGCCGACACTCAGAGGTGGAAACTGAGGGAGGAGTCCAGGGTTACTCTTGGTCATACAGAGAGTTTAAGGCCAGCTTGTGGTACGTGAAAGCCTACCTCCTGCCTACTCCTCATTTTCATGTGAGTGTGTGCTAGTCGTGTAATTAAAGACCTCTCAGTGGCCATCTCCAGGGAGTCAGGGTCAACTCCAGACTACTGTCATGACCAGGCCATGCAGGCCAGGTCAGTGTCCCAGCTGAGGCTGACGCCTCCTCAGAAGGAGCAGCAAGCAGCACTTTCTGGCCAGAGGCCTGTTTGGTAACATCAGCCCACCTGAGCCTGCCATGTGCCCCTAGGCGGGGAGCCCTGTGTGACCCTGGAAAACAGTGTGGGAGTGAGGGTCCCTGTGGTAAAAGCAGGTCGGAAAGTACTCCCCTGAAGTACTCAGACTTGCTGGGTTTGTTATTTAAACGAGTAGCCTTTATTCCTAAGAAAGTTCAGCTACGTCGAAGACTGTCTTGTCATTTGGGAGTCTGAGCAGGAAGAGCGCAGTAATTTCCAGGCCAGCTGAGGGACAGACTGAAACCCTGTCCAATTCCCCCAAACAAACTCTTTTGCAACGAGACAAATACAAATGAGTACCTGCTATAGCATTAATAACTTTTTTGACTTAAAATGTCTTCCCGAAAAAAAGTACAATTCGATACTAGAGAGTAATTAGTCATGGCTGGACGTGGCTCTGTCGTTACAAACATTTTAAATGGAAAACCACAAGGGCAGAAGGCTGGTAGGGAGACAAGCAGTTGCCACCAGTGAGATCGAGCTCTCCCTGACTAGGCCCGGGTCTGGGCAGTCACACAGCTCAGTCTCTGAAGCCCCTGTCAGTGGTGCCTGCATCTTTTTCTCTCAAGTAGTCACAAACCTTTGTGGCCAAGATGGCAGCACCAGAGTACCCAGACCACCGAGAGCCACTGCAGCCCGCTTGGATCTCTCTTCCTTCAGGACAACAGACCCATCCCAAGGCTAGGTACGAGAGTAACTGATAAGGACACGGACAGAGGCCTCACAAAGTACTAACTATAAACCTCGCCTTTTAATATTTTTCCAAGTAAAGATAAAATTGTTCTTCCAGAACATAGAGGGTCTTACAGCCCAGGAGATCCAACTTCCCCACTTTACTACAAAGGACCAGGAAGACTGTAGAACGACCATGCCCATGGTATACCACAGGTCATCTCTTGTTCTGGGAACCAAACACCCGAAGGGGAGAGACACGAATTGCTGCTGCAAACACCCAGAGCCTGACTTTAACAATGCACCCCAGTCACACTGAGGATGCAAAGCAGAGGCCTGGGATGCTTCCATATTGTGGGGTACAGCCTCACACTAGGGTGCAGTTTAGGCTTTGTGGTTTGTGGTTCTGGAAACTGCGTGGCTGTTCTGCATCTACAGGGCTTCAAGTCTTGATGAGCACACACAGCGGACACTGGCCATGGCTGCTTCTGGGGCCATGAATAACTTCCCTAGTGCCTCAGACTGTTCTGAGTTTTGCAAATTTCCACAACAAGGGAGATGAAGCATGAGGACCAACCAACAAGCTGGAGGCTACCTGACAACAACGACAGTTACAAAGGGGACAGCTTAGCCTGCTCCCATGCGCCCCACCCAGGCAGCATTCATCACAAGTCCGTCTAAGAAGGCAGCACACACCTGGGAGTTCTGGATCCTAATCGTCCCAGGAGATAATGCCTGCGTGACCACTTGGCCTTGTGGAGTGAGGACCGTGACAGGCTGGTATACTGTGCCACCTCAAAAAGGAAAAGAGAATTGAAAGATTAAACTACTTTTAAGTCTTAATGATGTAAAGCCATTCCTCCTGATATGCTTACGGAAGGAATAAAAGTCCTGCTGGGTGAACCTTCTAACCATTTCAAATGGTCAACAGTACTTTGCAGACAAATTATCAAGCCAATTCTGGCTTGTGCGGCACCAGCCCTTGTCACTGGGGGTTTGGCCAGCCCTTCCCTTTGCTTGCCCCTGCTTTCCTTTCCCTATGATTGGCACATATACAGCATTTAGCTGAAAGTATTGGATAATGAACCCTTTACTCTAGTTCTCTGTCTGTCTGTTTTGCTTGCTTGTTTGGAGACAGGGTCTCTCCATGCAGCCCGGGCTGTCCTCCAGCTCCCTCTGCCTTCCAGTGAATGACCACACCGCCCCTAGCTATATTTCTTAGCAACGGTTCTCCTTTCGGGTGATGTCCCCTTTACGCCGCTCTGTGAGGCATACAGAGCACGTCCACCACTCCCCACACACCTATTCCATCTACGATATTCCACACAGAACAGAAAATGCTTCGTTTGCCCACTTCCTATAATAGCTTTACTATAAGAACACTCAGACTAAGGCAATATTTTTCCTTGATGGGCATCAATTCATAATCCAACTAAGCAGTGTCCGGGCCCTGTGACCAGCACAATTAAAAATCATGTTATTTGAGAAGTTAGCAAGAAGGTGCTTGCTACCAAGCCTGAATACCCGAGTTCGATCCCTGGAGCCCATGTGGTGGAAAGACAGACTGACTCCTGCAAGTTGTCCTCTGACCTGCACACACGCGCCGAGAGGCACACTCACAGAAGAGCAGTACGCGCTCTTAGTAGCTCGGCCGCCTCTCCAGCCCCTTGCTGTACACATATAATCTCTATGTAAAACCTCTCCCCAAATGCTGCTGGTGGAGACACAACGTGCACAACATGCTTGTGCTCTGGATTCCAGCACTCTTCTATCAGTAGCTGGCACTGAGTAAACTACAATGCCACCAAGAAAGAAAAAAGGAAGTGAAAAGACATTTGTGTATGTACTCGTTCTAATATAAAGGATCCATTTTCTGCAAAAGCTCACGGAAAGAGTGTCCTTTTTTATGTGGTCCTACCTGCCACCGTTGCCATGGTTACATTTCCCTGTTGCAGGGCAGATGCTGGCACCACGATTCCCTGGGGGCTGAGAGTGCCTGTGATGGCGCTTTGAATCTGCTGAATGTCAGAACACACACATTGTGGGAATTATTAGAACACAGAAAAACCATGTTCAAAACTTCAGAGGGAACAGTAATATAATGTTGCAATAGGAAGGGGAGGCCAGGGACACAGCAGACTCAGCTGACGGCCTTCCAGAAAGCAAGCGTCCCACATGGGAACTAGAGAGACACAAAACCAGCCACACTGTGTGGCAATCCACACCGCGGTGAGTGTGCATTGTGGCTCTCCTCTTGCTGTTCAAGACCAGGAGGCGAGCACAAAGACCCTGCTTCCAGATCGCAACTTTCTCCTTAGATTTGGCTCAGGCAACAGTTCTCCACAACCGGACTCCTCCGGGTGAACGCATGCAGAGCTGACACCACACACAGGCTTGGAGGCACCAGAAATGACAGGGACAAGAGGAGGAAGTCGGCACTACGCACTTTAGCCAATGCAACGAGACAAGAAAAGGGAACAAATGGCACCGAGGTCAGAAAGGGAGCACCCAGAGCTGCTCCTATTTGACCAGGACCCCATGGAAGGAGAAAACAAACTAGAGAATGGACCGAACAAATCCCTTACTTAGAATGGAGAAATGAACTCATCAGGGTCACAGAATTTGAGAACAGACAACTGTTAGAAGGGGCTCTGAGAGACGAGAAAGTAACAGGGTTGAGGCTGGCTGAAGCACCTTGTACCCAGGTGTGGAAGGTCAAAGTGCAATCTAGTGCTTCCCACAACTGATATCTGCTCATAGGAACACGAGTGTCTTTCTTATGCATGCTCCTAAGGCACACTAAAAATTAACTGCTTTTCTGCAGATTAGCACTTAATACAAAAAGCAGAAAGGACAATCCAGGGCTGGAGAGGTGGCTCAGCAGTTAAGAGCACATGGCGCTCTTACAGAGGACTGGGGTTTGGTTCCTAGGAACTACAATGGCAGGTAACCCCAGTTCCAGGGACTCTGATGTCTCCTTCTGGCCTCCTCAGCACCAGACAAGGTACACACACATTCATGCAGGCAATACTGATACATCTAAAAATAAGCAAATCTTTAAAAACAAACAATCTATTTATAGTCAGAAGAAGAAACACTTGTGTGTACTTTCTTTTCTTTCTTTTTCTTTTGAGACAGGGTCTCATTGTGCTCATGTGTATATATCTGGATGTCCTAGAACTCTCTGATGACCAGGCTGACCTGACCTCAAATGCACAGAGATCGCCTGCCTCTGTCCCCCAAGTGCCAGGGTTAAAGGCGTGCGCCACCACCGCCTGGATACTTGTGTGCACTTCTAAAAGCTCATGGATCACTGTGCTGAAAACTACAAACACTGATGAAAAGGACTTAGGAGATATACATAAATACAGAGAGCCGGCATGTTTTTGGATTGAAGAATCACATAGCAAAGATGTCAGCTCCCCTAAACTGATGTAGAGGGTTAAGGCAATGCTACCAGTTCCCGGACTTTACGAGAGCTAAAACAATTCTGAAATAATGAAATGAGAGGAAACCATCTCTTCCCTGCTAAGACTTGCCAGGCAAGCAACCATGGCCTCGTGGTACAGACCCAGATCGATGGGGACAGAACACCAGACAGAAAGGCTCCCCAAATCCCCACCCGGCTTTTGAAAAAAGCAGGAAAGCGGTTTAGTAGGAGAAGAGCTTCTAACAGGTGTGGGGGCAGGTGAACATCTGCAGATAATTAGAACTCTCAGAGCTCAGAAATTTAAGGAAAATAACAGTTAAAAACTGAGCGGACGACATAGGCAGACTTTTCTAGCAAAGACGATACACAGGTGGCAGATCAGCACGTGAAAATATCATTTGCTATCAAGGAAATAAAATAAAATCCTCGATGAAATACCACCACATATCAGAATGGTCATGATAACGGTGCTTCATCTCTGACTAAGTTTAAGGGTGTTCTCAGAAGAGAAATAAGCTGTTGTGATTCTGCTTCTGTGAGGAACCGAGAGTAGTCAATTCAGAGACGGAAAACAGAACGGCAGAGCCAGGGCCAGGGGAGGCAGGACGAGTTAGTATTTAACGGGACAGGACTTCCTTCAGAAGGTGGAGGTGAACAGTGCTGGCGCTGGCCACACACAGTGAGAACGCTCTTACTACCACTCGGCTACATTCCCTGAAATGGTTACAGGGGAAAAAAGAAAGAAAAGAATGAAGAATTTGATGTCGTCATGGCATCAGCCATTCCACAGGAGCGGCAGTCTCAGGAGTCGGGGCTAATATACAGTGACCAGGCGCACAGTGGCCCGGGGAGTACCTGGGACTGCACAGGGGAGTACGGACTTCCCGGCTCCCCGCTGAGCAGGGTCTCGCTGTTCATTTTTGTCTTCAGACAAGCAATGTACCGACTGCAGAAATCTTTACAGAGTTCATTAACCTTTTCCAGTTCAAGAAGATGAATGCGCAGGACCTGGATTGCTTTCACCATCTAGAGGGAGGAAAAAAAAGACTTCTAAGTGAGAAATAATGGGCTGTTATCAGAAGTCGTCTCATCATGCATGCTGCTCTAAGTTATTAAAGGGAACAGCACGAGCAATACACAAGCACAAAGTTCCAGCACCCCAATGCCTCTGCCTCAGCTCAGGGTCCTGGCTGTACCGGTGCAGACACAGGGCCAGGGAGCCTCCTTCAGTGTGGTCATGCCGGAAGTGTGGCTTAGCGCGTTCCGATGACTGGCTGCGGCCTCGTCCCACTCCTTCTCAACACCCACACCTATCCTCTAGGTGGTTCTCAAAGTTCTACCCATCAGCTCTGCCTTTTCTGGACCATGCTCCTGGTGTCAAGTCTCTTTGCGTAGCTCTAGATCCCCAAGTTTTTCTCGCATTATTTCTCTGTTGTTTAATGTGAAGTCACTAAGTATTGAGGAGACTTGCTCTTTAGCAGTGGGTCACTAATGCCAACAGTGACATGTTATTGGCATCCTTTGCTGTGAACAAGGCCCAGCCCCTCAGCCACAGGCTCACGTATGAGGTCACCTACATTCTTGATGCAGTGAGAGTCCAGTCAGTAATAACGAGAGCCATGGAACATGAGCTCGGCTACAGCCTGTGCTTAGATGAGGAGGTGCCTGGCGGAGTAGAGAGGACGCCTGTCCTCTCAACTGACCCAGGCCAGGTGCGGGGCGGGATGGAAAGGGCTTCTGATCCTCACTCAAATGACACGCATTCCAGAGACCAGGAGGTACAGACTGAACAGACAGTGAGAAACCAAAAGCAGCAGAGCTAATACTGATGCAATTTGCCCGTGAATGGTGAAGCCTTCAAAGGCCTGCTGAAGCCCTACAGGGTACTCAGGAAACCCAGAGAAGGCACCTCGCTGTGTGGTTCCTGAGTTCATCTGAATCTGGGAGAGGCTCACGCTGGCAGGGCAGACAGTGTGGGTGCTCTGATAAAGGATGCTGCCACTGTCTGTGTCCTCAAAGACCTCTCCTCTGGGTTGGACAGGAAGAAGGCAGAGCGACTGGTGTCAGCACGGGAGGGAGCTGCTCTGCAGACGATGGCTCGAGCCCTGTTCCCAAGATTAGATCATAACACAAGCACAGTAGATACCCTGCAGGAGCAGCCTGCCCCAGGGATCTTTACAGACACCCATGAGAGAACTGAGCCCCCACGCCAAGAGGAAGGACAACTGTCAAAGAGAAAAGTAGCCAGAAACGAGAAGACTGGGAAGGTAAACTGTCACAACAAATAGAAACAAAGCGCGAACTTCACTCACTAAGTTGTCGGTTTCTGGATCTTCACAGAAGAAGGGCTTCCCATCCTTCTCCTGCTTCCTGACAAAGTTCTCGATGTCCACGTCGAAGCTGGCAGACGTCGTGCCTTCTGAGCCCTGTGTGGACTGCTCGCATTTCTCAAACAACAAAGCTAGTAAAGGAAACAGCGGGTGCCTGCGGGAGAGAGAGCAAAAGTGTGCCACGTCTCTCCAGAAACGCTCTGGGTTGTGTGCACCCGTGAGCCTCCACCCACTTTAGACAAGGTTCCATTACACGGCCAGCCTGGCTCTCCTGCCTCAGCCTCCAAGTACTGAAGTTACAGGTGTGCATTGTCTGGCTTGCATAAATAATTTTTAAATAGCCAGTTACCTGTTTTTGCATGTTCTTTTAAAATTTTATTCTATGTATGTGCTCAGTATACATGCCTGGTACCCACTGATATCAAAAAGGCATCAGACCCCTGGGAGCTGAAGCTGGTCACCTGGAATAGCAGCCTGTGCTCTTCTCCACTGAACCATCTCTCTTAACTCATCTGTTACTTGTTTTTTAATTTGTTTATGGTATGGCTACCTGAGTGGGACTTTTTTTTCCCCCCAAGACATGGCTTCTCTGTGTAGCCCCAGATGTCCTGGGATTAAAATTATTTCATGAAGGGTGTGGTGGTGCACGCCTTTAATCCCAGCACTCTGTGAGGCAAGGCAGGAGGCTCTTTGTGAGTTTGAGGCCAGCCTGGTCTACATAGCAAGTTCCAGAACAGGACAACATACTGTGAAAAAAAGAAAGGGGGTGGGGGGGGGGGAGAAAGGAGAGAAAGGGAAGGAAGGAAGGAAGCTGGCAAAAACCCAAGTGGCTATTGATAAACCTCATATATACACAGTGGGGTATTAATCAGCCTCAAAAAGGAAGAAAGTCCCATGTGAAAGAAGCCAGTCAAGAAAAAACAAACAAACAAAACAAACAAGGAGCTTGTTTGTTTGAGACAGTGTTTTTCTCTCTGCACCCCTGGCTATCCTGGAACTTGCTTTGCAGACCAGGCTGACCTCACCACCACCGCTCAGCTAAGATGTTATGTAACTGAAATAAGTCCTCACTACAGGACATGACCTCACTCGGGGAACACCTGGGTAGCTGAGGTCCAGACCATTTCCAGAGCTGCATATGTGGAGGTCAGAGGACAACATTGTGGAGTTCTTTCCACTTTCTGTGGGTTCCAGGAATCAAACTCAGGTCGTCAGGCTTTACACGGCGAACGCTTTCCCTGCTAACCCATCTCAAGGCCCCTTCCTTCCTAGAGTCTGGGTATATAGCCCGGACTGGCCTGGAATTGGCTCTGAAGTCTCTATCCCAGCGCTGAGACTAAGTGTACACCATCATGCCTGGCCTGAAGATTTCTGAAAGTTACCTCAAGTGTAGATTTACATTATAAAACCTTTTATTATTAGAAGTAACACCTTAATCTGAAAAGGCCTCTCCAATAGTTACAGGATCCAAATAGCTTGGGCTACACCCTAGTCCTGGGTTCCACATCACAGGTGTGCGTTCTCCCTGGTCCTCTGAAAACCACATATTCCACACCCACGCACTACCTATAAATGGCCTGCTTGTCGGCATCCATTGGGGTCTGAGATTCCATGGGAGGAGGACTCACTCCTTCTGCATCCGGGTCAGAGCAGTTGGGATCTTGCTCTGTTTTTAACTCTGTTACCACCTGCATCTGTAAAAGAAGAAATGTTGTTTCAAAATACATACAAAGAGCTACTTACCCTGCACTTGGGAGATTACATAACTTACAGCAACACGGAGAAGAGCAGCAGAAAAACTCCTTTAAAATGTCTTTAAGTTCTAAGAGTAGATAGCATAAAGGCCAAATTCCCAAACTTATTAAGAACTGGGATGACTTTAAAGTCATCACTATGCATCACTGACAGACACTGCACAATGCAAGCTGGCTCTTCTAGCCACACAGCTCCCAGTTAGTAACCTGGTACGAGGGTGAACAGAAAGTCTTGATTTTCTCACACCTTTACACAAGTAACTCGAATGCGACACTACAACTTTGTGGCAGGGTTCTAGTTTGCCCACACTCACCTACACCGTTATGCAAATATGAACATGGGTTGGGGTGTAGCTCACGTGCACAGCCTTCCTAGGTTTGATTCCCCAGCATACACTCCCATGCACACAATGGTTTTTGGTAAGATTCACTTTATTTTTACTTATGTGTGTGTATGTGCACATGAATGCAGATGCCCATGGAGACCAGAAGAGGGCACTGGATCCACTGGAGCTGATGTTATAGGTAATTGCGAACCATACACTGTGGGTTCTGAGAACCAAACTCTAGCCCTCTGCAAGAACAGTAGGAGCTCCTAACCGGTGAGTCATTTCTCCACCTTAACACACAGTTTGTAACAAAGGTCACTTAGGAAGTAAAGATCAGGTATGTTTACTAGGGTTGTAACACTTACTTCAAGTTAAACAAGCTATGTATCTGTCACTTGGGTAAAATGTATTTAAGTCCTTAAATGAAACGCTGACTACCCCTCCCCTGAAATTTACTGCCATAAGCTTCAAACTGTCCTTAAGAAGAGGCGGCTCTGCCTCAGCACATCCTGAGGGAACACTGTCCAGGTGAGCCTTACCCACCCCCCTTCCTCTCCAGCAGTCCAGAAGGACAGCCATTCTGTTGCCTTTAGACATGGTGCAACACACTTGGAGAGTTCATTTTTTGTTTTGTTTTGGACTGCAGAGTTAAGAATACTCATGAGCTACTCTTCTCAAGAAGCTGGGTTTGATTCCCAGCACCCACAGGCTCCCAACCACCTGTTAACTCCAGTTCTAGGGGATCCAACATCCTCTGTAGGCCTCTGAGAGCTCCTGCATACATGTGGAATACATAACTCACACAGGCTCAGACAAATAAAAATATTCTTAAAAAATGAAAAAGCAATTAGCCAGGCGTACTGACTCACATCTTTAATCTCAGCACTCAGCCGGCAGAGGCAAGGAGGTCACTGTGAATTCAAGGCCAGCCTGGTCTACCCAGTGAGCTCCAGGCAAACCAGGGATATATAGTGAAATATATAGTCAAAACCAGGGATATATAGTCAAAAAACAAACTAAAAAATAAATAATGGGCAATAAAAACCTAACTAAAAAAAGTCTTTTTAGCGTTACAAGACTGATTTCTGAGTCTTCTTTTGAATGACTTTGAAGAAGGAGGAACTCAAGTGTTCTACCTCAGGATGGTGTGTCTGTCCACACAGGGGACACAGAATGTCTCTGAAAGAACACAGGCCCTGCTGCAGGAGGCTGACACTACTCCTGGCATGGGGATACACAGAGGAGGCAGGTAGAAAGCTAGTCTGAGCAAGGACAAGAGGGGAAGAGCAACTGAACAGTCAGAGGCAACGAGATGCCGAAGTATGTCAGGAGGTGCTGGATGGCTGGGTGGTCCTTCGAGCCAGGCATGCAGAGCTAGGGCACTTTGGACCTAGCCTGATACCTATGGGGAGCTACTTCAGGACTCAGGGAGGTCCCCCAACGAGGAGATACAGTATTAGATCTGCATTTTAAGAAAAAAAAAAAATCACCCGGAGTTGAGTGTGGCGGCACACACCTGTAATTTCAGTTCTCAAGGGAGGCAGGAGGATCAGGAGTTAAAGGTCATCCTCGGCTACCAAGAAGGTTTGTGGACAGCCTGAGCTACTTGAGACCTTGTCTCAAAACAATGACAAAAGAAGTGGGGGGAGTGTCAGGGAAGGAGAGGGAAGGGGAAAGAAGGGGAAGGAAGGAGAAGGAAGGGAAAAGAGCAAGGCCTGAGGCAGACTTAACAGTGAAAGTGCGAAGCAAAAATAAATATCCACAACCAGAGCCAGACAGAAATGGTGCAAAACTGGTCATCAAGGAAAAGGAGGCAGAGTTTGCCTCCGCTCCCAGCCACTCTCAAACCTGCAGGCTGGGGAGAAGATGGCAGGTGGCAGTCGTCCTCTACTGACTCAGCCAAGGTGGAACATGATGGCAGACCTCAGAACACCCAGGGAGCACTCAGCAGGACCCCAGGCTTAAGGAGAGAGGCAAGCACCTGAGCTGAGCCTCTCTTCAGCTGCTGTGGGTACATATGTCACACCTACAGAAAGCCACAGGTCAACAGGGAAACTCCACTAAGGGCGTTGGGACAGCGCCACCCCATGCTTACCACCAGGGGGGAAGACCATAGGAGTCTCACTTTATTTTATTTTGATTTACTTATATTTTAAAAATTATGTATAAATGTGGGTGTGGGAGGGGATAAGTACAGGTACCCTTGGAGTCCAAAAGAGGACCCTGGGTGCCCTGAAGCTGGAATTACAGGCAGTTGTTAGCTGTCATGGGTTCTGGGAATTGAACTCAGGTCCTCTGTAAAAAAAGTAAACAATCTCGATGCTGTGCCACCTCTCCAGACCCTGGATTCCTTTCTTGTAATATCACACTCCGGAGGCTGAGGCAGAAGAATTGCCACAAGCTCAAGGCCAGCCTGGCCTACACCGTCAGACCTTGTCTCACAAAACAAAATATAGGGGCTAGCTCTATGGCTCAGTGGGTAAAGGCACTTGCTGCCAAGATTGACAGCTGAGTTCAGGCCCTGGTGCCCACATGAAGAGAGCTGGCTCTTGCCGGTTGTCCTCTGATCTCCAACATGCACTGCAGTACATGTGCATCTGTAGACAATAAACAAACACTGAAAAAGCAGAGCCAGGCACATGGTGCACACCTGTGTCCCAGCACTTAGACTACCAAGACAGGTGGATTGTGAGTTCAAGGCCAGTCTAGGCTATGCAGAAAGACAATGTCTCAAAGACAAACAACAACAAAACCTCCAGAACACTCAGCTCAAGGGGCCCAGTGGTAAAGTGCTTGCCAGGCATGAGACCCTGGACTCAATCACCAGCATTGCAAACAGACCAACACCCACCCAACTTTCCTGTCCTTTTTTTCTTCCCAGTGCTGGGGATCAACTCCAGTCTTCACAAACACTACAAAAGTGCCCAGTTTGTTTGTTTGTTTCGGTTTGGTTCTTATATTTTGTTTTTGTTGTTTTGTTTCTGGAGACTAGGTTTCTTTGTGTAGCCCTGGCTGTCCTGAAACTCACTCTGTAGACCAGGCTGGCCTTGAACTCAGAGATCTGGCTGCTTCTGCCTCTGCCTCCCGAATGCTGGGATTAAAGGGCGTGCACCACTCCTGCCTAGCAAGTGCCCAGCTTTTAATCCCCAACACCGCACGCGCACATGCACCCATACGTGCATGAACAATAGAACACCCTAGAAATGGTTTGGTGGCTATGCAGGAGGTGGTGTCACTTAATGCGCAACTGATAGCTCTGAGCTCTGATATGGAATGGATGTCTACTACATTTAAAGCTGGCTGTGTGAGCTCACGGAGACTCAACAGTCACAGAGACTGCTATCTACATTTAATGTCAGGTTGCCTAGCAGTAATCAGGATGGAAAATAAAGGTCAGGCCCTTACTTGCTGTCCATCTTGATAGCTGTCTATACTTAACGTCTGTGTAGCCATCATGGTTGATGGGAGTTCACGTCAGACATCAGATCATCTTGAATCAGAAGTGAATGGTGTCTAGGAGAATAAAAGCAGAAAAACATCGGTTAACGCTTCCTCATCGTTTCTGTGTTATCCCACAGCGTCATGTAATTTTAAAAACTATCTTTATATAGAGAGGGGCGATCCCTTCTTGGCTCCAAGCCAAGCCCTCCTTGGCAGCTACACTTGCTTAGCAGTCACTCATCTGACTGTGCTGTATAATAGCAGCCCCAGCCTGCTATTATACGGTCAACCACACTCGTCTTCCCTGACAAGGAGCCGGTAAAAACCTCCACATAAAGATGGGTGGGGCCCTGGGACACCAGGACTACAGGAGTCAGCCTATGGAGACCCAGCCTTCCTTAGGAACATGGCAGTGGGGGGCAGAATAAGAGCAGTAGGAGAGACACAGGGACGCCACAGGCTAGGAGCACGAGGAGAAAAGGAGAGCTGTGAGGGGTTCCAGGATGTGTGGGCAGAGCAGGCCTCCCCCAGAAAAGGGCCATCTAAGAAAGACTTGATAACCTGCTGAGACTGGGGAGAGAAGAAAGAAGAAACAGCTAGTGCAAAGTGAAAATATTGCGCCAACAGACACAGGTGGCTCTGACAAACCTGTGTGTGGCACACGGAAGCAAGCAATGGTCATCGCTTAGCGACAACAGAAGTCCTCAAAGTGATGCTGCTGAGCTAGAATGATGACCAGGGGTCTGACTGACTAGCAGGGAGGTGGAGGGGTCTTGCAGCGTGGCAGCAAGAGGTCAGCGTCAGCTGGCCTAGACCAGAAAGCTGGAGCTTGCCTCCACAGTCGCTCCAAGACCAAGGGCAAGTACACCACTTGTTCTAGCAGAATCAACTAAGGTCACCATGGGAGTACAGCTGCCCTCTAGAATGTGCCAAACAGAAGCACATACAGCCGAAGCAGGGCAAGCCAAGGACAGGAATGAGCAGCATGTCTCAAGACAGCTCAAAGAAGGGTGTCTATCCCTCCAGCAGTCAAAGGCTGAGCCACCTCCTGAGCACGTCTAGGGGCTCTCAGATGATGCCCATTTTATATCTGAGAAGCGGAGTAATGGGGCCGAGGCTGCAGAGCTGACCAACGGTGAGCTAGACTCATCTCAGCAGCATCATTCTGAGGCTCTCCCCGGGTACCAGAGCTTTTCACAGGCCCAGGAGCTAGCAAGGGCGAAGGGACTAGTACATAAGTCCATTAGATGCTAGGGGCAAATGGCTTGGGCACAGACACACTACTGATAAACACTGACAAGTCAATGTCAGGAGTGAAGAGGTCCAGGAACCAGGCTGGGACAGAGGATGACTACAGGTAGTAAGGCACCTTCAGGGAGAGAGGTCTGAGTAGTGAAGAAGTGGCAGGCCACATACACCCCTGTGCAGAAGGAAGCCAGGAGCCAAGATAGCTGAATAGAGTGGAGAAGATGGCAGGGATGTGTCTGATCAGGTGAGTTTGTGGCCACAGTGAGGACAGAAATCAGTGCATAGAAACCCACAGCAGGTGTGAGCAGTGGGCGACACGTGCAGACCAGGCTGAACGGCTAAGGGCACAGGAGCCAAGGCGGGGAGCTGTGGGCACAAGAATCAGAAGAGGTGAGGAAGACGGACTAAGGGGGCAGGGATGGGTCCAAGCTTCCCACCTGAGAACCTGGAAGAACAGAGCCGCAGGTCCCGAGGTGAGCAAACAGCTAAGAACATCTCCATGGCTTGAGAGGGAAACAAGGCAGGTCATCTCAGGCTGCGGACGACTCTCAGATACCTTCTCGGAAACCGAGGAGAGGAGCCTGGGCTGGAATCACTCGGCCATCGTCAGGGGACAGTGGGTACGCGTGGAGATGAGCTGAGTCCTCCACAAGACACGTCCCACTCTAACACCCAGCACCTGAGCACGGACCAGATTTAGAAACAGGGTCTTACAGACAGAATGACACTAAGGGTCGTGTGATGAAATACGTCTGGACTTGGGGTAGAGCAACTGGCTGTCCATAGAAGAGGAGAGGGGAGGATCTGAGATACACAAAGGGGTTCACCATGGGAACATATGTAGTGTTGGAGTCACACACTGTAGTAAAACACCTTTAATCCATCCAGGAAGCTGAAGCATTCCTTGGTCACCAGAAGCTACAGAGGCAAGGACAGACCCTTGAGCCTTCAGAGGGAGTGTAGCCCTGTCTACACCTTGATCGTGGCCTTCCAGACCCATGAGAGAATCAGTTTCTGGGGGTGGTATGAGTTAAATCCAAGGCCTCACACATGTTAGGTGAGCATTCTACTGTTCAGCATGCCCAGCTTGTGGTAATTTGGCACAGCAGCCCTAGTAAACATACACACGACATAAAGCCAGGAGATTAAAAAGACCAAAAAGAAGACAGAAAACAGTGTGCAGGAGATGCCCTGGAGGTCAGAGGGTAAGAGGACACAGCATGACACGAGAAGCAGAATAGAACTGAGTGGTGCCACTTACACTACATAAAAAGAGGGGAACACGGTGGGGGAGTGGCAGCCATGTTAAGGACTTCCTCAGAATCAGGAAGAGGAGAACTGAGCTGGCAGCTAGTGAGAAGGCCTGTGGGGGGCACAACAAGAACCATGGCCCCAAACCCCTCGGTACCAGCACAGCACACTCCTAAGAGCTGTCTGTCCTAGGAAGGGTGGAGAATACTTTCACAGGAGCTGGCAGGACCGACAGAGGCTGGAGTGAGCACAGTGAGAAAGCTAAGCTAAATTCTTTCTTTTCTTTGAGACAGGGTCTCACTACGTAGCTCTGGCTGAATTCACTCTGTAGACCAGGCTGGCCTCAAACTCACAGAGACTCACCTAGCTCTGCCTCCCAAGAGCTGGGATTGGTCATATGCCACTTTGCCCTGCCTGAGTTAAATATTAAATCTGTTAAAATCTGTGTGCTCCATCTCACCCAGGACCCCATTCTCGAGACAGAGACCACACACCTACAACTTGTTCCAGAGCATCTAACGGCCTTTGCTGTGGACTAAAATCTGGATCGCCTCCAAATCTCGACTTCTCTTCAATTTTGCTTCCACTTGCCCTTCTACCCAGAGATCCAGAACAGCACAGCACAGTGCCCTCAGATTCCGTCACTGCAGCGCCCACCTGGCTGCCAAGCTCAAGTCTGGCCGTGCTCCAAACCATTCTCCGGGCTTTCTAAACTGCAAATCTGGTCATGTGACTCGTGTCATAAAGTTGCCTCTACTCAAGCCCATGCCCAGACATCAGCCCACCTCCACCCGCCTTCCCTCAAACCAAGCGCCTTGTCTCCCTTCTTAGCCACTGTCTCCCACCGCAGCTTACCGTCCCTCAAAGCTCTGCCCACCCTCTCTCCCACTGTGTGCAGGGCTAGCTATGAGCATGCTTTATCACTCACGTCGTCTTCTTCCAGGGTCTAGCCTAGGGAATGAGACGTCCACACAGAGCCTGGGAAATGATGGTCTCCAACCATTAGTCAATTGGACGTCTAAGTCTCTGAAGGTCTGAGACACTTAAGGTACAAACGTATGTTTTAAAGATAATTTTAGTGTATGTATGTGTGCCTGTGTGAGTTTACATGTACCGTGTAGAGGCCAGAGGATGTTGGAGCTCCAGGAGGTTGCAAGCTGCTATGTGGTCCTGGGAACTGAACTTGTATCCTCTGCAAGAACAGCAAATGCTCTTAACTACTGAACAATCTTTCCAGCTTTATAAAAGGTGTTTTTTTTTTTTTTAAATTATTGTTTTCATGTTTTGAGACAGAATCTCTCTACATAGCCCTTGCTGTCCTGTACTGCACACTGTAGACCACGCTGGCCTAGAACTCACAGAAATCCATCTGAAGTCCTGAGCGCTGAGATTACAGGCATGCACCACCACACCCAAGAGAATGACCGAGACACCCATCTCCTGTCTGAACCCACACATACACACTCACACATACCATGTGCTTTCCTGCTATTCTAGGACAGAGGGAATGCTCAGTTACAAAGCGGAAGCGACAAGGCATCCTGAGCCAGTCACATGACTCTCTCAACCCACACCCGAGTCCAGCTCTGCAATCACTCTCAACTCTTCCAAGAATAGCACGCTCACTTCCTATATTCTCTTGGTCACAAAGTGCGCCGGACTGAAGGCTCTGCCAGAGCATCTACAGAGCTCCCTGGAGCAGCCAACTCACTGGTCGACTGAACGGCCTATCTTTGAGCTATGTTGAAGGCTGAATATGCTGGAGGTTGTTTGTTTAAGACCAAAGAGGTTCCAGTATGGGAAGGCAAATACAAGAGATAATGAGAGCCGGGCTTCCCAGTGACAGAGAAAAAGAGACGGGCTCAAGGCACTCTATGATGCTGGGAAATGGAAACGTGTGAACCCATGGTTTTTAATAGACAAATACAGAAGTAGACACCCATGTGTGTGACATACATGTCCTATGAAGACCCACACATATAACTGCTTGGTTCCATCCACTGAAAGGGACCCAGTATCAAGAGCAATGAGCACTTAGCAGGAGCATTATAAGATGAACCCAGAACTTGTGCTCAAAAACTTAAAGGTATACTTCAAACTTTTAGGAGCTTCTCTAGACTGGCTGGAACTGGAGTGAGAGGCTGTAGACCAATGTAACTGCCCCTCCTAACTCTGCCCAGGCCCTCTGACCCCCCTTCTCAAGCAGGGCTCCTATAACACTGCAGCTGTCTCTGGAGTCCTGCCTTAAACAAGAGTCCCAATCAAGTAGATGTGGCTGGACTGCTGGCCTCTGATACCTGAACACCTATAACTGTCTAATTAAACTCACCATCCCCAGGAGGCGTCTGGTGACCCTGACCTTCCTTCGACAAGAACTCTGTCAGATCGGAATGGTCATATGCCCCTTATCCACGCTGTCTCCTATTGAATTCCATTCACAGATCCTGCTCCTAGGCTAGAAATACCTATTCTCCCTTGCTGCACTGAGAGGTAAGCAGTCTCTTTCACTACAAAGCTACCTGCTTAGTCCCTGTGCCTGCTGGGATGTTCCTAAAGTAAATCTGCTTTACTTTAAATTCTTTTTATTTACTTTTACTCCATGTACATTGGTATTGCATGTCTATATGATGGTGTCAGAGCCTCTGGAACTGGAGTCACAGACAGTTGTGAGCTGCCATGTGAGTGCTGGGAATTGAACCCGGGTCCTCTGCAAGAACAGCCAGTGCTCTTAACCACTGAAGCATCTCTCCAGTCCTGCTTTACTGATTTTTAACAAGGCTACTGGGTAAGTTTGTCTTTAGTAATATGAACATTCAAAGAAATAAGGGAGGGACAAGGGCTCTGAAATCGTGAGAGCTCCAGGCAGGACCTCACATATGACACCAGCTCATCTTAGTGGTAATGCTCATGCACACCACTTAGGGACAGAGATTTCCACCGAGTCTCTCTGCTGTAAACTTGCTGCTTCCCCAGAGGGATTAGTATGCCAGGCAAGGGCCTTGAGACTATGTGCATTTCCTGTTTCTCATCCTACTTTCACTGGCTGGTACCCACTGAAGATTCTTATTTGAAGCATCAGTTACCATCCCAGTAGCCAGGTCATGTTTGAACTCTATCACCCTTCTTTATCAAAATGTAAGCCTGACTCTAATACTCAGGTCATGTGCTCAGACCCACACTGAGGCACAAATGACCTGGCCAGTGCTCTTCAGAAGTGTCCACATTTCAAGAGGTTAACGGTGCTTCTCCAGATCAGACAGAAATGGTAGCACACAGAGGGTGTGAGTTTCAGGCCAGCCAGAGGCTACAAAATGAAACCTTGTTTCAAAAAACAACCAAAAGCAAAAGCAAAACAAAATGAAACAATGAAACCAAAAAAGAACATCAAAAACCCAAGAATAAGCTGTTTGGCATTAAAGCTGTGCTTTGGTTTGAATGTGTTCCTCAAAGGTTCTTGAGTTAGGGAGCTGGAGAGATGGCCCAGTGCTTAAGAGCACTGGATACTCCTGCAAAGGGTTCAGTTCCCAGATCCACGTGATGGCTCACAGCCGGCTGTAACTCCAGGTCCAGGACTCAATATCCTCTTCTGGCCTCTTCTGAACGTGGTGCACACTCAGACTAAATACCCAAACACATAACAAAATAAGTAAGGGAGAGATGGCTAGTTAAAAGCCCTGGATATTCTTCCAGAGGACCCAGGTTCAATGCCCAGCCCCTGTATGGTAGCTCACAACCAGTTACTCTAATTCCAGAGGACAGGATCTAACTGTGTCTTGGCCTCAAACTCACAGCGATCCTCTTACCCATGCCTGTTGAGTGCTAAGAAATACACAGAAGGGACTCTAAGTTTCTATATAGGAACCCTTAGCTTCCCTTTCAAGGTTCTAAGTAAGCTGTGCTACTGTGGCCTCAGATTCTCATTTAGAGAATTACTTTCCAAGCTTGCATATTTATTTATTTATTCATTGACAAGAGCAGGTCTCAGCTGAAGAGGCTCCTACTCCCTGATGCAGCCTCCACTTCCTAGAGCTGGAAGTACAGGCAGATGTTACTGTACCTGGCCTCTGCCGCCCGTTTTAGGAGAGGGGTCTGCTTTTGAGATTTCACCGTGTAACCCAAGCCAGCCTTGAATTCGCAGCAATGCTGGAATTACAAGTGTTGTGCACCACACCTGGCTAGGATGTACTTTTCTGAAACTTGAGATTTTCTTTTTATCCTAATAATGGCTACTTCTGTTAAGTGTTTTTGTGATGAAGAAAATCTACATTTTGTTTATTAGGCACGAATTTCTGTCCATGTTTATTGGTTCATTTATCATATTGTTTAAATCCTCTGTATCAGCAGTTCCCAACTGGGAACAATTTTGACACCCAGGGGACAACTGGCAATGCCCAGAGACATTTCTGATTATCGAAGCATGTGAGATCCGGTAAGAGTGATCCGGCTCGTGTCCTGACTGATAACTACTTGGTCACTAGACTGCTGGGAGTCGCAAGGTCACACTTTCTCTAAGGGAAGTCTCTGCTTGCGCTGTGCATGTGTGTAGTTTGCTTGCTACACTCTAACTTGGTAAGGATATATGTGTGTTAGTTTGCTATAATCAATCCTGGTGTGTGCGTGTGTGTCATTTATTTGCTATGGTGAGGATAGTAAAAAGCACGTGAAATTTAACATTAGTGACTGATCCTCTGAGCGACAAGCAGGAGGTCTCATGCTTGTGTCCTCTCTCCAGTATTGCCAGGAGTTCGCCTTGCTTAGCAGTTGCTCCTGGCACACTGAGGTTTCCACCCGTTTACCATCTACTTGTCAGTGTTAGGTGCCTTAAATAGCCAGATCATTTGGCTAGCTGTCACTTTTCTGCTTAATCTGGAGCTTTATCAAAAGAGAGAGTGAGCCCTTTCAAACTAACTGTAGTTCCTGATATGGAGGGTTTACGTCACCTTGTTTTATGTTCCCTAGTTCTCCTTTGTTACATTTCTTCTGTTCAGCTATCCTGTACGTGTGGTATGCTCCCTGTCCTCGCCTATCTCCAGTTACCAATGGTTATTCTCACAGTACACTACTTAAAGTCAATAGTAACACTTCTAGCCCAGCTGGTTTCCATGACAACCTTGTGTTATCAGTTACAAACATGCTTATAAGCCAGGTGTGCAGGTGCTCACCTGTACTCCCAGCTACCCGAGAAGCTGCTTCAAGAGGGTCCCTTGCATCCAGGAGTTCAAAGTGAAGCTGGACAACATGGAGGTACATGATGCTCTTCCTGAAGACCAAGGTTTGTTTTCCAGAACCTACATGGCAGTTCACAATCATGTGTAACTCTAGTTCCAGGAAGTCCACTGCCCTCTTCAGGCCTCCAGACACATATGCAGTACACATACATACATGCAGGCAAAACACTCATACACATAAAAATAAATCTTCACAAACATCCATTACAATGTAGAAAAAGAGAACACATTTAAAAAGAAAAGTCTGAATCAGACTGGGGAGACAGTCTGATTGGCAAAGTACCTGCTGTTCAAATTTGAGAACCCACGTACCCATCCAAGAGCTAGGCACAGTAACAAGCTTCTAGAACTCCAGCATTGGGGGAGGGGTGGACAGACAGATGGACCCCTGGAACTTATTGGCCAGCCATTCTAGTCAAATCCATGTGCTCCAGGTTCAGTGAGAAATCCTGTCTCAAAAAAGGTAAACAATTGAAGAAAACACCTTACCTTGACTTCTGGTGCACATACATACACACACACACACACACACACACACACACACACACACACACACACACACTACCCCTTAGCTCTAGGGCAACAGTGGCTCTAACTCAATTTTTATCTTTTTGTTTGTTCTTGAGACAGGGTTTCTGTGTGGTCCTGGCTGTCCTGGAACACTCAACTTCTCTTAAAGAAAACTCAGCTGGTGATATCTCAAGCTGTTAGATGGGCCCTCGCTTCCTGTGATCCTTTCCAGCTGCCACAACCAACACAGGACAACTTCCTCAGTGCTACCTGCTGTCAAAATGAGCCTGAACAACCCCAATCCAGACAAGCTGGACTTTTCAGGCAAGCTCAGATCTAGTATCTGCAGAGAAAAAAAAACCAGCACGAAAGAGACAGACATGACAGCAGAAAGCTGAAGACAGCACTCCGGAGTGCTGAGCTGTCTCTTTTCCTTCTGTCACTAATCTTCCTAAAAACTGGATGCTCCTTGTCCAAACTAAACCTGCTTTTTAACACACCTACAATGCCAGGGCATTCTAAGAACATGGCAAAGGTCTGTCTTCAAAAGGACACCGTCTCTAGGAGCTTTTTAGGGAATTAGCCACCCATAACCAAGTCCAGGGAGTTTTGTTGTGTAAGAAGTCTCAGGTGACTGGGACTCAAAAAATTACAAACAGTTCTGGTTCTCATCCCTCAGCACAGAGCTGGTCAGTCAATAGGTAACTCATTTGTAGGAAAACATCTGCCAAGAAATCACTTTAGTTTTCCAACAGAGCTTGAGAAGGTGCCATTTAAAACTTAAAACCAGATATTAAATCCTATTAGAACAAAAGCTGTGCCAGGCACAGTGGCACACTTGCAACCTCCGCACTCAGAAGGCGCAGACACACGGGAGGGAGGCTCAAGCAAAAGAGTACTCTGAGGGGAGCCTGGGCTACACAGCAAAGATTAAGAACAAAAACCTGGAGAGTCAAAGACAAAGCAGAACTCTAACAACAAAGACACTGTGTGTTAGTGGAAGGGCATGAGTGCCGGCACGCGTGCTCCAGTGTGTAGAGAGAGGTCAGAGGGCAAGCTTGAGAGGGAGTCTTCATCTTCCTCATCTTTTTTTGTTTGCTAGGAGAGCTGGCCCATGCGCATCCAGGGACTCCCTTGTCTCTCCGCCTTCCACCTGACAGGAACACTGGGATTTCCAGAGATGTGCTACCACGTCAGGGTTCATGGGCGTTCTCGAGTCTGAGCCCGGGTCCTCACACCTGTGCAGCAAGCACTTTATCTGTTATATCCTCGGCTCTAAAGGAGACATCTTACGGGTTTTAGAATTTCTTTTGATAGGCTGAGTTAGACGCTCTATCATGGCTATTAAATTCATTGTCACAGCTGTAGGGCTATATGACTATCACTGGCATCGCTACAAACTGACACACAAAAGTTGCATAATGTCCTGGTTACCAGATCAGTGAAAGTGTCCTGTGATGGGCACTGGGCCACAAGCACGGTGGTAATACGTGTTTAACAATACCCCAGGTTCAATCCCTAGCACAAAGCAGCAAAGGAAGAAAGAGGAAAATAGAGACCTTACTCTTCCAAGCTAAGCACCCTCTCCCCAGGACAATCCTTCTCCCTTGGGCTCGGCCAGTGCTGCTCAGGGACACCGACAGCGCCCTGTAGAAGAGGCCCCAGCGGACCCTCCTCCCAGCAGCTGCTCCCCTTTCATACCACACACCCCGTCCATCTAGCTAGTACGTGTCCAATGGATCAGAGGAAGGCCAGTTTTAGATGGAAAACACAGTGTCAAAAGCCAAATGCTCAAAGGCTCTGACATACCAGGCATAACCATGAGATATTAAGGGGGGGTAAAAACACAAAATTGTGACACATTTTTAAATTACATTTATTTCTTTATTATATGCGTGTACAGCGCCACAGCTAGTGTGGAGGTTAAAGACAACTTGCAGAAGCCAGTTCTCTTCTTCCACCATACAGGATCTGGGATTGCACTCGGGCTGCCAGGGTTGGTGGCAAGTGCCTCTCTCTACTTGCTGAGCCATTTCTCTGGCCCGACTTTAAAGTTTTAAAATAAAAATCATTTTTGTTAACTTGCATAAAATTGTATGATAGTGCTAGATACCAAAGTACTTTAACAAAGTATATATAAAATGCATGCAAATAAACTAGATTCAAAAGCAGGCTAAGAACTTAAAAAAGAAGTTTCTCCAAAGAAAATACACAAATGGCAAATAAACCCGTGAAAAGATGCTCGACATCACTAAGCACTAGAGAAGTGCAATTATTGTAAGATGTCATCTCACACCCATTAGGATATGTAAAAGACTGAAACGTAGAAAGCTGGGGCTAGGAGTGTGGCTCAGTGATAGAGCGCTTGCCAGTGTTTGCAAAGCTCTGCTTTCTTGTCACAGAACAACTGAACACCCAAAAGCCAGGAGGATGTGAGAAGCTGGAAACCTTGAGTATAACACTGCTGTTGAGGAAAAACAGGATAATGGTTCTTTAAAATGCAACTACCATGATGTGGCAATCTACCAAGACTGTATCAAAAGCACGGAAAGCAGAGCCTCAGATGCTCACACTCGTGCTCAAGGCCATGGTATTCACAGCAGCCCAAAGCAACCAAGTGCTCAGCAATGGGCTCACACAGGATGGAACTTTATTAGGCTTAAAAATATGGAAACGTTGACACAAGCTAAAATACGGACGAAATTTTGCTTAGTTAAATGAGCCAATCACAGAAAGGTAACTGTATTATTCCACTCAAGTGGGATACCTAAAATAGGCACCTTCATACACAAAGAAAGTAAAATCTTGTTGCTGGGGAGAAAGAGAATGGGAGTTTACGTTTAAAGAGGCAGCCCCAGGTCCCGATGTGGCTGCTGGTGTATGGGAGAGGAGAGCGCCAAAGTCTCAGGCCCATGGCTAACAAAGGGAAGAGGATGAGAAAGGAAGAAGTGGGCACTGAATGTGAGGGGAGGGCCAGGCAACACGGTCATTACAGGGGGAGCCCAGCGATTATCCCACCAGGCACACATACACATACAGTGTCACCAGAGAAGGCTTTTACTCTATTAGAGGGGGGCCTGTGGGATGGCACACAGAGCACCTACAATCCATGCTAATCAGCTTACCCTCAAGAGGGAAGAAGGGCCTTGTGGCTTGACCCACCAGATGACCACACTCTTATTCTGGAGAAAGGCCCCAGATAATAAAGTCGTCAGGGGTAGAGATGCTCAGAATCAGCTTCAGGGCTTTGTAAGCAAGAGCTCCATCAGTGAGCTACAGCCCCATCCCCGTGGCTTTCAAGATGAAGATGATGCAGATGTTTTCCCTCACCCCCACACCTCCCTGAAAATATGTGGAATCAGAAGGTGCTCCATCCTCTTCCCATGGTCCTGAGGCATGTCCTAAGAACCATAGAGCATCAAGAACAGCAGTTTTCAACCACCACATTGACTGCCTTCTGTGGAAAATTTCCAGAAACAATAGCTGAACAGCAGGGGCTGACAAAATGAAACAAGGGGCTGCAGCGGGCTAGGTTCCTGGCATCCATTCTCTGTAACGTACCACTTAGCGGTGTCCGCCAGACCTGTGGATGCTGTGCCCCAAATGACCCAGACTTTGTCCATTCTACCAATCTCCACCATCGACTTTTCTATGCACAGCACACTTCCACTTTATACAAGATCTAAACAGAACTGAGACAGTTGGATTACAACTGTGGCTAGTTGTAAGACACCCTCAACCACTATGAGGCCATACCACACTACAGAGGACGTTAAGTCCCCGTGGCTGTTGTATTATTTGAATTCTTTGTCACCTCCTCCACCAAAAAGCCATGGGCAGAGGAGGGGCACATCCGCCCATATTCCCAAAGATAAGCTGAATGTACTAATGTTTCTAATGAGGACCTTTTAAACATAGTATCTGAAACTGACAAAAACATCTTCAGTGGCCTCCAGGTGCCCACCCAGCTCTTCAACCAGGAAGGCAGACGGTAAGCTAAGGAGATCTAGCAGGTCCGGTGTGAGGTTATGTTCACAAAGTATCTGAGTTGTCACAGAAACCTCACCATACTCCCAAAGGACTTGGGGAGTTCTGCTCAGCCTGGCTGCACAGTGAGCTAATCCGTGGCTCAGGCGGGACTCTCACCACTTTGGCCCGGTTCTTTTAAGAGCTGTTTCAACACTGCTTGTTCTCTTGTGGACCCTGGGAAAGTTACAGCTCCGAGATCCACCCACTGAACTTTGGCAAATTTCTTTTCTTCTCAACGGCTCTAGTTTTAACAATAGCCGATCCATATCAAGTTTGTAACTGAATGTTATTACTCCTGCAGTGACTTTGTTTCCACAATTCATAATTAGGACTTTTCCTAAAGTTAGGATACAAGGCCACACACAGGAACTAAACGTAAACAGGAGGCTATGCAATCTGCGGACTGTGGGGACCGAGCCATCCTTCCAGCCATGCTGTCCCAATTCTAAAATGTACAGGGAACTCTCTTAAGGCGCCTGAACTCCAGGTGCCCCGGTGACAAAGTTTGCCGGGAGAAACCCTGAGCCCCAGCGGCACCTCACACAATGGTGGATCTCAGACTCAGCGCGCTACTGCAAAAGGGATGCTCCACACACACAGGTCCCAGGCTGGGAGGGTTTGCGGACTCCCGCATCACCTGGACACCGCATGAGCAACCCAGGGCTAGCAACGCCTTCCCGCCTCGGTCAAAGCCATCCTCGGAGTGTTTACAAAGAAAGCTCATTTTTCTACTGCCATGACAAGAGGCCTGTTCAGGGATGGGTTCTTCCAACCTTTGGTGGAAAGCACCCACATCTTAAAGAAACAAACCAAAACAAAAACAAGAAACAGTCGCTCCTGGGAAGAGCTTCCGTGTCGAGGCCGACACCTATGTCCCAGCTATCCCGAATCCCAGCTGTGTGCTCAAGCTCGGCCCTCGCGGCTCCCGGGTGCCGTGGCCGCACCGACCGCGGCTTTCGGGAGCCTGGAGCCCCGAGCAGGGTCGGCGGCGGGCTCCGATCTCACCCGCAACCGCTTCTCATCACGGGAACCCACGGAGCAAGCGCGGCGGCCCAAGCGCTCCCTAGGAAGCCGTTCCCGGAGGGCCGTGGACACGCGCGACACGCTGTCACCGTCCGCGGACTCCCGCGGGAAGCCCCACGCCGGCTCGGGCCGCCCCTCGGGGCCGCCGACCCCGCCGCCATCTTTCCGCCGCGCCGCCCCCCGGCCCTCGGCCCTCCGCGCGCCCCCGCCGGCCCGCGCGCCCCCGCCGCCCGCGCGCCGCGCTCCGTGAGCGACGGTTAGGCGCGCGCCTCGAGCGGGGCCCAGCGCGGAGGCCCCGCCGCCTTCCAGAAATTTCCGCGCCCCTGAACCCACACAGGAAAACAAGCCGGGCGCGCCCCCGCGCCGCGGCCGCCGCGCCCCCTCCCCCATCGGCGCTCCCCTCCCCCGCCCCCGCCCCCGCCCCGGGCGCGGGTCAAGTGCGGCCCCGGGCGCCGCCCGCCCGACCGCCCGCCCGGCCCGCGGCGGAAGACGCAGCGGCGGAGGCGGCGGCAGCGGCGGCCTCGGCCGGTGTGATTGATAGGGACGGCGGCGGCGAGAGCCGCGGCGGCGGCGGCGGAGCGGTTGAGTGACAGCTTACCTGGGTGCCAATCTTCATCACACTGACAAGCGGCTGCAGCAATCGGGACCCGCAGTGCCGCGCCCGCGTCCAACCGTCACGCCGACGCCGGGCCACGCGACACAGCCTCGCTCAATGGGAGGAGGGAGACGCCGACGCGCGCCGCATCAATATTCACCGCGGGGGCGGGGCCTGCCATCCCCGGGCCCCGCCCCCGCCCAGCGCGGCGGCGGGCACGGGGCGGGGCGGCGGCGGGCGGAGGCGAGGCAGGGGGCGGGGCGGGCCCCTGGGGGGCGGGGCAGAGCCCTGTCCCGCCCTGCCGCGCGCCTGCGGCCAGGCCCCACCCAGCGGCCCAGCCCCCTGTGCCAGTAGCCCGCTGCTCCGCCTCGGAGGCGGAGCTTACTCATCTCATAACTATGTACTGAGGGCGTGGCCCAAAGCTTTATAGACCACGCCCCCTCTGCGCCCTCCTCGGCTGTGGAAAGAGGTTTGCCGAGCTGGGTGGAACCATCTGCAGCTCCAGCGGGGAGTACGGGCTGTACCAACTGAGGACTTGCGGCTCTGGCGCTTCTCAGTCCAGATTCTGGAGCTGGGGTAGGTTGGGGGAGTGAGGGGGGACTGGAGAGGGGGTGTGTTGCACCTTTGAGGACTGAGCATCTGAGGTGTCTGCCCTGGGGCTTGACCCTGGGTGCTGTCTTATGAGCGGTCCACCACACACAGACCCTTGAGGTCTGCGAGGTGGCTGCGGACTGCCCTCTGGTCCACTCGGCCTCCTCCCCAGAAGATTCAAGGGGAGCCGAACTCTAGGCAAAAAAATGGTCCTTCCTTAGGACTGGACAATGTTGTCACTAGTGGGAGCTTTGCCCAACCAGATCATCTGCTGCCGCGGGTTCCGTACCTTCACTGGACGGAGGCCTTCCGTGCCTGGCTTGTCCAGATTCACATTTTATTCAGTGGCCACCTGTGTGTGGCTAGCTGTTCCGCGGACCCCACACTCCTCAGGAGGAGACTTGAATACCAGGACTGATGACTTGGGGGGTGGGGTGCTGAGGTAGACCCAGCATGCACAACTCAGAGGACTCCTGTGTCCTCAGTGCTCCACAAACACTGAGAAGCCAGAGCATCGCTTTTACAGTTCAGTTCACGAACCACAGTGGAAGGAGAGAACCAACTATCAGCATATATATTTGGTACACACACACACACACACACACACACAATCACAACAACAATAATAAAATTTGAAAAATTGAGCCCAGGGGCTAGAGATGTATCGCTCAGTTGACAGAGTGCTTCCCTAGCGTACACAAAGTTCTAGGTTGGATCCCCAGCACACATAAGCCAGCACTCGGGAGGTAGAAGCAGGAGGATCGTAAGTTCAAAGTCATCCTTGGCTCCATACTAAGTTCCTGGCCAGCATGGAATACACTGGATCTTGTCTCAAAAAATAAAGTTATAAAGAATGTCAAGGGGCCAGGCTGTGGTGGTGCAAGCCTTTAATCCCAGCACTCAGGAGGCAGAGACAGGAGGATCTCTGTGAGTTCAAGGCCATCCTGGTCTACAGAGTGAGTTCCAGGACAGCCAGGGTTACAACAGAGAAACCCTGTCTTGAGGGAAAAAAAAAAAAAAAGAATGAAAAGGGATCAACAACAGGTGTCCTGGTTTGCTTTCTGTTGCTATGGTAAAACACTGACTAAAACCTAAGAGAGGAAAGGGCTTTTTTTTTTTTTTTTGCTTACATTTCCACATCTTGGTCTTTCACTGAGGGAAGTCAGGGCAGGAAGCAAGAGACCACAGAGGAATGTTGCTTACTGACTTGCTCTCCATGGCTTGATGAGGTAGCTTGCTTGTACAATCCAGGACCACCTGCTCAGGGCTGGCACCACCCACAATGATCTGGGCCACAGACATGCAATTCCTCATTTGAGGGTCTCCATTCCCAGGTGACTCTAGTTTGTCAATTGGTCAAAATCTATTGAGTACAAAAGGTGAAAGCCCTCGTAAGCAGGGTCCTGTGTAATAGCAATGGCTGCTGTCTGGCAGTGTCATAGGGGCATCACCTCCCCCTCGCATTGGCTGAAGCTTTCAGTTTTCTTCCATCCACCCCATAGGGCGGCTGGGTTTCTCAGGAAGATCCAGATGTGTGAACCCAGAGCCCCTCACTCAATCTGGCCGCAGAGTTCAGGGATCTAGTCCCCTCTGCCTGTTGCCGTATAGCTTTTCCAACTTTTCTTGTCCACACAAGTTCGTTTCTGGAAAAAGGAAAACTCACTGTCCACTCTGCAAGTGCAACCCGTGCATCAGGAGAACAGAGACTCTCACTTCTCCTTCTACGCCAGGGAAGCCACCCAGGACCTCTTCCTTAGTGCTGAGATCCAGGGTGACTTCTAAGGAAAAGAACATTATACATTTACCTCTATTTACCATCCATTCTGCGTCTCTGCGATGCCTGTTAAAGCTTTGTCATCAGGGGCTGGAGAGATGGCTCAGTGCTCAAGAGCATGTGTTGTTCTTTCAGAAGACCGGAGCTTGTTTCCCACACCGATGGCAGGTAACAGACCTCCTGTGACTCCTGCTCTGAGGCACCCTACATCCTCTCCTGGAAACTGTAGGTACGTATGCGCCGAGACACACGCACACATACACATGAAATTAATTTTAAAAGCTTCATCACCGGATGCAACTTGTGGGGTCAAGGGAATGATCTTGGACTGATGTTTTCAACCTTCACACAAGTTCATTTCTGGAAAAAGGAAAACTCACTGTCTACTCTGAGTCTAGGTGCTAGTGGTGTGCATGTGTCTGCAGGTGTAACAAAGGGAGGGAGAGACCAGGTAGCCACCTGCACTGAGTGTATGTACAGTGTACACATAGGACAGTAAAGAAGAAGATTGAGTGGGAGAGGGAAAGGCAGTTAGTAATGTGTTCCATGCAAATTAATAATAATAATAAGTAATAATAATAATAATAATAATAATAATAATAATAATACATTAATGACAGAATTGACAGAGGCAGCAGCTTGAGGGACTGAGCTCCCACTCTGACCCGGCCAGAGCTCAGGCTTGCTGGGGACCTCACAGAAATAGAAGGATATTGCCCCCTGACTGCCAGGGCTCCAGTGTGCCAGTGCTCGGAACCAGCAATGGTCAGATAGACACAGCCAGTCCTGCTGTTCCACACGGGCCAGAAGAGGACTTCAGATGTCCCTAAGAGACCTGGGAATCTGGAAGGAGAGTCACCATGAATGTGTAGAGCTTCTGGTATAGGGTACCTGTAATCCCAGCTAATTCAGGAAGCTGAATCTGGAGAATAGGTAGTTCACCCTCACACACACACACACACAATCTCAAAATTAACCAGCTGGGCTTGGTGTTACATATCTGAAATCCTAGCACTTGGGGAGGTGGAGGCAGGAGGATCAGAGTTCAAGACCATCCTTGGCTACATAGTGAGTTCAAGTCCCCATCAGTGTAAACCACTGGTAAATGCACCCCGACTTATGACAGTTCATGCAACCTCTTCCACAGCGGGCCTTGTCATTCGGCATGGTCTGAAGTTGTATCCCTGGGTCACTGTTTTTAGATTTGACTCAAAAGAAACTGTCTCTTATTCCTTTTAGAATGACAGCTATGTTTGTCATCAACAATTACCCAAAATGTATATTTCTGGCTTCATTCTGGTTCCTAACACCTGTGTAGTTTCCTGGGTAACAGGCGCCAAGGAGTGTTTCTTGTTGTCTTAGTTTGGGTTACTGTAGCTATGATGACACAACATGACCAGAGCAACTTGGGAAGGAAATGCTTCTTTCTATTTGGCTTATGCTTTCATGTCATAGTTCTTCATCAAAAGAAGTCAGGACAGGAACTCAAACAGGGCAGGAACCTGGAGGCAGGAGCTGATGCAGAGGCCATGGAAGAATGCTGCTTACTGGCTTGCTCCCCATAGCCTGCTCGGCCTGCTTTCTTATAGAACCCATGTCCACCAGCCCAAGGATGGCACCGCCCACAATGGGCTGGGCCCTCCCCCGTCAGTCACTAATTAGGAAAATGCCCTACAGACTTGCCTATAGTTCAGTCTTATGGAGGCATTTTCTTAATTGAGGTTCCCTCCTCTCAGATGACTTTAGCTTGTGTCAAATTGCCTTAAAACTTGCTTTGGTACTTAGTCTCTGGCCCTGGTTCCCGACACAGAGCTCCTGACCCCCTGAGATTTGCTGGAAAGTGGGAGCACCTTTTGTCCTAATGAGACAACTCCTGGTGACTCCTAAATGTGGGAAGACCACCACCAAAAAAGACAAGCTCTAATTAGGTGCCCGGAGCTTTCTGTCCCCTCCTCCTCTGAGAAGGAAAATGTGGCAGTTTGAATGAGATGTCCCCCCATAGTTCTCGACATTTGAACACTTGGTCACAGGTGGGTGGTTCCATTTGTGGAGCTTAAGGAGGTACGGCCTTGCTAGAGGAAGTACATGGCAGGGGGGGTGTGAGGAGGTGTTTGAGAAAGAGAAACCTCACACGGGATCCCCCCCCAGCCCGCTCTCGACTTAGTGCTTGTGGTTCACGATGTGAGCTCTCAGCTTTCTGCTCCAACCAAACTGCCACGCTCGCTGCTTACTGCCGTGCCCTTTCCATTAGGATGGATTCTTTTTTATTGTTGTTGTTTGTTTTCCAAGACAGGGTTTCTCTGTTGTAGCTCTGGCTGTCCTGGAACTCACTCTGTAGACCAGGCTGGCCTCGAACTCACCTGCCTCTGCTTCCCGAGCGCTGGGATTAAAGGCGTGTGCCACCACCGCCCGGCTATGATGGATTCTTATGCCTTCTGAACTTTAATCACAGATAAACTCCTCCTTCTGTAAGCTGCCTTGCTCATGGTGTTTATCACAGCAACAGAAAAGTAACTAAGAGAGAGAAACTGTGGGGTTCAGAGAACTTCCAGGCGTGCGAGCTGCCCCCTGATGGCGCGGCAGCCTCACGCCCTTTCCCTATACCTCAGAACCTCTGCCACCTGTCAGTCCTGAGTTGTCCCCTTTAAAGCAAAAAGATAAATGTAAGTAAAATGTCTCCCTGAGCTCTGTGAACAATTCTAGCGAACGATGAAATGTGCTCAAAGGAATTCAAACCCGAGGCATAAAAACCTCCAGTTTACAGTGAATCTATCAAAAGCACCAATGCCAGCCAGGACCTGAAGCTGTTGTCCAAAGTGGGGTGCATCCTGTGGGGGTCGAGTCTGACGCTCTAGGTGGAGTCGGGGATCTGATGCTCCAGGTGGAGCCAGGGTTAGCGAAACTGTCACCTGGGAATTGGCACGTGGGGAGAAAACCACTAGGTTAAGATTGAAGATGTGCTCTGCGTTGGTGGTGGAGGAAATTGTCCAGATGTTTTGTTCTGTTGTGCTCTCCTTAACGTGCACATTCCAACCCACACACTGGGAAAGCTGGGAATTCCCCAGTGCATGAGGGAACTCCAAAAATCTGGAAACAGCTGTCCAGGAGGTGCCAGATCCTTGCTGCATGAGGATTCGGTCAGCTGCCCATTTCTTCACTTCCCCCACCTCACTCAGTGTGACACCGCAGCTCCTGACTGGTAGTGGGCTCAGCTGGAAACTGCTACAGTTTGGAGAACAGTCCTTGGAAAGCCTATGATGCTATTGGGGATGGTGGGGCCTTTAAGAGGTAGGTCCTAGAACCTCTGGGCCCTAGAGCAGCCATCCTCAACCTGTGGGTCTCAACCCCTTCGGGGGTCGAACAACCCTTTCCCAAGAGTCTCCTAAGATGGTCTGCATATCAGATATTTATATTACGATTCATAACAGTATTAAAATTGTAATTATGAAGTAGCAATGAAGATAATTTTATGGTGTGGGGGGGTCACCACAACATGCAGAACTGTATTAAAGGGTTAGGAAGGTCGGGAACCTCTGTCCTACAGGGAGGAAGTTAGATCACTGGAGTATAGTGATTGTATTAGTGAGTACATTGGGAACCCAGCCCTGTTTCTCTTTTGCTTCCTGGATGCTGCATGAGGAACATTCTCTGGCACAGGCTCTCACCTTAATGTACTGCCTCGCCACAGACCCAATGCGACAGGGCTGATAGACTCCGGGTCAGAACCTCCCAAACTATCCTGGGTGTGTATTGTGTGTTTCCAAAACTATCTCTTATAAACCTTCCTTCTTCTTAAATTGATAATCTCAGGGATCTCGTGATAGTGATACCTGACTAACACAGAAACTTAAAACACGCTCATCTGTAAAATGTCTGCTGAGGTTCCACCCCAGAGGGACCGCCTGTGCTGGTGTCAGGACTCATCTGCTGGCAAGGCACGTTCCCCGAAAGTGTAAGCAGCGGCACAGAACCACGAGGTTCTGGCTTCCACGCTTCCCGGCTCTACTCTGACAGCTTGAAGCTTTGGATGGTCTCCAGACCCAAAGCCTTTGTTCCACTGCCTGCCCTCAACAGCTGTGCTCGTGGTCCAGCATCTCTGCAGCTCCCGGGATTCGTGGTCTCAGCACTAGGGTCATCCGGGCCCTTTAGATGCAGGTCCAGAAGCTGGTTTGTGATATCTGTGCTGCTCAGTGTGGAGGTGTGGGGGGGTCGCTGCTCAGTGTGAAGGTGTGGGGGGGTCGCTGCTCAGTGTGGAGGTGTGGGGGGGTCGCTGCTCAGTGTGGAGGTGTGGGGGGGTCGCTGCTCAGTGTGGAGGTGTGGGGGGGTCGCTGCTCAGTGTGGAGGTGTGGGGGGGTTGCTGCTCAGTGTGGAGGTGTGGCGGGGTTGCTGCTCAGTGTGGAGGTGTGGGGGGGTTGCTGCTCAGTGTGGGGGTGTGGGGTGTTACACTATGTATTAGGCAGATCCAGTCCTCCGGGCCACAGTTGTCAGTGCTGCACTATGCCCCGGGGCCACCCAACTTTCTTATAAGCAGCAGCAACTTGTGTAGCCAAGTTTTGCTTCAGTTTCTTTTCAGAGCAGGCCAGCTTCCAAATTAGATCCACAGATTCAAGGGTTGCCAACATTCTGTAAAGTACTGTTTTGTCTTGTCTGAGTCTTGCTACGTGGCCCAGGCTAGCCTTCCATTTGACAGTCTTTCTGCTTCAGTCTCCCTAATGTTGGGATTACAGGGGTGACCCTCCAGGCCCAGCACCGTAAAATCTTTCTCAATGAAATTTTGGAAGTAAGCACAAAAGTCGTCACACAGGGGCAGGCTCCTCTTCATCCTGCTGCCTAGTGTGGGGCTGGGGACAGATAAAGCTGCTCTACCTGAATCACCCAGCCTGGCTGCCCAGCTCAGCCTGACAAAGGAGCCAGTATGCTGAGTCAAGATTCTCTTTGTTGTTTGCTATGAAGATTGATCCAATTAAAACATTTCTCAAAGCCCCTGGCTTCTTTCCAGACTCTGCCACGATGTAGCAAGTGTCAGGATTCCCTTCCTTTTGAAGGAAAGGCTGAAGGCTATCCCAATATGTGGGCAGATCCTAATGTGTTAGTCCATCCATCAGCCTTGGGACATTGGGTTTCTTCCAAATTTTTGCTGTTGTGAAGAAGGGCTTCTTTGAACATGGGTGTGCTGGGTCACATTTTAAGTCTTTTCTTTTTTAAAGATTTTGTTTTGAACCATGCATACGTGTATGGGGGAGAGGATTGTACACATGAGTGTGGAATCCAAGGAAGTTCTCCCTGGAGCTGGAGTTGCTGGAGATTGCAAACCATTTAATATGGTATTGGGAATCAAACTCAGATCTTGTGAAAGAGCAGTACATAGTAGCTCCCTAGCCCCTTTCTGTTTGTTTGCTTGTCTCTTTAACAAGGTCCCACGCATCCCAGGCTGGTCTTGAACTTCTCACGTAGCTGAGGTTGGCCCTACATTCAGCTCCAGGGCTATGGGATGACAGGTGCGCACCACCACACCCTGTTCCGTAAACCCACATTTAATCTCCGGAGCAGCCACCATCCTGTCTTCTACAGCAGCTGTGCTGTGACCCCAGCAGCTGCACACAAGGGCTCTAGCCTCGCCACATCCTCCCTGGCACCCCCCGCCCCCCCCACCCCCCACCCCCGTCTCTCTCCTAAGATTGCTTTGATTTCAGTTTGCTGCCACACTGTTTCTCACCACTTCAGCTCCTGAGATTTTTTTTTTTTTTTTAAGAAGTCCGGCTGATGACATGGGATTTCCCAAACATAAAGAGTTAAGAAGACTAAATCCCCCGGCATTGTCAGGATCCTCTGTTTACACTGCTGAACACACCCAGCTGGAGCCTAAGCTGCCCTTCTTCCCAGCTAGCTGCCTTCCGGCTCATGCGAGCATACAGTCCCCAAAATCGAAACGGTACTTAAAAAAAAAAAAAAAAAATTTTTTTAAAGACTTTTATTATTTTACTTAAAATTACAATTAAAAACAAAACAAAACCTAGTCTGGACCACTTTTGATAGGCTAAACATTTAAGAAAATATTTCCCCAGACAAAGAACAGACAAGGAGGAAGGTGACATTGTCTAACGTTTTTTTGCAAATCCCTTCAACATCTGGCTTAATCGAAGGCAGCCAGATTGCCGGTGTCTGCTTCTGCGTTCAGTGAGTCGTGATTTATAACTGGTGTTGATGTGCGTGAAGAAACGAGGCCTCGCAGCGAGGTCTGTAGCCCGGATACAGAGGAGGGTTTAGGTGGCTTTGCAGATAACATGATGCTCTGCCAAACTCCATGTTTCTGACAGGGCCGGGCCATTGGCTTAGAAACAGACAGGGATGCCACACGGAAGAACTAAAGGCCACTGCTGCGTGGGGTTTGTCTGATGGATGCATCGCCCACGTAGGATTCTGCAATGGGGCCATTTGGAAAACATCATGAATTGTGCAGATGTGCCAAATGTTGGCCATTTTCTCTAAATTAAACAAAACCTTCGTTGTCAGTACCCCTGCCTGCCTCATACGAGTCAGCACCAGAAAGGGGTCAAATTCATGTCTCAGATATAAATTCTCCAGGATTTTAACTTTTACTTGAAATTTCAGGTTTTATCCCTCACAACCAAAGGGCGAGTACTGACCATGGTTGAAGTCACATGCCCACTGTGTCTTCGGTCTGGCCTTGAACTTCTCGGTTTAAGTAATCTTTACTGTATCAGCCCCCTAAGTAGCTGGGACTCCAAGTGTGTACAGCCTTGGCTTTTTGCTTATTTTATTTTATCTATCTATCTATCTATCTATCTATCTATCTATCTATCTATTTATCTATCTATCTATCTATTTGGTTTTTTAAGATAGAATTTCTCTGTGTAGCCCTGGCTGTCCTGGAACTCACCCTGTAGACCAGGCGGGCCTCGAACTTGGAGATCCATCTGCCTCTGCCTCCTGAGCGCTGGGATTAAAGGTTGCACCACCACCGTCCAGCTTTTTTGCTTATTTTAAAGAAATCATCTGCCCAGGGGTCTAGATAGCAAGTGCTTACTGTGCAAGCATGAGGACCTGAGTTCGAATCCACAGCATGAGTGTTCAAAGCCAGATGTAGTTGCGAGTGCCGGTGACCCCAGCGCCGGGCGTGTCGGAGTTGGGGTGGTGACAGATGGATGGATCCTGGGGGCTGGCTAGTCAACCAGCCTGGCCAAAATGGGAGCTCCAGGTTAAGTGAGAGGCACTGTCTCAACAAAGAGGCAAAAACAAGGTGTAAAGTAAAAGAGAAAAACACCCAAGGTCAACCTCTGGCCTCTCCGGATACCCACATGGGTGGGTGCATCTGTACAGACAGTCAGGCAGACAGGCAGGCAGGCAGACAGTTGGTCAGTCAGTCAGTCAGGTAGACAGACAGACAGGCAAGCAGGCAGCCAGACAGATAGACAGATAGGCAATAGATTGATACGTTAAAAATAACAAAAAACAAATCATCTGCTCCATGTTCAAGTCTTTTTCTGCTCTGTGTGTGTGCTGTGGAGGCTTGAGGTTTGGCGTCAGGTATCTTCCTCTCTCATTCTCCACCTTAGTTTTTGGGCCAAGGTCTCTCCCTGACCCTGGAGCTTATAGATTTGGCTAGACTCTCTGGCCAGCACCTCCAGGGTCTGCCTGTGTCCACCTCCTTAGCACTGGGGTGACAGATGCAGACCCCCTACCTTGCCTAGTTGTCACATGGGTGCTAGGGATCCAGGCTCAGGTCACCATGCTTGCTCAACAAGCATCTTTACCCACTGATCCTTCTCCCCAGTCTCCAGCACTCAAGTCTTGAATAACTGAAGGGTGTCAGTCACTTGTTCTTTCAAATAAAAAGAGTATTCCGTAAAAATAAACCCAGCAGGCCTCGGGGTGTAGCTCAGTGCCTGGCGAGCACAAGAGTCCTGGGTTCTGTTTCCAGGGCTGATAGAGGGAGGGAGGGAGGAAGGACAGAGGAAAGAAGGAGAGAGGGAGAAAGAGAGGAAAAGGAGGAGAGAGGGGGAAGAAGGAAGAAAAAACATGTGAAATGGTATCAAATGACAGAACCAATACCATCTTAAATTCCAAAATCCATTTTAAAACAAAGTTCAGGCTCCCAGGAAAAGCCCCCTAGCCTTCAAAGCCCACCAGTAAAGCCAAAATAAAATGATTGTCGGGTTCTTGTTCTGGGAACTGAGATGTGTCCTTTCTGGGTTATGGTGACTCTGACCACGATTATTAGTGAGTTTCCGATTGGTTAAAAATTATGACTAATTTTTGTTTATGTTGGCACAAAGTGTTTATGGTTTTCAAGCTTAAATAGTTTATAAAAATTTGAGTCAGAGTCATAGCTCTAAACTTTCATTTCAGATTACGTCCCTGACTGGTCCAGCTTTCTCTCTCTTTCTTTCCTTCTTTCTTTCTTCCTTTTTCTTTTTTCTTTTTATGCCTAAACTTAATAAATCTTTCTTTTCTTTCAACAAGTTGCGTGTCGGTATGTTTGGATCAAAAGGACCCACAACAGGAGGGAGGATGGAAGAGAAACAAGAGAGGGAGGAATGGAGAAAAAGAAAGAAAAAAACTGAGCAGGAAAAAAAAGAGAATAAAAAACCAAGCAACAGTAATGTGACTCTCCTGCCTCAGAGCGCGTGGTGGCGACAGCAGCACCTCTGCCAGCAGTAGGGGCTTTTGCTGTTGTCTTTCTTATCTGTAAGCTGCCAAGAAGGAGATGAGCTGTTTCTGTAAAAGCCTGTGTCATCAGACTTGGGTAAAGCTGCTAACTCCATGATGTGGCCTAAGGCCTTAAGAGAAATGACAGGGAAGGAAGGAAGGAAGGCAGGAAGGAAAGAAGGAAGGAATTAATTCTGCCTCCAGGTGGCCTTGGTCTCCAGAGCTGGCAGCTGCCTACCTTGGTGTTCACTGATGCAAAACCATCTCCAAATGTGTGTTGCTTGGCTTGCGAGCACTCAGAACTAAAGGAAGCCTGAGAGCTGCCTTGGGATGATGATAGCTGACCTTGGACAAAAGTATGGGCAGTGCTCTCTCTGAAGTCTCTTGCTTGACTGAACAAAGTTCTTCTTCCTCCTCCTCCTCTCCTTTTTTTTTTTTTTTTTTTTTGGTTCTTCAGGAAAGACTTTCTTTGTGTAGCCCTGGCTGTCCTGAAACTCACTTTGTAGACCAAGTTGGCCTCAAACTCACTCACAGAGATCCGCCTGCCTCTGCCTCCCGAGTGCTGGGATTAAAGGCATGTACCACCACCATTTGGCTAAAGGAAGTTCTTCTAAGAGCACTACAACTGGCTTGGACTCCCCCTGAACCCCACTAAGCCAAGTAGGTGAGGGTTGGAGCTGAGTTACAGAGGCAGGAACTGTGTTCTCTGATGTCTCAAGACTTAAGCCTTCAGTGGAGCATAATTAGGACACCCAGAATAGGAGTGGGAGGTTGGGGGTGGGCGACAAGGGAAAGACTCCGCCATGCATTTACACGGTGCATACCTTCTATTCCAAGACCTCCCCCACACTGTGAGGAAGCCTTTTGTTCCTGCACAGCCTGCCACCTGCTTTTTCATAGCTTGTCACCACTCCCCAAAGCCCAGAGAACTTCGTGCCAAGCCTCTGTGTATCCTTCAGGCCAATTCATTCCTCTACAAATCACTGGGCCTGCCCTCCCCTTTCCTAAGTGCTCTCTAGCTGCTGCCCCCTCCCTCTCCCCTGGAAGGAAGGTGCTTAAGCTTCAACCATCTGGCCCTTCTCGGCCTTTCATATTTTATATGGCTCCTGTGTACGTGTGCATGTTAATAAATCTGCCCACTTTTCTCCCATTGTTCTGTCTGCTGTCAGTTTCAGCACGTTCAGTTTGCAGAACTGTAGAGGGAAGCTTGAACTTCCCTGTGCCGGCAGACCTCACACTTATGGGAAAAAAGAAACAAAAGGAAAGAAGAACAGATGGATGGGTGGGTGGATGTGTAGATGGATAGACGGGTGGGTGGATGCATGAATAGATTGATGGGTAGATGGATATATAGGTGAATTGGTGTGTGTGTGTGTGTGTGTGTGTGTGTGTGTGTGTGTGTGTGTGGTGAAACACTTTGCCAGGAGGTTTTTTGTGCTATAAAGCCTTCCTTATGGTTACATACCTCTTGGACTTCTGAGAATAGCTTGGAGAGAGGTATATAAGAGAGAGAGAGTATCCATCAGAAATAGCAGTTGGGGTAGAGACAGGGGAAGAGTGAGCACCAGGTTGGGGTAGAGATAGGGAAAGAGTAAGTACCAAGTTGGGTGGTATCGAGGAAGAGTGAGCACCGGAGTTGCTTGGGTGGTGACAGGAAAAAGTGAGCTCCAGAGCTGATGATAGGAAAGCAGGTAGAAATAAGGCTCAGATAAAGTAGAACTGAAGTTTTTAAAAAGGTTACAAGTTAGATATTTCTCAGAAACTGCCGGGAGAAGCTGAACCAAAGGTGGGTGGAGTTCTGTTAGGAGTCCAGTTATGAGTAAAAAAGTAACAGTTACAAAGCTTAGATTCAGTATTTAGGAATGGCTACATTCTTTAAGAGCCCAGACTCAAAAGGCAGAAAACAAACATACATCCCTTTTAAAAGAAAAACCCATTATAGTGTGTGTGTGTGTGTGTGTGTGTGTGTGTGTGTGTGTGTGTGTGTGTGTAGATGGATGGATAGATAGGTGAGTGGGAGGGATGGATAGATGAGTGGGTGGGTGGATGGATGTATGGGTGAACTGATGTGTGTGTGTGTGTGTGCGTGTATGTGTGTATGTATATGCAGATGGAGGGATGGCTGTCTCCAGCCCACAGATTGTGCTTCTCAGAAGAATGCTGCCATTCTAAACCCTTCCTCATCTCTCTTTGGACTCTCACATGCTTTACTGACATATCACACCACTGTCTTGTCCCCCACTGTGGACAATCAAGGTCAGTTCTGCATGGCCGTGGTCCTGACTGACCACTCTCTGCTGGCTCTTCCTAGAGGGAAGGTATAGGGAGGCCAGCCACTGAAAAGGTGCTTTGGAATTCCTGTCACCCCGCTTCCCATCTGCAGAAAGCAGTGTCACCGAGGTACCTTTCCCTTCTGCCCACACAGGCAACAGGAGTCAGGTACCGACCGTGTTGGCCTGGTTGAGGATCAAGGAAATGGAATAAGAAGGAAGAGTGGCCACCTGGCTGTGGTCTCCTTGTCTCCTTGCCAGCCAGCTGGTCACAAGGGCCTTTGCAGTGACTCAACTTGCGAACATCTGAGAAGGCTTGATATGAATGGCTGGTGTGGTGGGTGGAGGGAGACAGGACTGACACCCCGCCTTTCAGTTTCCTGGATATGAAGAGTTAATCTGCCAAAAAGGATTGTCAAGCCAAAAGAAAATCTTACCTTTGTTGCCGCCCCCTTGTTCCCAGCTGTCCTTCTCACTGTCCCCTGCCAAAGTGAAGACTTACCATCTGATGCCCTCAGGCATCCAAACACAAGGTTTCTGCTTCCCCAACTCAGGGCCAGCAAAGATGAAGAGGTTGGCTTTGTGGGTGGGGCCCATCCGTGCCCACAGTGCTGCCTCTTTGGCTTCCAGCCTGGGATCCTTGGCCCTCTTCCATGTGTATTATCCATCTACATATTGAGGTGTGTGTGTGTGTGTGTGTGTGTGTGTGTGTGCAAACATCAGCCATTATCAGCGGAAGCTTAACGAAGGGAGTTGACATGACACAGAATGACAATCTAAAGCAGAAGCCTCAGGATGCAGCCTGCTCTACAGAGAGCAAGATCAAGGCCGGCTCCCACGTACTCTTCACGACCAACTTTTCAGGAAGAAAAAAAAAATCCATCTCTTCCTTCTTCCTTTCCAGGCAAATTAACAGAAGAAAAGCAAGCTGAAGTGTCATCTGTATAGCTCCTAGTGTGTGAGGAAGGAATTCAGGGGTGAGGGAACCCAGAGTGACTTAAACAGGTTCCTGGTGTCTACCTGGCTCAGAATGATCATCTTATGCTCGTGATATGTATTTGGATTGTATGTATATGGATGATTGTCTTCTCACACCATCTGAATGAACAAATCTTGTCTGTTTGTTTTGAGACAGGGTCTCACTGTGTAGCCCTTGCTGTCCCAGCATTTGCTTTGTAGACCAGGCTGGCCTCAAACACAGAGATCCGCCTCCCTCTGCCTTCTGGGATTAAAGGCGTGCATTATGGTGCCTGGCTTTAGCACTGTGATGTCTTAGCCAATAAAGATCTTTAGAAGACTTAACAGCTGGATGGAAATAATACATAATTAGTTTAGCATCTGTTAAGCATTGTGGAAGTTCCCAAAGACCTTCAAGTAGCATTTGTCGCTTAGTCAAAAGTTCCTCCCGAAAGCATCTCCTTGTCCTTATTGTTATTCTAAAACAAAGGGTTTGTAAACAAGACAAGTTTGAGCTCTTCATCCGAGTCACTGGCGATCCTGAATGGCCAGAGACTCCTATGTATTGGTTTATGGTTTGCTTGCTTGCTTATTTTTGGAATGGGGAGGCATTTTATAATTTTCTTTTTAATTGGAAAGCCGACTGCGATGTTGCACACTTGGAACCCCAGCTTTTTAGAGGCTGAGGCAGGAGGGTTGGGAGTTAGAGGGTAGCCTGGGCTACATAGTGAGACCCTGCCTGAAAACAACAAAATGAAATGGGGCTGCTGGCATGCAGCTAGACCAAACAGACACCTGTACTTAGAGGAAAGCTGCTGCCCCTTTAAGAGACTGTAATGGAGTCTTTGTTTCAGCTTAAGATTCTTCGGAGAAGCCTGTAGGGACTGTCATCATTTTGAACACGTCCTTGTGATCGTGAATTCATGCCCAGGCGTATGCCCCTCTGCGAGTGATCATGATTCCCCCCCTATGCAAATGCGCATAAGCTCCCTCTCTGAAGCGCACATCCACCTCTCTCTGTTCCTCCACCTCCTGGCTGTACCCATGGCTGACTTTCCTTCACCAAGACGTGAACTCATCGCCTTGTGTCCCAGACCGGAGGATAATTTGGGGTATTTTCTTTTTTCAGTTTCAGAAAGACCTCTCTCTCTCTCTCTTTCTCTCTTTTCTCTTCCTCTCCCTCCTTCCTTCCCTCCCTTCCCCCCCCCCCCCCATTCTTTTATGGTCGTTGTGTTGTAGAACAGAGCTATGGTTCCTCATGGTAGAGCGCTGGGCATGGCATCTCCACTCCAGAAGTTTCCCTGTGTTTGCAGATCAGTGGATGTACAAGTCTTGCAGGGAGAGAAGGCGGATCGGTCTCTTCCTCTCGCGGCTGTCCGATGGACTTGAGACATGCTTACAGTATTTTAGAAAGCATAGGGGTTTCAAAGACACCAGCGATAACATATCTACAATCACAGGCAAGGGGCGATTCCTAGTTGTCTTTAATTTGTTTGGTCGCTTGCTTGTTTTGTGTGTCGAGGCTTTATGTACCAAGATGCACGTGTGGACATCAAGGAACAACCCGTGAGAGACGGTCTCCTCCTCCTATCGTGTGGGTCCCAGGGATCAAACTTAAGTCGCTAGGCTTGGTGCTACTGCTGAGCCATCTCACGGGTCTAGTTCCTGATTTAATTTTTTTTTTAATTTTATGTGTATGGGTGTTTTGCCTGAATGTTTGTATGTGCACCACATGTGTGCCTGATGCCCTCAGAGGTCATGAAAGGGGGTTGGACGCCCTGGGACTGGGGTTACGAATGGTTGTGAATGACTACATGGATTCTGGGAGCTAAACCAGGACCTCTGTAAGAGCAGCAAGTGCTCTGACTGCTGAGCCATCCCCCAGGTACCAGTTGTTGATTTTTATTTATTGATTAATGTATTTATTATTTTCGTTTGTTTGTTTGTTCAAGACAGGGTTTCTCTGTTGTAACCCTGGCTGTCCTGGAACTCATTCTGTAGACCAGGCTGGCCTCGAACTTACAGAGATCCGCCTGCCTCTGCCTCCCGAGTGCTGGGATTTAAAGGTATGCGCCACCACCACGACCCAGCTAGTTCTTAATCTTCAAATAGTGGTCATATAGCTTCAAAGTGCATAGCAATTCTCTCGCAGTCCAGACCACACCGCACTTGTCACAAGGTCAGAGCTCTGACAGCCACGGCGTCCGCTGAGTCCCGGCTTCTCTCACCGGCACCTGAATCCCTACACTCGGCCAGGCTGTCCCCATGTTCAAGGTGGTGGGAATTACCAGCCTCCTCAGGAGCCTTTTTTTTTAAAATTCAGTGTGTGTACCTGCCTGGGAGCCGGTGATTTTTAAATAAAAAAGGCATTATTTACCATTTATTGGGCTAGAATGTTATACGCATGGAACTCCAGAAATAAATTGTCAGCTAGGAGGCAACATATCTTCGATACATTTTGAGCTTATGTCCTTTGTCACCAGTGGGCCCGGGTGGGGCTCTCGTTTCTCATGCTAAAAGCAAATCCTCTGCACAGCGGGTCGTTGGAAAGCTCTATTTTTGTCCTTCGAAGCCACTCCTCCCCAGGGTTCCAATCTATTTTCTGTCTCCTTGTCAACCACGCCTGAGGTGTGATGCAATCATTTTAGGGCTACAGAGTCATAATACTACACGGTCTGATTTATGCTGCCAGGAAGAAAGTCTGTCAACACACTTGGACTGGCTCTGCTGTCACACACGATTGACTTCTGTTTTGGTGCCAAAGAGAATCACTTACGAACCATTGTCTGTTGTGTGTGACTTTGTTTCAGCCATTGTATGCTCTCCAAACGCATGGAGTACCTTCACTTACATGCTGCCCCCCTCCCCAAACCCACAGTCTTCCCTCCCCTGTGGAACAGGGAGATACGTTCTTGAGTCATGTAGAGTCATCACATGATTGACAGCGTGGACTCAGATGTACCGATAGGGTCTCGGGCAACCTGGGCAGTGCCTGCATCATCCTGTTGTCCTGGCAACTTCCTCAAAGTGTGGTGCTGGCCTACCTGTCTGTGAGTCTCTGGATGATTGCCACTGACGCTGCCAATAATGCCATGTGTCCCTAGAAAACAGCTCTTTTTAATGTTTGGATTTTCTTTGGTGGGAGTTCTGGGGATAGAACCCAGGGTCCTGAACATGCTCAGTACCTGTATAGAGGTCAGAGGACAACCTCGGGGGTCTTTGCTCACTTTCCTACTTTGCTGTTTGGATGTATCAGGCTAGACCTCTCAGAAACTTCAGTAAGGAGAAATGACTGCGCCCACATCCAGGAAGAAAGTCTGGGTATCCTCCTGTGCCTGTCTCTCATCTCACCATAGGAATGCTGGGATTACAAAGGCACACTACTATCCACTGCTTTATGTAGGCCCTAGGGATTCGAACTCAGGTCCTCAAGCTTGTGCAGCAACTGCTTTTATCCACTGAGCCATCTCTCCAGCTTGGCTTTAGCTTTGAAGGCTTTTATATACCTGTAGGCTTCCTTAATTAGAGCTCACTGTTGTAGCTAATGCGTGTGGGTGGTTCTTACACTTAGTCCAGTTTGTCCTGCCCTTCAGGCTAGTGCGACCAAGGGATGTCAGGAGCACTAACCCTCAACATCGAGCACACTTTTTCTGAATTAGCAGGTGCTACAGTTGGAGATGAAATATCTCCCAATGGGCGCATATGTGCAGCTTGGTTCTAGCTGGTGGGCCCAGTCACTGAGAGGCAATTTGATCCTAAAGGCTTTGACCTAATCAATGTATTAGCTGCTGATAGAGTCATACTTTGACCTCATTGGGAGGTGGTAGGTCCTAGCAGATGAGGCCTAGTTGGAGGAAGGAGGTCACCAAGACATGTCCCGGGCTTTCCCTACTCTGTCTCCCATGAAGCGAGCCCCTCTGCTCCACCAATCTCTTATCTTGATGCTCTACTTCACCTCAGGCCCAGGAGCAGCCACATGGCCACATGTGATGGAGCTAACCATTCCTCCCATGTTGTTTTCTCATAGCAATGTGAGGCTGACTAGCACACAGCCTGGGAAGGGCTGGTGGGGCCGAGTGTGTGTGTGTGTGTGTGTGTGTGTGTGTGTGTGTGTGCATACATACATGTAGAGGCCAAACGTCAATCTCTGGTGGTGTTTCTCGGGTGCTGTCTACCTTGGTTTGAAATAGAATCTCTCACTGACCTGGAGCTCATCAGGTAGGCCAGGCTGGCTAACAAACCCAGAAACCACCAGTCATCGCCTCTCTACCTTCCTCTGCTGGGGCTACAAGCACATGCCCCCATGCCTAGCTTTTTTTTTTTTCTTTTTTCTTTTAGTTAAACGTATGTTCTAGCAGGGCTGGAGACATGGCTCAGCTGTTAAGAGCATCGTTGCTCTTGCAGAGGACCCGGATTTCATTCCCAGCACCCACGTGGTAGATCACAACTGTCTGCAACTCCAGTTGCAGAGTACCTGACACCCTTTTCTGGCCTTTGTGGGCATCAGGTGCACATGTGGCGCATCTGTATCTACATCTATACCTATATATCTACAGATCTATATATCTGTCTATGTATCTATAGCTATCTATCTGTATATATGCAGGTAAAACACACATATAAACTAAATAAATCTAAAAACAACAATAAGAAACATGCTTTCTGGGGACTGAACTCAGATCCCCAAGCCTGTAATGCTAGTACTATTAACCAACTGAGCCTTCTCTCCCAAGATCTAAGCTACTTTGGGGCTCATGGGCCCTACCCCTGGCTGCTAAACTATTAGTGATTGATGGGTTCTCGGGCAGTTCCCACGGTGGGCAACTCACAACCACCTGTAACTCCAGCTACAGGGGATCTGACATGATTCCCTCTTCTGGCCTGATATATATATCTTTCTTTTAGTTCAAGGTCAGTCTGGACTACATAGTAAGTTCCTTTCCAGCCAGGGCCACACAGAGTGACCTTGTCTCAAACGCACCCCTCCCAAAAATAAAGAAGAAAGAAAAAGACTTTATCAGTGAAACAGCCTGGGTTGAGTGGGGGGTGAGAACTCTGCTGCTGAGGATGCCCTCTGGAAAGCAGGGGGACACAGCCTTCCTGGCCTGCTGGCCAGTCTCCACCCCCAGCCCTCAGGGGCTTGTCATTGCAGCCTCTGCTGACAGCGAACGATCCCCTCGATGGGGATGTCACCAAAGCTGCGGCCGCTGCCAGACTCCTTTAGTGCAAAACTCCTCCGAGTGGAAGCCGGCGCCATTAGCTGGGGAGGAACAGCTGCGAGGGCCACACATCTGTGAGTCATTTGAACGTTTTATGACTAACGAAAAGTATCCATTACCCAGACTTATGCATTATATATGAGCCCAGAGCCTCCACCGTTAGCGGTGCCAACAGGCCCTTTTGTTGTAAGCCTTTCCTCCCCACTAATGACATACTAACTCCAACAATAAATTCAGAAATCAAAAACTTTAAATCTCCAGTAACACTACATAAAATTCCCCACCCCGCCGTGGAATTCTCAACAACCGCAACAGCGACATCGGTTAAGCACCACATTCGCTACAAAGATAACAGACGCGGAGACACGGAAACCCCTGGAACGCTGAGAGTTTGCGGTGAGAATTATGCATTGTAGAGAAAATAACTGGAGGATAAGCGCAATAAAAAGAATATCCCAAGAGGCCGAAAATAACCCTTTAAATACACGGGGACGGGGACAGGGAGCGTCTCTCTACGAAGCCTCCTGCATGCAGATGACATTTCTGGTAAAGCAATGAGGATCTTTTAAAGGGCCCAGCAGCACCACAGTGAAAAGGGGGCAGGGTGGAAACTGAGCCAGGAGGAGCCGGCGCTGCCCGAAGTGCCCGCAGTTGAGCAAGGGCTCACCCTGCAGTCCAGCGCACCTTCCTGAGGGCAGCATTAGACACTGAACTGTCAGTCCAGCCCTCACTCAGGCATCTCGGACACCTTGGATGCCTGGGAGCTGCTTCTCCGCCCTCCCCTGCTCTTCCTTCCTCTCTCCCTTTCCTTCCATGAACTTCTCTTCCTTCTTTTCCATGAACTCAGTTTAAGCATCCTCCTCCTGGAGATCGCTTTGATGGCACGAAGCTTCGTCCTTCATGTGAGGGAACGGCCTTTCTAGAGCTTCTGACAGCAGCGGTGGCAGAGGTACTCAGAGCATTTAGGGAAGACTTTGTTAAAGTTTATTTTTAGCTATGTATGTCTGTTTTGTGCACTGTTGGCTTAGGGGCTGCTTAGACCTTGGCGTTTGTATTGTCTGCAGGTGTTGGATTTCTGTGGGGGACGTTTGATTGCTCATGATCTGCACGTGCTATCAGTAGAAACCTGGGGAGTTGTGTATCAATAAAAAGGAGCTGAGGTGCTCAGGGCTCGCTGTTGAGTATGGCGCCTTGCCATGACGGTGGCTCTCTCTGCTGAGGTCTGGAAGGGTTTGCACATATGAATATGCCTCCTTGTCGTCCTTGGTGAGCCACCACAGCAGGTGTACTACCACATCTTACTTCCACACATATTCTAGCACTAAGTTTTTCTGTAATGTAGTAATTAAAGAGTATTCTTACTCTTTATCTATACATAATTTCTATCATCTACCTATACATGCACAAACACACACGCACTGTTTTTGGCAATGAGTAGTGAAAATCAGCGTAACTCCTGTGTCTCTTTGTCTATCATCTATCCATCCACACACGCACAAACACACACGCACTATTTTTTGTAATGTTAAAATCAGCGTAACTCCTACCCCCAGTTTATCCAGGCAGTGGCTCAGATCTAGAAGTCACTGCTACGTTTACCAACACCCCGCTGCCGACCAGCAAAGCTGAGTGGGCCTCGGGGCACTTTGCTTCTCTAATTTTATGGATCCCTCTGGCTGGTTGTAGACTTGCAATTAAAGAGGAATGTGGTACCCAGCTGCTCCTAAGTGTGTTTCTCAATAGACGGAAGTCCCTCCGGCCTTGTTAGGGATGATGTGGTATAGCATCTCAAGGGGCTGCAGATTCTAATTTGGAAGGAACTGTGAGCATTTCACTGTGGCCCCTGGAGGATGCTACTGAATGATATAGACTACACAGATAATCAGGGTATCACTAATTCACTCTCTGGAAGGGTGTAAAGGAAAATAACAACATACTGAGCTTTGTGACTCCTTTATTCTCACTGGCAAGAATTCATGGGACCGACATGGGGCTACCCTGAGCTGAGCTCAGTGCCGAGGAGACTCTCGTCCCGAAGAGGGCTGTGGCATCCTGAACTTGGCGAGGTCTAGGTTCAGGTCTAGGAAGGTGTATGTGCTGTAGTTATGATGCTGGAGGTTCTTGTAGGTAGTGTTGTCAGTCAGCTCAGGGGCCAGAGTGGGCTCTGTAGAGGAAAACAGAGACAGGAGAGTTGTTACACATCCATCTGTCCACAGAACACTAGTTAGATGTGTGAGCAGTCTAACTAGAAGACCTTGAGAGCCCCTGTTATCTTCAAAAACAATATAAAGGAATTGCCTGAAAATTTATGCTGAAACTTATTCACAAAGCACATGGAGGCAAAGCTGTCACTGTCAGACACTCGCTTCTAACGCTGCCACAGAGACCTTCCCCAAGACTACATGCCGGGCCCGCCAGAGGAGACAGGACGGCTCTCTGCTTTGTTTCTGATAATAAAATGGTAGTGTCTCAACAGCCACAAGGGGACAGGACAAGGCTGCTTTGTTTCTGATGTAAGATCACAGCACCTCGATTTACTTTGTGCATTTCTAGGTCCTGGACTCTGTTAAGTTTGGAAGGGCTTGGAACTATGGACTTCCAGGTCATGTAGAAGTACACAGGAGAGAAACCACGTGCTTCGGCCGGCCGTCTGTGATGGAAACAGCCGTGCACAGATATGAGGAGGAGAAGAATCTGCGTGTCACAGCAACGCTAAAAATGGGCGTGCGGACTAGGACGGAGATGGGGTTTTGTTGCTTTAACTTTTGGAGGGAAATTGTTGCTATCTTTAGATTCATAGCCCCCCCCCCAAAAAAAAATCTAAATACCTAAACACTTGATAATCTTAAAATTTGAAGTGTGGGGCTGAAGCAAAAGGAAACGGGTCTTCTGCAACACAAATGCAACAAAACAGGAGACAAGACAAAGCTGGCCGGGCCACAGGGCAAGGTCTGAGCAAAGGCTTCCTAATTTTCTAGAAATCAGGTCAGTAGAGCTATCTGTTGCTACTCACACAAACAAAAAAAAAAAAAAAATCCCCAACAACTTAAATACATATTTCTCTATTCCAAATCCAAAAGCTGTATCTCATCATTTAATTTTACTTAAAAAGGAAGAAAGGATGTCTTATAGAACTGGCATCTTCTCTATCTCAACTAGCTGAAGATCTGCAGCGTGGTGAAGGCGAACCTTCAGGGCCATGGATGGTACAGTTATCACAGGGGAGCCGGCAACTGATGGGAGCTGGGGGGATCATAAACTCTATCAAAAACAGCCACCCGGAAGCAAGGAGCTTCGGGCAAGGACCACTTTCTGAGCCTCAGCCACCAGCAAAGAGGTTTTTGTGTGTGCGTGTGTCAAATTCTGTTTCTGCAGTGCTGGAAACTAAACCCAGGACCTCACTCACCCAGGCTAAGCTCCTGCCACTAAGCTACAGCCTCAGCCCTGTTAAGTTGTTGGAGCCCCCCCCCCCCCCGTCGCGCCCCTAGAAAGAATCTAGGGACCCCTCTCCCCAGTCCTGTGTTTTCATCCCAGGCTTGGGAGCACTCCTCTCCAGTTGAGATCAAGTCTGAAAGAAGCAACAGCGTCAGAAAGGCAGGTCCCGGGGGCTTAGGAGTCAGGCATGCTTGCGCATTAGCGAAAGGGGGGGGAAATGGAAAAAGGAAGAAAACACGAATGCGGCCGACATCCTGGAAGAGCAATGGTTAGCACACCGGGTGATGCACACAGGCAGGGGTGGGCTCCGAGGGTCACACAGGTGCAGAAGAAGGCCTTGTTAGCGACGCTGCATCTCAAAGGCTTCAGGAACTGCAGATTCTGAAACCAAAGAATTCCTGTTTCCCAATGAGTTGCCCAGAGGATATCACGCGTGCGCAGTGTGATGGTACTGTCCTCGAAATGCCCCTCATTAAAAACTCACTGTAGATGATTGCACAGCCTATTGTGTTGTGCTGTGAAAACCCCTCGGATGCAGTCCATGGCTGCCTACCTGTGAACCCTCACTTCAGGGCATACAGTTGCTAAGGTGCTTATCTATTCCACCCGAGGACTGTAACTCCTGAGGGTGACTGCTGCTCCTGAACCTATGCAAGCGCCAAGAGACCCCGTATTCCACTCAGCAGGCTGTTGGGCAAGTTCATGAAGTGTGTGCTTGGTCACCCGCCAGGGTTAAGTGTGGTGATGCTAGACTCTCAGTTTCTATAGATTATGCTGTCTAAGAAATAGTCAAGCTAGGTCAAGTGGTGCACACCTGAACCCAGATCCTGGGAACTGGAAGCAGGAGGATCTGGAGCACAAAGCCAGCGTTCGCTACCTAGCAAGTTTAAAATGAGCGGGAGCTAGGTAATCAAGAGTGCCAGCAATGGAAGTGCATACTCTTCTGTTTCAAATGAATTTAGACTGTTTTAGGGCTTTGTACCTACAGATGTGGATCAGCTATGCCGAGACACATTTCTCTGCTTAGATGGGACAGGGCTACAGACTCCATCTGATGAGCTGGGATACTCCTTTCTAAACATACAGAAACTCAAAGGGGTTCTTTAGAATCTAGCCACCCCAAGGGACAAGGAGAGTCTGAACCAAGGAAGGTATACCCTGTGTGTCGCCTGGGGCTTCCTGGCGTGGGCTTGCATCAGTGGGCAGGGCTTCACAGACTGCCGCCTCCGTCTGTGGTCCTGCTCTCTCTTCCGAGGTATCCTTCTTCTCAACAGAAACTGTCTTCGGATATCTCACTGGTTCCTGATCTTCCGACGTCTCCTCCTTGGCCTTTGAGCATCCTTCTGGCGCTTGCTTCTCTAGGTTTTCTTTTCTGACCAGGGGAGAAGCTGCCTCCCGTTTGGACTCTGGCATTTTGGGTTCCAGGTGTCTGGCTCCGGCCCTGGGGGCAGCGGCGGCGGCTGGAAGCTGTTCTCTGGCACCTGTCTTTTGTGTTCCCATTGTAGGCACTGGGCTGCCAGTGAGCTGTGCAGATGGCCTGGCTTTTGTGTGGTCGGGTAAGATTCCTTCAGCTTCAGATAGCTTTGGGCTTTCCTTCCCTGGCTTATTCAGCCTGGGTTTCCCCTGCTGGTGTTCTTCCTTCATGGTTTGCTTCAAAACTTCAATGGCCTGCAACCTGGAAGCCATGGGCTTGGATCTGGTTTCTCTGCTGTTCTCTACAGGCTTGGTGACTGTCCCTTTCTTCTTTGGCTGCTGGGACTTCTCTGGATAGGTGGCATCTGGGTGTGACTTTTGCACCTTGGCCTTCTCTTTTGCAGGTACTGTGCTTTTGGGGGCTCCGTTCTCAAAGGGATGGGAGGCTTCCGGTTTGGAAAACCCTGCCTTGCCTTTGCTTGCCACTCGGGGATCAATGTCTGAGTCATGTCCCTCCCCATCAGAGTCTGAATCTGAGGAGCTGGATGAAGAAGATGAGGATGAATCCTTTGTTACATTCTGCACATGCTGCCGGGCCTCCAAGTCAGAACCCTGTACTTGAGATGGGAGTTTTTGAGGAAACTCTACCAAAGTCTTTCTTGGCAAACGCTCCAGAAGCCCTTCATCTGTGAGTGGCAGGCTGCCACTGGGGTGTGGGCTGGCTACAGCCCTACCCGTGTTCTCCACCGGTGGGCAAGAACTGGGTAGAGAGGCGCTTTTGGACAGTGCTGCTGCTGTGGGGGTGGCTAGGAGCTTGCCCCTCTCCTTTGTGTCCACCACATCTGGGAAACGGCATAAAGAGGAACATTTATTATTTCATGAACAGCTCAAAGACTCGGACATTGCATTGCTCATCAGCGTGTTATAATGTCGTCCAGGTAATTGACCTAAAGTGGGTTCCAGGAACCTCCCTCGTGCTAGGGTGGCAGCAGGAGTGGGCAGACTTGCCTTTGAGCAGAACCTTTAAGGAGGGGCTTTCTCACCAACAAGAGCCACAAGCTGACTCCATTTCTCACACCAGTGGCTTCCCAGATGATCATTATTTTAAACGATCTCTCACCCAAATTTAAGGCACTCAAATTGAATGCAGATATTTTCAGCTGACTATACAAGTTTTACAAATGTATAATTTCTTGAAGCGTTAAGACTGCTGAAACATGCTTTTCAAATATTAAAAAGTTCAGAGTTTGAACTTTCTGAATAAAACAGCAGAGGTATAGACAAGAGTCTGGAGTATGGGTGGGTGCTCCCCTGAGAGGAGGCGTGTGTAGGAGGGGGTGGCAACAATTGTTCAAGTTAAGTTGCCCTAAAAAGGAAGACAACTCCTCAAAATCACACAGGTCACATGGGGATTTCTTCAGCCAAGAAAACAAAACCAGCAAGTCTAAAATAATTTATATCATACACATCACTGGAAACAGATGTTAAAACTGCAGAAAAAGCAGGATAATTCTAACAGAAAAATCTGACATTTGATAGTCCTTTATGAAAGAACAAAATAAAAAAAACACATCCATTAGAGCTAATGGACATGTTCAGTCTTTTTCTCAGGTGTCAGTCTTCCCAACCATATGGATCAGAAGAAAAACACAGGGCAAGCCATGAATGCGATAAATCACCCTCCAAACCTGAAAGTGAAACTGACGATTCTCCAGATAAGCAGATCCACAGAGTCCTTAAGACCCGGCTACATCTATACTAAAACGGCTACATCTATACTAAAACGGCTTTCCTCCTCCTCTAAGGTGGAATCGGGGCTCCCTCCCCATCTTATCGTGGTGGCACCCACACGAAGGTTCAAGAACTCATGATTAACAGAGGAGGAACAAAGAAAAGTGAAGTTTTCAAGCCAGATAGAGAGGCAGACACTGTGAAAGGAAACGACCAGAGAGCGGGAGCAGTGGATAACAGTTGAAAACAGCCCTGGTTCAGACACGCTGAACTCTGGCTACCCAGAGTAGAGACCGAAGAGGTGATTCAGGGAACAAGCAGCTCCAGGCCATGTTGAGCAGCACGGCAGAACAGGGAAGCACACACCAGCTCTCTCTGAGATACAGCTGCAGGGCTCTGAATTCCCAGCTGAGCTATCACTGTGCCAGCTGAGCCACACCCCAGCCTTGAAACTGTCTCCCCCTTGTGAGGGTGGGGCACAGAGAAACGCCAGTGGTGCAGATGGCGGGCTAGCCGGCTTGGAGGCGGGAAATCGTTCTCATGGCTCTGTTTAGTCTGCTGGATCGGTTCAGTCTGGACTCTTCCAGATGCCTCTGGCTGTGCTCTCCCTCATATCTACAATAAAAAACTTTCTCCTCAACTGCCCTCCCGCAAAAGATTACATGTGTGTAAAGAATGCCCAAAAATCCAGACTTTTTTCCTCCCAGAGATAAGACAGTACGCAGTGTTGGAAGATAGACCATGGGCCAGAATGTCCAAGTCCAAAGCAGACCCTTCTGGTGTGATACCTCAGCTCCTCATCTGTGGCTGTGGTTAATATGTTTAAACTCTAGTTTTCAACACTACATACTTTTATGCCTGGATTGGAGCCTGAACTGAGAACTCACTTTGGCTTTATGGTCCTAAAGAGCTACACAAGAGCAGGGTGTGATGGTGCGTGCCTATAGCCCCAGCACTCAGAAGGATCAGAGTTCAAGACCAATATGTACCACATATCAAGACTTTGGGGAAAAAAACCAAAACTATACTGAAAGAGAGCAATGTGAAAACTGCTTGCTCAGCCAGTAACTCACAGATCTGTCCAACACGGCCTGGTGACTGGATTCAACAAACCACAAAGAAAACTCAGGCACATATCCAAGGAAGGCCTGTGCGGGCACCCTGGTACTGACTTGTGTCGTGCAGCTTTCCTCAAGAAGGAAACATGTGCAACTAAGAGATGGGAGCCTTCCAGAATAGTGGAGAAACTATCCCCAAGGGTGTGACCTTGGGCTGGGGACCAGGAGCAGGTAGAAGGCACCCCAGGGGCTCCAAAGCCACTCTAGTTCAGAAGGAGTCTAATCTTGAAACTCCAAGGGAAAACACAGGCCTGCGTGTGGCTATTTAGAAAGCATTATTTCTTTTTCTCTTTACTAAAATAATTTTAAGTTATAAGATACAAGTGTAATATGTACAGAAGGCAATTTACTTCTTCTTCTTCTTCTTTTTTTTTTTTTTTTTGAGACAGGGTTTCTCTGTTGTGACCCTGGCTGTCCTGGAACTCACTCTGTAGACCATGCTGGCCTCGAACTCACAGAGATCTGCCTGCCTCTGCCTCCCGAGTGCATTTACTTCTGAAGACTATCTTCCACCTTAAAGTACACTGTCATCCACAAAGCGCACGCACACACACACATGCACACGCAAGCACACTTTCAACAGCCCCACAGCACCCGGGGAAGTGGCAAGGCTGCAGAATCAGATGGCTGCAGGGCCAACGCCAACTCTCAGGCCGGGTCTCCCTTCCCAATCCATCCTGGATGACACCATTTCTACTCACCTGGATACCTGTTCTCATATAGAGGACCCTTGGGCCCTAAAACCCATTTAATCTAAAATCATGTACCTAGAAGGTAGGAGTAGAGACATAACTTAAAAATACACGAAAGAGGAGGACACAGAATCAAAATCCAAGTCACTCATTAGTATTAGTATTAGCCATAAACATTCTGTGTGCATCCGGCTGTGCACGGCTCTGGGTTCAATCCACAACATGCAAAAGCAAACAGAAGACCACGCCACATATGGAACACAACTGGCATTCTCCTTGCAGACATTTCTTAGGTCTACTGGGACTGTGAGATTTTGTTGACATTGTTTTAAACAGTTGTCACGTTTAAGATTTCTAGTTTTCAACGCATCCAGAAGGAAAAGAGCTCTCTGTATTTTAAAGCCAGGCAGGTTTAGGCCAGGACTGAATCATGTCCCTCTGGAATTCAGGCCAGCCCAGATGGAGAGTATGAGAAGCTGTGGGCAGCACTCTCTAAAAATGCCAACACTCAACGCTTACTGAGGTCAGTGCTCAGACAAAGAGGAAACAAACAGGAGTCTATGGGGTTTCACATACTCAGGCTGAGGAAATGCTATTTCAGTGAAACTAAGACCAGACTCAATTACTCCTGCACAGCCCTGTGTGAGGATGGAAGAGTGGCCAAGAGGCTACTTGCACAGTTGTTCAAGATCAGGGCTCCGTGAGTTCAGAAACTAAATTCAATGGGCTTAGTTCATGATCCATTATCCAAAATGAATAAGGCATGGAAAATAAAATTATCCTCTGAAGGGAAGCATTTAAAACATTGTATGTCCTGCTTGCCTGGTGTGAGGCTACCCTACACTGGTATTCAGGGAGGAGAAAAAGGTTAAAGCTTGTGGCAGAAAAATCAAAATGACTTCATAAAGAGCTGGAAACTGATGTGGTACCAGCTGAGAATGGCACAGCAGAAACGCCAGCTCCTAATTCCCTCCCCAAGGTCCTGAGGATGTCTCCCGGATGCTGGTGAGGCAAACCAGGAAAAACCAGAGCAGAGCCTTGGAAGAGACAGGGAAATCCAGAAACCAGGAAAAGTAGGGCAGAGCCGCACTACTTCGCATTAGTGTGGGTTCCTGGGAGCCTCAGGAATGCCAGAGCCCTTCAACTCTGCCTGCTGAGTTGGGCGGTTAGAAAGCACAAGTCTACACGTAGAGCCAACACAGAGTCAAAGACTTTGACACCACTGATATGTTGGCCTAAAGTCTGTCCCGGGATCTTCTATCTGATTATGATCTGGACACTGGGAAGATTGAGAACCTTAGGTTATGTGGCTGGTCACACTCATGCTATTGACTTTGCAGGCACTGCCCCCCAAAGACCATCCTTAAAAATCTCACCTTGGGGGGCACGTTGCTTCCTGGGGACTGGTCGTATTCCATTTTCACTGTTTCCTGACTCTGTAGAGAGGGGTGCTGTAGAAGCCAGTTCCCGGAACACCCTTGCCTCCAGCACAGCCTGGGGAAGAGTCAACAGGGGCAGATACTCACCTGGATAACAGCCATTATAATATGAGTGCTATATATTAATATTCATGTGGCACACTTACTACAATATTATGGGAATTATGACTATTCTGAAAAGTACAAAAAAGCTGCAAGAAAAAAAAAATATCCAAGTTCCAGGACAATCACCATTAGCAATCTGGGTAAAGGGAAAAACAAAAACAAAAAAACCCTTCAATTCCCTATTCTCAATAACAACAACAACAAATTCCTCAAACAGAAACTTGTAAAGTTCTTATCAAAAATAAAAACTTTGCCAGCTTCTTTATACAAAGCTTCAGGACACCTTGGAGAAGAGCCTGGTCTTGTTTCTGCAGAAACTCTGGTCTCAGGCGGGGTGGGGCTAGGTGAGAGGCAGGTCATGCAGGGGGAAGCCCTTGCTGCCACTTGCCCTACAAAGCCTCATTTAGACAGGAGACCTGCGGGCTCGCACTGAGGAGAGGAGGGAGGTGCTGGGCTCTGGATGGACCCCTCACCGCCAGGATCCCGTACTCAAGGCCAAGATAGCACTCAGCCAAGTCCAGACTCCTGGGTCCTGGACAGGGCAGCCAGTTCATGCCAACGGTTTATTTTGTTACTCTACAAAATACTATGTTTCTCTTTGCAAAATTACCTCCCTACACTTAGTACAGTTGCGGAAACGCTATCTGCTAGTCAACACAATGTAGATAATTACTTCGGAAGTGTTACAATGTAAGGAGGAAGGATCTTACTGTAACTCCGCAGGCAACCACTAAGGAACACACTAGATCTTGGGAAGCTTCATGCCGGGAAAACTTTTCTACTTATATCGACGCCTCTCCGCGTGTGTACCAATTATATGTACGATACACGCTGAAGAAAATCGCTGGGAATAAGACACCCGAAGGCGTTAACTAAATAGTGCCCATCTGACAACGGAGACCCTCCTTCACCTGTCTTTTATTTTGCTGTGATCACTTCCGGCTTTGAGATTGGTTCCATGACAGCCCTCGAAAAAGCAAGCGCAGCCAGGGCCCTGGGTTCCGTCCCCAGAACCCAACTCAAACGAACCCCATCTCTGGTTCTGCAGCGAGAGCCAGGTTTAGTTTTTAAGACAGCCAAGGAGCCTCGGCTTTGCTCCTGCAGGGGAAGCCCTTCTCTCCGGCTCAGCCCTGGGACATCTCACCGCACCGAGCCCGCGGGTGCAACTGAGGTCAGGCTAGGGGCCGGGGGTCGGGGATCGCGCCCGCTCGCCCCTTTACCTTCAGCGCCGGGATTCGTCCTCCCCGCAGCAGGAGAGTGCCAGCCATGATACAGACACCGCGAGCCGAGGTCGTACCAGGTACGTGACCTGCGCGCGCACACGCACCACTCGAGGCTCTGCCCCGTCGGTCGCACCCGCCAATCGCAGGCCAGGGCGGGCTCAAGTGCCTGCGCGCGCATTCGGGGCGGGCTTTCTCCAACCCCCCCCCCCGGGGCCACGCCCCTGGGGAAATTCCCCAATCCTAGGTTCTCACCCAGGGCGGGGTCCGCCCCTGGGCAGGTTCTGCTGGAAGTCCCGCCCCTCTCTTAAGGTCTGTCCACCTTGCCCTGACCTCACCCTTAACTCTGCAGCTAGCCAAAGGTGCACAGCTAGAATCGTGCCTTTTTTTTGTTTCTGGTTCGACTTGCGAGTCTTCTGTGTTTAGGGAGGTTTTGTGAGTTTGTTGTTTGTTGGAGATCAGCTCGGTAGTAGTGCGCTTGCCCAGTAGGGGCGTGACCTTGTATAAACAATCCAGAAGCAGGGTGTGGTGGTCCACACTCCCATCTCAGCAGCTGGGCTAGTTCAAAGCCAGTCTGTGCTTTATAGATCAACTCTATGGATTCTAATCATCAGATTAACACGTTAATAAAGGCAGAGCACACCCCTCGCCCCAATAACCTCACCAGTTGGAGACTAAGCCTTCATCACACAAGGCTTTTCGGGGAACCTTCGTATCCAAGGCATAGCTGTAGAGTATGTGTTCTTGGTTATTGATTCCTCCTTCCCAACTGTTGATTGATACCTCTTCCTACATGATGCCCAGTACTCTAGAGCATGGAGTTAGAAATGTGTGCCATCGAGCTGGGCTGTGGTGATGTACGCCTTTAATCTCAGCATTTGGGAGGCAGAAACCTCTGAGTGTGTATTTGTGCAAGTGTGCGTAGTGCCTGTGTAAACCACAAGAGGGTGTTGGATCGAAGAATATTCCTTTGGGGCTGGAGTCACAGGTGATTATAATCCCACAGAAGTCAATGTTAGGCTGGGAACCCAAGTTGGATCTTCTCAAGGAGCAGTCTGGGCTCTTACCCCGAGCCACCACTGTAGATCTGCCAGAGGTTAAGTTTAAATCTCTGCTGAACATGAAGTGGAGGTCAGAGAGCGGATCATGGATTCAGGAGTATCTGCAGAGGGGGTTGCTATGATGTGTCCCAGTCAGCAAAGTGTTGTAACCTAGACTGTGCTGGCAGCAGAAGCCGCTCCCTACCCATGGTCTCATGGACACTATGCCCTCTGCCTCTCTGAAGCGGCAACTAGCAGATTTAGATCAGGCATGGGGTGAGGGTGGAAGTAGGGGTGGTGGTGATGGTCATTTCACTATAGATCACACAGAATTCTGTGGGAGCCTCTAGGAACTCTGTCTCCTAAAGGTGAATTAAATGCCATTTAAAAATGTTTGGGTCCCATAGCCTGACACTTAATTCCCATTTGCTGTTGCTCTAACTCACCATGGCACACTGGCTTATTATTAAAGAAAAAAGGTTCATTCTGTTTAAGACTCTGGAGGCTGGGAGTCCAAGGTGGACAGCCTGCCTCTGTTGAGGGCCTTCTTGAGGTAGGGGACTCTGCAGAGGTTTTAGGCAGTAGACCAGGCTGGCCTCAAACTTACAGAGATCTGCTTGTGTCTGTCTTCCCGAGTACTGAGCTATGATTTGTTGATTTTTATTTTATGTGTATGGGTACGATGTTGCCTGAATGTATGACAGTGCAGTATCTGCCAAGGTCAAAAGAGGATGCCAAGGTCAAAAGTTTGGAACTGGACTTGCCAACAGCTGTGAGTCACCACGTGGGTGCTGGCCATTGCCCGGGTCCTCTGAAAGAGCAACTGAATTTCAATGTGAATTTTGGCAGAGACATTTAAGCATAGACAGTGATGGAAGCACCGAAGAGGTTTATCCCAGCAGGAAGCCACCATCTCCTTTGGGATGGAGTTCAGGTGGTAGCACAAAGATGTTGTGGGTCACTCGTGGGAAACAGGCACCACCGTGAACTTGTCTAACAGTGGCAGGAGCTGTTAGGGAGAACACACTGTTAGTGGATCCAAAGGTCCTTGTATCATGCTCTGGGCCTTCCGGCTAAACCCAGCTGGCACACAGCTTACCTGGAGACATGGGAGCAGCTGGCAGGGGCCCCTCCCTCTGAAAGGGCAGATGGCCACATGCCAGGATAGCTTGACAGTGTCTCCTAGCAAGGTCCCATGAGATAGAGAGAAACATGATGAGAATTCATTATCGAATTCAGAAAACCTGCCAGGCGTAAGAGCAATTTACAAAAATATAAATTGCATCTCTAAATAGCAGTTAATGAATATCAAATACGATTCAAAAGGATCTCATTATGTTAGCAAAGCCCTATATATTTCAGTAAAACTTTATTTAAATCTTTTGTCTGTGCCCTTAAGGGAAAATGTAAGATAATGCTATGAGATAAGAGAAGACATTAGAGGAGAGAAAAGGTGATTCTACATGTTGTAAACATGCTCGTTTTCTTCCAAACACTCTAATACATTCAATTATTTCCTAATCAGTGTCCCAGCAGGGTCCTGGGGGAATTTGACAATCTAATTGTAACAATTGTTTGAAAGTGGGGGAAAGGGCTTGAGTAGTTAGCAGTGAGGGAGGAGGGGGAGAGGAGGGGGAAGAAGAAGAGATGGGGGTGGGGAGACGCAGAGGCAAAATGAGCTACCTAGTAAATTCTAAAACTGAACCTGCTGCTAGAATGATTATCTATCTTCCTACCCTATCTCGCTGTGTTACCTGTTTTGTACATTGGTGTTTTGTGGGCACGGATGTCTGAGTGAGGGCGTAACATCTTCTAGAGTTATGGGCAGTGGTGAGCTGCCACGTGAGTGCTGGGAACCGAACCCTGGCCCCCCGAAGTGATAATTTTACAACAGCACATAACAGGATCAATGGAGGAAGCCATGCCTACATGGAAACAATGTTTTACCTTAGATTTTTTAAAATTTATTTTTATTTTAAAATTTGTGTGTGTGTGTGTGTGTGTGTGTGTGTGTGTTTGTCAGTGTGAGTTTGTGCACTTGAGTTCAGTTCTCCATGGCGGCCAGAAGAGGGCACCAGATGCCCGGTAAGTGGAGTTAGAGGTCGTTGTGAACTTCCCAGATAGCTTCTGGAAAAGCAGTACACACTCCTGACTGCTAAGCCACCTCCCTAGTTTCTTTCTTTTGTTTTTTGAGATAGGGTCTCACTTATGTAGTCATGACTAGCCTGGGATTTGACAAGTAGACCACACTGGCCTTGAACTCACAGATCTGGCTGCCTCTGCCTCCTGAGTACTGGGATTAAAGGTGTATGCCACTATGCCTGGCTTATTGATTTATTTTGGTTTTTCTTGACAAGGTTTGTCTGTGTAGCTCTGGCTGTCCTGGAACTCACGATGTAGACTAAGCTGGCCTCAAACTCAGAGACCTGCCTGCCTCCCAAGTCTTGGGATTAAAGGTGTGCACCACTACTGCCTGGCCCTGCTCTTATTTTTATTTTTTTATTGGGAATTTCATACAAGCATATGATGTGTTTTAATAAGGTCCACCCCTCATTCCTTCCCCTCCAACTCCTTCCCTCTCTTCTCTTCCACTATCCCCCAATCGTGTGGGTGTGGGTGTGTGTATATGTGTGTGTACCTGTGTATGTGTGTGTATATGTCTGTATGTGTGTATATGTCTGTGTATTGTGTATATGGGTTTGTATGTGTATGTGTCTATATGTATGTGTGTGTATTGTCTGGATATGTGTATGTGTGTGTATCTGTATGTATGTGTATGTGTGTATGTAACTATATGTGTATATATGTATGTATCTTTATGTGTCTGTATGTATGAGTATGTGTGTATATGTGTCTGTCTGTATGTGTGTGTGAGTCCACTTTATGCTGCCAGTATGTGCATAGGTGTGGAACCATTTACTGGATCCTGGATCATACAGGTTTTCAGAGGCTAGATCCTTGAAGAAAGCCGACTCTCCCTCTCCCAGCAGCCATCAGTCACCAGTAACTCCTCAGCTATGTTTACATCAGAGCCCATCTGCTTTCTTTTAGGGGCGTTAACACTCAACAGCCTTCCCAGAAGCTTGACTGAAGCCCTAACAACTGGCGTGAGGTAAAATGGGTAGCTGAGCAAAGGCCTCTGGGCTCCAGGTTTCCTAAGGGCATAGGGTAAGGAGAAAGTCACTCAAAGGTCTCTTTCTTCAAAGTACCCAAGAAAGTTCTGGGAAAGAAGAGGCACCTAAGAGGGCAGATCTCAGATCCAGTCAAGGCATAGCCTGCTCCTGTGACTTTGGAATTGTGATAGACCGAGGATCCTGTGTCCCCCACACCCCAACCCCACATATTAGTATTTATCTTGAGTAAGCTGTTACATAAATGGACATGATTATACCTTCCCGCAGTGTTAGCACTGTGCCAGGGTGCTTGATGGCAGGGAGGTTCTATGGTACTTGGCATGGGTTACCATTTTCTTTCTACGGCCTGGGCAAAGGGCTTACATTATTCAGCGGTATGGTGTTTGATAAGCTGAAGCCTCAGCTTCTCTGATAAGATTTTGGTTCACCCATGGTTTAACTTCTATGTTTGTAGGTGGTGATTTCATTTGCACACGTGATTTTTATCAGTCTGTGCTTTGTGTTAGATGGTGTTTGCTTGCACAAGTGAAATGAAGAAGTTATTTTGTCTCTGAGGTAAAAATGGAGCCAGCTGCTGCTTTATATAAAATGGACTCACTCAGGAAACCTTGTAGCCTTGAGTCTGCAATTCTACATAGTATAGTGAGTGCAACTTTGAGCCTCTCAAGTAGTTTACCTTCACTGGGGCATGTTGGGGAGGTAGGGCAGATAAGTCATCTTTTTAGGAACTGCCTCGTGGGCAGTTCCAATCTATAAGAAACCACAGCATTCTGGATCTTAGACTCACTGGGATGGAAAGTCTTTTCGAGGCAGGGTCTGAGGGGGCACGGTTAAACATGTCTGACACTTGGGATTGAAGGCCTTGCGTCTCACTGGGATGGAACTGGGGGGATCTGTGAGAGCATCGTTAGGTAAACATGTCTGACACTTGGGGTGGAAGGCCTTGAGACTCACTGGGATGGAACAAGTCTTTGGTGGGGAGATTTGTGAGGGTACCGTTAGGTAAATATGTCTAACACTTGGGGTTGAAGGCCTTGCGTCTCCCTGGGATGGAACTGGGGGGGAAATCTGTGAGGGCATCGTTAGGTAACCACGTCCGACGCTTGGGGTTCAAGGCCCCTGTCCTACATGAGTAGGGCAAGTAGCACATTTCCAGCGACCTCTGCCTTGGTGGAACTGAGACAGCCACACCCTGGGCCTGGCCGTCCGGTACCGACGCCACTCAGCAGCTTTCCACCGGCACTCACTGGGTACCACACTCTGTCGAGGAGGACCCTGAAAAGCCAATCAACACGAAAGGCACGTGATGGCGGAGCCCTGTAAACAGCAGCGCCCAGGAGGCGCTGAGATCAAAGCAGGCCACTCCCTGTGCGCACGCTCCAGGCCGGCATGCCGTTCGCGCGGCGCCCAGTGACGTCACTGGCCGGCGCCAGCAGGAAGGGCGCGGAGCGTCGCACGTGTGCGGAGGCCGCGGGCAGGCCCCATGGCGAGCTCCGCGGGGCTGGCGCTGTGCGGCCAGTCTCTGGTGGTACGGGGCGGCAGCCGGTTCCTGGCCATCTCCACCGCGGGCAGGTAAGAGGCCCGGGCCGAGGGCGGCCGGCCCACCGCAGGGTCGGACCGACGGCCTGTGCCGTCGGGGTCCCCGCACCCCGGCCTGCGCGGCGGGCCGGGCCGGGGCGCGCTCTCGGTTCATTCGCGGGCACTTCCGGACTCTCTGGCGCCTGCGTGGCATCGGGAGTGCCGGGTCACGTGGGTGTCGCGTTGGCCAGGTTTGGGGTCCAGTTGGGGTCCTGGTTTGGGGTCCTGGTGGTCGGACCTGACCTACTTGGAGCCTCATTGTATTGGCGAACTCTGCCGGCTCTCGCTGAGCACGGAGCGCGCTCCCGCTCCCTAGTGTGTCCCCAGTAACCCGGCTCTGGTTGCTCCTCGGGGTTTTTAGGTTCTTAACCTCCCAACCCCAGGATGCACTCAGAGCCCGAAGCGGGCATCTCCCTAGAGGCCCTTCACACGACCTGTTTTGCATTATGTTATTTCCGTCTTCATGTATCCGTAGCGCTCGGTTAAAGGGTTCTTAAATCAGTGAGAGTCGAGCAAGTTGCCGTTAATCAGGCAGTCCGTTTTAGTTTGTTTTGGTACTTTCGACATTTGAAGACTAGGAACGTCCCCCAGTCTGTGTCTTCGGGGGAATGCTAGTGGCCAGCAGAGATCCAGACTTGGAAAATGGCTTTTCTTTGTTCAGTTCATGTTTAGTTGGAAAAGTCTTGTTCAGCCACTGTTTTAATGTGCCAGGGTCCTGGGTCAGAGCAGCAGAGGGAACTCAGGTTCTAATAGGGAAAGTGGCTGATTCCTATGTAGTAAGTGCCTGGGCTCATTGGGGCTTTTCCCTAGCAGGTGAGACATGTTTCTGAACCTTGTGAGGACAACCTCAGCTGTTTTCAATCTTGGAGCAAAGCCCAGTTGAAAACAATGTCGGGACATACTTTCTTAAGCGTCGACAGATTGGTGCCTGAAAGCGGAGCCCACTGGTTCCAGGTGTGCGCCACCATGTCAGGCCAAACTGATTTGGAACAGGACCATGCTTGTGATCTATCCAATTAGGAGGTTAAGCAGGCTACAGTTCTTGACTCTTCTCTGTCCTGAATAAAACCCGTAATTTAATGATGATAAGATGTTTTTGTTCCAAGAGTAAAATGAAGAAATCTGTGTGTGTGTGTTAAGTGCTCTCCTGTGTCTTCCCTTTAGCGATGACGACAGTATCTTCACATATGACTGCAGCGCTGCAGAGAAGAAGCCTGCGCCAGAAGACAAAGGGTGAGATGCTCTCTTGTGATTGGTCAGTGGACCAGGACAGAAACTGCTGGCTTGCTGATGTCTTAGATTTTGTTACCTACTTGTGGGACTAGGCCACGTTCCATTTCATAAAGAAATACAGCCATAACTTTAAATTTAGGCATTAAGAACACTTAGGATGTTCCCAAAAACTTTATAGTTTCCTTAGTAATCATTTTTCTCACTGGCCCTTTAATGGTGACTATTTCAAATGCATTGAAGGTAGATGTGGAAAATGAGCTAATTGAAAGGGAGGCAGCAGTGTGTGATTGTTTTGTGGCTCGGTCTTGTGACTCAGCTTATAACTAATGTCATTGGTCCCTGCCTCTAGCCTTGGGTTAGACCCTGTCTCTGAGGGCCAGGCCATGTGATTGCCAAGCTTAACAATGTAGGCTACAATGTAGCCTTCCAGCCTACGGTGGATGTTAGCATGTCTGCAGAGAGGTCCTGTGGAGCTGGGTTTCACACTTGTAAAATTAGAGCTGGTCTCTGAACTTCCTCAGGTTCCCTTAATCTGTCCTTATGCTCTGGGCTGCACGAACCGTTGACTCAGCGTCTTTACCTGTGTTAGGTGGACAGGCCTGGCAACTCAGGTGAGTCCTAATTGCTTTCCTCTGTTCCCCCACCCCTCTTTCAGGGAGGACGGACAGCCCGCGGACAAGGGGAGTGACACGATTCTAGCGTCCACCTTCTCCAAGTCTGGCAGCTATTTTGCTTTAACTGATGACAGTAAGCGTCTGATTCTTTTCCGTACAAAACCATGGCAATGTCTGAGTGTCAGGTATGAAATGCTAACATTGAGTCATTAAGATGTCCTTCTGTACCTTTTGTACTTGCATGTCAGTAGCAGTAGTGACAGTAACCATTGCAATAAGCAGCTAACATGAAGTCCCGGCACTGTGTGAGACACTGGCTGACTGAATCCTAACAGCTCCTGAGGGTGGCATGGGCCTGTTCTCCCACCTTGGGTCATACGGGGTTAAGTGGCTGGTCTCAGGCTAGTCAGCTTGGAAAGGGAGAGCCAGGCTAGTCGGGGCTCCTCTGACTGCCGTGTCAGTGCTCTGTGATGCTGTGCCACTAAGCCATCCAGGTCTCCACCTTGCGGTAGCCTCATGCCCAGCAGGAGTAGGACTGTTAGCTCACACTCTGAGGGTGTCAGGTCTCTGGGTGGTGGAGTGCATCTTTTTGTGTCTGAGAAGATAAAGGACAGGCTAGGTGCCGGGGAGACCAGCAACGGGGCTGGAGGGCAGGTGGGATTCTGGCCCTGGCCCCCAGCAGTTCTGTAAACTCTGCAGCACTTACTCTTCCTCTCAAATGTAGCCATCATTTCTGCAGGAAAGGTCCAGGGAGAGAGATGGGCCTTTGGCTGTGGGGGAGGGAGACAGTGGTGATGTTGAGGAGACTGTGTGAGTAGATGCTGAGATCTGCCTTTTCTCAGGGCCACCTTGTCCTGTGAATGGAGGTGGGTGTCACTGCGGCACAGTGCTGGGCAGATGACATTTTTGTCGGCTCCCACAACCTTCTAATACAGGTGCTCTGGGTCTCCTGGATCTCTGATTATTCTGTGCCATCAGTGCGTGTGGGGTCAGCCGGGGCCTCACTTGCAGGCCCCCACCCACCCCTGGAGTGGCTGATTGAACTATGTTTGGCTTTCTCCATCAGCTTTCTAGTTGTTGTTACAAAACACCGACAGAAGCAGCTCAAGGGAAGGAGGGTTTATTCTGGCTGGCTGTTCAGGGAATTGGTGCTGTTGTGTCAGGCATGGTGCTGGTAGTGTTGGGATGTATTGATGGGGGCAGGAAAGGCCGAGTGCTTATATTCAGGGGATAGTTCATCTGGACGGGAAAGGCGTGGTGGGTAGACTTACAGTGCTGTTTGCTCACTGCTGGTATGTCAGGATTCAGAAAGCAGGGCTGGCCGGTGTCCCGGTGTCCCTCCAGATCTTCCCGAGGGCTGTGTGTCTGCTGACCAGGCCCTGTCTCTTGAAAGTCCCACAGCCTCTAGAGCCACACCATTGCTGTGGACAAAGTGTTCAGGTACCTGAGCCTATGGGGCTGCACACTTGCCCCGTCAGGTGAGCTGTGGGCGTAACACTTGAACTACTGATGTTCAGGAACTTCAGCTGAGCTTTTTAGATTGTTCATCCTATTTTCTAAGAGATGAGTAAAAAGATTGGATTCTAGGTCGGATCAAAAGCAAGAACATCCATTCTGCCCTCTTCCAGTCAGATTAAAAATAGAGGCCTGCATCATTGCTTGCCTTCAGTAGGCAGCGTGTATGTTTTTGCATCTCAGATGGATAATAGATGGGCACTGTTTAGAAACAGGGCAGAACAAATGACAAGAACACTCCATGTACCAGACATTTTCAGCCCCACCGACAGACAGAGATGATTCCCCAGCAGGAAGTTGACTTTCTTCTTTAAATTACTTATTTGTGTGTGCTGGTGTGTATGCGTGGGTCGTTTCTCTCCTGGAGATAGAACTCAGGTCATTTGACTTGGCAGCAAGTGCCTTTATTCTGGAATCCACATAGGGGTGTCATAGAGGGCATGCATCTGTAATCACAGCACTCCAGCAAGCTGGGAGGTAGGGACAAGAGGACCCCTGGTGTGTGCAGTGGCAGACAGCAAGAGATCTTGTTCGGTGTGAAGGCAAGGAGTTCTGCCTGAGCTTCTCTGACCTTCACGTGTGTGTTGTGGAGCCCACATGTTGTATTCACACACAGGAACCCACACACACGTGCACAAAAGATCTTAAAAAGAGTGATGGCAACCATTCTGCTAGAGTAAAGGCTCTGGCTGTGCAGATGCAGTCATGAGTCACCTGGTCACCCATGTCAGCGCAGGCTCAGTCGTACCCGCCTGGGATGGGGTGGGCAGATCTGTGATTTGTTTGTTAGGTGCTGGGAATAGAGCCCATCTGCTCAGAATGTGTTCCCCTGCCTGGCCTGCACCCTCAGCCCCCCGTGTACAATTCAGATAAGCTTACATGTTGTAGCGCTTCTGGGCTGTGGACTGCCCTTGGAGCAGAAGATGTGAGCTAGACTGCCCTCTGACCTCCCTCTTCGATCTAGGAGGAAGGCGTGTGGGAGAATGAGATGGAGTGGCTGTGTCCTAGAAGGTGGCAGCCTTCTAGGTGGTAGTGCAGTTGCAGGCACGGAGAGGTGGCATCCTGGGAGCTGCTGTGGCTGTCTAGAGTTCCGCTGGGTGGGCCACAGTAATGTTTCTGATGTCCCTCCGTTGATGGACATTTTTCTTACATTTTGCTATTCCAGAAAGCCCCTCAAACATCTGGACAGACAGATGTTGTGTCTGCATCTGTGAGTAAATCTGTGGAAATTTCCAAAGTCAACTGCAGGTCAGAGGGCTGTACTTGCCCTTTAGACCTGCAGCCCAGATTGCCCTCCAGAGGTGCGGTATCTGTGTTCATGCTCCCTTCTTTAAAAATGTCTTTTAGGGCCAGTGTGTGCCTCACAGGTGCGTGTAAGGTGTTGGATTTCTTCTCTAGCTCCTGTATAAGAATTTTTTTTTTTTAATACTGTATTTGTGTGTGTGTGCTTGCTTGTCTGTATTTACACTGAGTATGTGTATAGTGACTTTATGGTGCCTGAAGAGGCCAAAGAGGATGCTGGCTCCCTGGGAACCAGGGTTACAAATGGTTGTGGAACCCAGGTCCTCTGCCAGAGCAGCGAGTTCCCTTTACCAGCTGAGCCATCTCTGCAGCTCCTGCAGAGGAGTTCGAGTGTGTCTTCTCATCGTGCCGTATTCTCCAGTCTTTGATCTTCTCCGACAGGTGGATCTCTTACACAGTGTTCTCACTGCCTACAGGCAGGGCAGCTCTCTGCACACTGGACACTTGCTTGTGTTTTGTGAACTTCTTTTTGTATCCTTTTTTTTTTTTTTTTCTTCAGTGAGAGGACTTCTCAAACTTTTTACTGAGTTGTAAGAACTCTTTGGACAAAACTCCTTTGGAATTTTGGGTTCATGAAATTAGTAGGGCAAGGTAAAGTCCTTTGTCTGGGAAGTCTGGCAGGGTGTGTGGGGATGAGATGGCAGGAGGCATGTGAGAGTGGGCAGATGTTGCTAACGCCCCTTCACACTGGAGGCCCCCACACTCCACAGTCTAGTGACTGTGAGCACAGATCTCCTTGGGATCTGATGAACCCGTTCCCTTGAGGAGGACCACTCTTTATACTCCTGACGTGCAGCCTGGTTCCTGTAGTTGTATGGACTTGAGTTTGTGTTCACCACATACATTGAGGACCCTAGGCTGCTCTGGGGCTCCCTTGGGCTGAGATCCACTTGGGTGCTATCTAGCTACTGCCTTCAGTCTCCCCTCACCTGCCTTGGCTTTTCAATATAGGGTTTCTCTGTGTAGCCGTGGATGTCCTGGAACTCCCTCTATAGACCAGGCTGGCCTCACTCAGATCTGCCTGCCATTGCCTCCCAAGTGCTGGGATCAAAGGTGTGCACCACTGCTCCTGGCTCCTGCCTTGAGTTCTGATGTGGGAGAATTGTGGGTTCAGAATGGCAGGGTCACAGAAGCCACCACTTGGGTCAGGAGGCCCTTGTTTGTCTTTGGGCTTGAGTCTAGGCTTAGCAGCTAAAGATGAGGGCACAGAGGGACGGTTAGAACTTTTGTTTAGTTTTGATGGGTGTTTTTATGAATGAGAAATCTTGTATAGGAAATCACATCATTTCAGAAAGTGTTCTGCAGAAAGCAGTTACCAGCACAGACAAAAGCTGAGTTTGCTCTGCGCTGGGCTGCTCGGAATGTGAGTTTGGCAGAGTATGGCCAGACATCTGTGGCTCTTGGGACCCTTTATGCTTGACAGGACTTGAGCATGATGGCTGGCATGGGCAGTGCCATATGTAAATGGAAGCTTCAGGGCTCAGCAGTGAGATGCTTTGGCCAAGACCGGTCTGTTCCCTCTCCCCTGGAACCCACCAGAGAGGAGAGTACTCACTGTTTTGGGGGGCTCTTGGCCATAATCCCTGAAACCAGAAGATAAAGGAAGTGCCCCAACACCTGCAGTGATGTAGTCTGGGGTTCAGTGGGGCTCGTGCCTTAGTTCTGGTGTTAACCTCCCCTGCATACTGTCCTGTCTGGTGACCTGACTTGGGCCCTAATTCCCAGCTTGCAGAAACCTTCCTGGAGTTGCCTCTATTGCAACTTGAGAGGCTGGTGGTGTAGCGTGGACATTTCTGCCTGGAGCTGAGTAGCAGTGGTGTGGCCAGGCAGACTCACTTGCTAAGGGGCAAGTTCTGGGGTAGATGGGATCCTGGAGTCCTCATGTGTCACCTTGGTGGTTTGTCTTGACACCTGTAGAGAGCTTGTGCTTTGAGCCGATAGGCATAGACTCGGTTGCTAGGTGGCTCAGGCCATTTTTTGATTCACTGGCTCCAGAGCCTAATTGTCTTCCTCTGTTACTTGTCTCCATTGTGCCCTCTTGGAGCACGCACTTTGCAGCTGCACTGCTGAGCAGAGGCGGAGCAGCATCGCAGCTCCTTCCCTTTCTTTCTTGTGGAACAGAGTCCTTCAGGTTCTTTTTCAGGCCTGCACATGGCCAGCTTGCTGTGAGTGGGTCCTGTTCCGCCCCAGCATCAGCGCCTCAGCAATGGCTACTGCCTGTGGTCGAGCAGCAAAGGAAAGCAGGGAGGGCAGGGCTTCTGTGATGGGGTATGTGCACTACAGAGCAGTGTTAGAACATGCATCCTACAGGGTAATGGACATGGAGGGATATGGTATGTAGTTACTGGGGGAGAGGTCTGGGTGCCACTCCCAGGTACGGGAGAGGAGCGAACTGTAACCAGCTTGCAGGTGGTGCTTACTGCGGAACCTGAGCCAAGGATTGCTGTGAATAGGTTGAATCTGACAGACTTAAGTGGTCCCCCATGCTGTCCCTCCTGTATCACTGTGCCTTCTCATGGCTGCCCTGTGTATGAAGGAGCAGGACAGCCACCTAAAAGGGGCACAACAGTCTGATGGTTCCTGTGGGCTTGCAGCAGAGTCACAGAGGTGACAGGATGGGGTAGGGGGCTGGGGTGCAGAAAACATATGTCTTGGAGCATAGCTGGCCCTTGTCTCCTTTGTTTGTATAAGCAGCAATGGTTCTGCGGTAGGGAACAATTTCCTCAGCATTTTATTAGGAGCTTTTCAAACATACAGTAAACCTGGGGGTGTTTTATAGCAGATATTCCTAGATGGCCTGGAACTCCGAGTCTTCCTCCATTAGCCTCCAGAGTGTACGATTAGGCTTGACGTCTGGCTTTGTCTTTTTGAGGGTATAAAATAGGGTGAAGGCATTGGCTGTGTTTCAGCGCTTTATGTTTGTCTCTGCAAGTAGAATAACAGGGTCATGCCCTATTAGCTCTTCCTAAATTGCTAAGTTAAAAATGCATTTACTACCCCACATCGGTGGGGCATCCTGTAAAGGTTTTCTTAAAATAATGTAGCTGTTTTCTTAAAGGGTTTGTAACTGTTTCTAAATGCTGTATCTAAGCTGTGAAGCCTTTTTGTAACTAACTTTTTCACACTCTGATGGGACCTCACCCCCTCCCCAACCCTGGTTAGATTCCTAACTTGTAACTTTTTAAAAAACCCTTTAGCTCTAAAAGGTTAGGAAGGAAAAGAAAGCATTCTTTACAGCTCTTTCTGGCTGTCTTAATCTGTCTAAACATGGAGAACTGGACTAACTTCTAAAACCTTTTATCCCATTAACTGCCTATCTCAGTAACTCTCCTCTGAGGCTTCTCAGCAACCATAAGGCAGGCTGCACAGTACAAAAAACTCCTTGGCAAAGCGTCATTACAGCATCTGAACCTTTAGGCTCACCTTCCCAGTGTGATCAGACACTGGTCAGCCCACAGCTGAGCAAAGCCATGTAAGAGAAGGCCTGCTTTGCAGTCCCATCGACTCCTTGGAGTCGAGTGATCACTAGAAGTGAGAGCTGGGTGTGTGGGTACATCTTTGCACCGTGGTAATGTCAAAGTATTGTCAGTCTAGCCATTTTTAAGTTGGGGACCATCTCTCTGGCTCGAGGGTCTGTGCTGACTTTGGACACTAACCAGCTCACCTCTCCGGTTCTGCAGGACTGTGGTGCGGAGGTGCACTGCCCTGACTTTCACAGCCTCAGAGGATCGGGTCTTGGTGGCCGACAAGTCTGGAGATGTCTACTCCTTCTCGGTGCTGGAGCCTGATGGATGTGGCAGGCTGGAACTCGGGCACCTCTCCATGCTGCTAGATGTGGTATGTGAGGGACACACAAAACAACTGCTCCAGGCAAGGTGTGGGAGAGGGCCCAACCACAGTCGGGGTGATACAGGGAGGTGGCAAGAGCTACTTGGTCTGTGGTCTCCCCTCTTTCCCTTCCTAGGGTTTAGCCAGGGCCCTGGCCTGCAGCCTGTAGAACTGGACAGACTGAAGTGGGGTGGAATCAGGGCTCTGTGAATGACTCTGGCTACTGCCATAGAGTGTGTGGGAAGGTTGCAGTAGGTGTGGGTGGCATTGGTGTTGGTCTCAGGGTATACAGTATACAGGTGTGGCGCTGGCCCTCATTTAAGCTGAGGAATAGGAGCTGGGCACCTCCGGGGACGCTCCCTCTGTCCCCCACCAGTTCCCATTGCTCTGCCAAGCGTCACTGCAGCCTCCTGAAAGAGACCCCCAGTGAGTGGCTCTCCTCCTACTGACCCTGGTAATGTAGGCCGTGAGTCCTGATGACCAGTTCGTGCTCACTGCAGACCGGGATGAGAAGATCCGGGTCAGCTGGGCTGCTGCTCCGCACAGCATCGAGGCCTTCTGCTTGGGACACACAGAGTAAGTACAGCCCTGTGCCCTCTCAGGCAGGGCAGTCTGTTGGTAGGGACTCCATGGCTAAGAGTTACTTGGAGCTGCAGAAGGCCCTGCCTAGCCCATGGCTCCCCCGGGTGGGGCAGCTGTGGGCTATGTGAAGCAGTTGCTCTGAGCTTACCTCTTGGGCTGTTGTTCAGCCTGCGCCTGCTATAGTCTCACTCTGAACTCTTCTGGTCGCAGGGAGCAGTGCCCGGTAGCCACAGGCAGTCAGGAGGAGGCAGGAATGTCCTAATGTCTGGGTCCACAGGGTTGTCTCCACCTGTGCTCTCCTGGCAGGGGAACTCTAGATGGGAGGCACCAATGAAGAAAGCTGCTGATAGCAGGTTGCACAGAGAGCAGCTCTTAATACTTACTGTGCCTGCTCAGACGCAAAGGACATTACTGCAGACAGTGGGAAACCTAAAGGACTTCAGTTCGAGCTGGCTCTTGGTTTCTTGAGTGAAGTGCACAAATTGCTTTAGCGAAGGCTGGTGTCACTCAGCTTGTGCCTTGCCATAGTTTAGTTTGACTTCTAGTTGTCCATACTCCAGGTCTGGAGTTTGTGTTATCTGCAGGCCCTCAGTCCTGTCCTCGTCGTGGTGTCTCAGTGGACTGGGTGAGTTCTGCTGAGCCTCAGCCCAGTGGGCATGCACTCCTGCCTCAGGATCTTGACACGTGCTGGGTCTTGGGACAGAACTGGTGTTTGGGAGGCAGCCCTTTGCTGCTCTTCCTTGCTCTCTTGATGCTGACTGCTTCCTTGGGGAGTTTCCCTTCACACTCAAGGAGTCTGTCACTTTAATGCTGTGACCTCAGTATGAACAGTACCTGTTAGCCTCTTGGATTTCTGCAGTGCCAGCGATCGAACCCTTGTGTGGCCTTTTATGTAACAATTCATTTTAGCTCAGGATTGTTGAGACTGGTTGCCATTCTTACCTGCTGAGAACTTGAGTGTATACTGGTTTTCCTCTTAGAAGACCTAAGAAATGGTAGCTGTTGATTAAGGGCCATCTGCAGGCCAGGCCTCGGTCAGGCTGGTGGCATGGTATTGGTGTGGTGGGGATGAAGGTAGCCAGCTGGGCCAGCGTGTCATAGGAGCTCTGGGTCCTGTGAACAATGACTTGAGGTCTCCGTTAGACCTGGGAGAAGAGCAGCTTTGCTGCCTGGTGGGCGCTGGAAACCATGTTCATGGCCAGAAGGACTGCAGGTGTGGGATTCCTGAAAGCCAACTTGCTCAGGTGCAGTTCTCGTGGCAGGATGGTTGCTGCTGTCCTGTGCAGTTAGAGTCCACAGAGCTAGGCTGGATTTGGTGGATGGAAGTCCCTGGTTGGGTTCCCTGGGGGTGCTGGTACTGGACTAGCCACATAGAGGCCCCTTGGGGTCTGCTCGATAGTATGACCTTACATGTAGGCTCTCGGATGGAGGCAGGTGTGTGGGGCAGAGGTAGGATCCCCCAGCAGAGCTGCGTACATACACATGGTCTGGCAGAACTAGGCTGTTACCTTTTGTCCAGATGTAATGTTGGGGACTGAAAAGTGCCCCGCCATGTTCTCAGTCCCTGCTGGTATGGGTGGGGTCTCCAAGGTTTTCCCTTTCTGAGCAGGGTAAAGGCTCTCTCCCATGTTCCAGGTGACTTAACTTCGCTCCCTGCAGGTTTGTGAGCCGCATCTTTGTAGTACCCAGCCATCCCGAGCTGCTGCTGTCATCCTCTGGGGTAAGTGTTGTGCTTGTTTGGGTGGTCTCTGCTGGATTACTGTCTCATAGAGGGCAGGAGAAAATAGCCAGATAGGGTGCCATGTCCACCAGTCTGTCAGTGGTGGCCACTAGAGGGCGCTTCTTCCATGGCGCTTAGTGCCACCCCTTTGTGTGCCCATGTGTTAGCCAATCCGGTCTCAGCCCAGCAGATGATGTTGTAAGTGGACTTTGCTTAGCAGGGGAGTCTGGCCATCTTGGTTCCTTTGCCCGTTGTGCCATGGGCCAACGCCTCTGATGATTACCTCTGTCTTTACAGGGGCTTTCCTAGTTGTTCCATGGCACAGTTGGTTAGCTCGTGGTACTTTACAGAGAGCTATTTCTTCATAAAGAGTTCTAGATGTCAGAGGGGCTCTCCACATCCAGCCACGCTCAGTGTCCTGTATTTATGTTCCCCAGCCTTTCTTGGTTCTTGGACGGGCCTCTTGAGCATGCATGCTAAAACCTTTCTGTCTGTGCACAGGATGGCACCCTGAGACTCTGGGAGTACAGAAGTGGCCGCCAACTGCACTGCTGCGACCTGGCCAGCCTACGGGAGCCTGTAGAGCAGCAAGGCCACAAGGTAGCTTCATGCTCATCTTGGGTGCTGGAATGCTTTCCAAGCACCTCCTATTGCTGATTGTGGGGAGGTTACCTCTCAAATGCTCTTGCTGTCAGGGTCTGACCTCTTCTAGCTTGGGGAAAACACACACACAGGGTTTTCAGTTCAGAAGATACCCGATGGGAATACATCTCACCTTGTACGTACACAGAGGCTGGATTCCTGGAAGGCATATTTGGACATGAAAAACATTGGCAGAGAGCCTCACCTGTGTTTTCTCTTGGGGGAGGGGATCAGAGTACACTGGAGTACCTCCTGGCATCAGGAATAGTCCCAGGACGCTCAGCTATATGGCTTTAAATTTGGTGGCATGTTGCTTTTTCCACACTTCGTGAAACTTGGGACTTCTAGAAGCTTCTGTGCGTCATCTCCTGTCCTGGGAGCATGAAGCCTGTATAGTACAATTGTACTGCTCAGTCCTCCTTCCCGTATGCCCTCTGCTTTCCCACCTATTCTGTTGCTTTGGATGCAGGGAGAGCCAGGTCCGCACTTCTGTCACGTGTGAGGATGGGTGTCCACTGGTTTTCAGAATGTTTCCATGTCCTTGCCCTGTTTGACATTGAGGGAGCCATGTGCCTTTGGCCTTAACTTTGGCAGCAGAGCTTGGTTCAAGCAGCTGCTTTTTCTTGCAGGGCTTGGCAGCATCCAGGATTGCATTCTGGACACAGGAGAGCTGTGTGGTGCTTCTGTGTGAGTGGTAAGACAACAGCCTTCGCTCCCTGCGGCTGTCTTTTTAAGTGGTGAAGACATGAGGCCATTGTCAACTGTTGGACGCTGGGGTCCTCTCATCTATCCCTTCTACTTGGTGATGGCCACTGGCTTAAAGGGTAGCAGTGGCCTCTAGGAGCTCATGTTCATGATGGAACAGTTGCAGGAGAGTCTACTGGCCAGTTCCTCTCAGAACTGATCCTGCTGGAATTTGCTGAGAGTTGGTGCCCACAGAGCAGATTGAGGGAGTCTTCAGAGTCGGGGCAGGTCTCTAGTGCTCAGCAGTCTCTCATAACTTGGGGTGGCCAATGCGCTCTTAGTCCTGTATTGGTTCTTGCTGTAAAAGTTACCCCAGAACTCAAGACAGCACAGGGTTGGTGACTCAGTAGGTTTCTGGCTCAGGCTCCCCAGGGTGGTAGAGGCAGGGCTGATGGAAGGCCTTGTGCTGAGATGCAGCATGGAATGCCATTGTGGTGACTAGTCTTCTCTCTCCTGGAAAGCGTTCCTGTGGTCTTCATCTTCCATCTCGACGCCAGCAGAAAGCAGCTGGCATTCAGACAGCAGCTGACTTTGCCTCACCGAGTTTGGGACGTTGTGTTTGAGGAGACTCAGGGGCTGTGGGTTCTGCAGGACTGTCGTGACGCTCCTCTAGCGCTCTGGAGGCCCGTGGATGGCCAGTGGCAGGTGAGAGCATGCACATCTCCTCGTTCTGAGGCTGCTGCGTCCTGCGACTCGCTGGAGGCAGCTGGGACTGGAGACCTGGTGTAGTGGGCCCTGTGTGCAGGGGGTTCATTGCCATCAGTGATGGGCCCTTTCCTGACACCCATCCCATACTGATGAAGCCAGCACTAGACCCTACATGGGGATGCTCTTCCTGTGCCAGGGGCCTTGCTAAGTGCTGATGGGGTGGAGGGAGGAGTGTGAGTTGTAGATCAGACACTAGGGTGAAGCCCCTGCCCTGCAGTATGGGACAGCACTGGGAGCTCTTGGGTTGAAGGCTTTTGTATGACTAGCCCTAGAGGTAGTGAGCCTGTGCCCAAGGATGGGCCCCGCCAGGCCTTTGACTGCCATCTCTGGGCTCTGGTTTTGGTCCTGACCCTGTTTACTTCTTACCTGCAGGCTGCTCCTGAAGGTGCAGTGTCCCAGAGACTCTGCAGCTATCTCCGTGAGAGCTGGGCCATGCTGGAAGGTGAGAACTATTATTAGGTCTCTGTAGAGCTAAGACACAGTGGAAATGAAGGGGCGTCGCAGACTAACAGGAAGGGGTGCTTGGTGTAGGCCACTAGTGTGGGGTTCTGGGCCTTGTTCAGTGCCACCTGGTGCAGATTCAGGCAAAAGCCTGACTTCTGAGACACTCCACACACAGATGTGGCATCTATATCTAGGGCAGGGAGAGAATCATGCTGGCCCATCCCTGTTCAATAGCTGATTAGAGGATTTGGGCCTCACTTCTGTGCTACCCCCAGTTCAGGGCCTACAACTAGCTGGCTTTGTTGGAGAATGAACAGGAAGGTGCGGACAAGATGCCAGTCAAGTCCTCATCCCTCCTTCCACTGAGGAAAGGGGTAGCCCTTTCCCCAGGTCCAGCCTGAGTGTGGATCCCAGGAGTGGGATCAAAGATGCCTCAAGGTCTTTGAGGTGTCACTGAGTTACTCACAGGGTGGCCTAGACATTCTCAGTGCTGACCACTTCACCTGGCATCTGTCCTTGTCCTAGGCTCTGTTGGTGCAGATGATGGTTTCCACAGCCTTTACAAGGCCACCTTTGACAACATGACTTCTTATCTGAAGAAGAAGGAAGAGAGACTGCAACAGCAGCTGAAGAAGCGACAGAGGAGCCCCCTCCCAGGGTCCCCAGAACAGACCAAGAAGGCGTGCCCAGGGCAGTCGGCACTTAGTTGCTGACCTTGGCGGTAGCTCTCCCCTCCCTGCCAGGTTCATCCACAGGGAGGGAGACCTTGGCAGCTCAGTCCCAACCACTAACTGCACAGGCTCCTGCCTGGTATCTGTGCTTCCTTCTGGTTGTAGAGACGTGGTGTTAGCCTAGCTAATGGTCTACAGAGCTGTGTGGAGGCACTTCACATTGAAGGATAGATACACTGGCCTTCAGCACCACGTGTGTCTGTCATGCACATCGGGGCTGTTCCTGCAGCTCTGCACTCATGTAGCCACATGGGTGAGGGGCTCAGTCTGGGCTGAGCGGAGCTGCACACATCCTAGGGAAGCAGGCATTGGTGCTGAACAGACCTACCTTCAGGGCACATGAGGATGTGACCCTGGCCAGGCCCTCGTTTTACAGGGAATGACTGGTGACCACGTGGGTCTATTGCTTTGAACTCTACCTGCACAGCAGGGAATCAGCTGAACACACAGCATCAATAAAGAGCTTTGCATAGCTTTCTAGAATGTTCAGCAGTGGTCTCCAAAGCTAATCTTAAACTCTTCAGGTGACGTGGCTCTTGACGTCACCCAGCTCTGCCTACTTTCCATGCTGTGTCCCAGACCGGTAGAAATGGTACTGGGCGATGCTTGGGGAGTAGGAGCAGCTGCTGTAGAACAGCTGCATCCAAGTACCCACTCGTACGTGCAGAACAAAGGCTGACATAGCTGGGTACCCCTAATACTGGGGCTGTAGACCAAAGGCCGAGACCAGACGCTGGCTGGTCGACCAGCCAGCCTAACCTAAAAGGTAACTTTCAAGTTCAGAGGTCTCAGGATGGAGAGCAATAGAGGAGGACACCCAGTGTCATTCTATGGCTACCAAGTGGGCACGCAAACCGGTGTATTTAGCCACTGCAGCTGTGCGGCCTCTGTTGTACGCAAGAAGAGGACACACCTTCTTGTATGGGCACTCACCTTGTTCGCCTCGTGAGCGCTGGGCTGCTTGGTCCCCAGAGAAATGGATCTGCACACTGGGCTGTGGTCCTTGACCTAAGAAAGATCTCATGGTTTTAAATAGCTGTAAAGAAATCAGAACTGTTTCATGGCTATTCAAGTCTGAAGGACGAGGAATGCAGCTCCGCTCAGACAGCATCGTGGTCACTCAGCCCTTTTGTCACATGCTGCTTGTAGGCCAGGTAGAGCCAGTGCCTGCAAAGCAACAGTTCTCTCGGCCATCATGGCCTGATGCAAGGAACCTTCAGAGGTCGTGTGTTGCTGAGAGGCATCTGAGGTCTCTGGGTCTGAAATAGCCATGTGTCAAAGGAGAGATGAGTTTTGGGGACCCAGTGACTGTCTCCATGACGGGTTTATTCCTAAGACCCTGTTAGCCAACAGCGGGAGTGACAGGTTGTCATCACCTGTTCTGTCGCATGCCCCACCCCAACAACCCAGCCCGTTTCCATTTTTCTCCCTAAAGTCATGGTGCTCAGGACTGTTTCCTGCCCCATGGTTGCATCTTTTTGTGGACCCACCTGCATCTCGTCCCTGCTCCCACTGACTTGGGTCCCAGTGAGTGTGGCCAGCAGAAGTGCTACGGTGGGTGAGTGGGGGAGGGTGCTGCACCTCTGACCTAACCAGGCTACAGCTGACTGGCACCTGATCCTGGGTGCCAGCGGTGGCTCCTGTTCCTTTAAACATCGCTTCTGAGCCTGTAATCCATCCCACTTTCAGGATCCCTAATGCCTCTGTAGGCTGGGTACGTAGCTTTATTCTTGCAGGCTCCTGCTAGGCTAGTCCACATACCTGCACTGCCAATTGTAACAAATTTCTTCCATAGGCTAGGTGGAGTCTCATGCTGTTTTTAAGGGGCTTCGTGCCTTTGAACTATTTTAGTTTAGCTTTATTTTGCAGTGCTACACACTGACTGATGGCAACTCAAGAGGAGAAAGCGATTCATTTCAGCTTACCCTTCCAGGTCACACTTCATCATCGAGGGAAGCCAAGGCAGGAACTCAAAGGCACACACAGCATTACCTCTAACCAAGGACTCGCTTCACAGCCAAAGTAAAGCAGGAACACTCCTTGTTAGCTGGCCCTTAAGCTTGAGCTCAGCCTGCTTTCTTTTTACAGTTCAGGACTGACTGCCTAGGGATGGTGCCACCCATGGTGGACTGGCCATCCCACACCATTTAATGATACCCCCACCCCATCCTCCATCCAGTCATTCCCAAAGGCCAGTCTTCTCTAGGCACTTCAATGTCATGATTCCTCTGAGATGCCTCGCTACCAAGGTCATTGTTTTGTGAGGCTGTCCAGCAGTCTCCTGACCGTCACAAGGTTCTTAGTTACCGTGCTATTGCTGATAAGACGCCACGACTAAGGCAATTTATAATGAAAAAAAAATTAATTGGACTTACCATTTCAGCGAGGTAGGGTCTGCTGGTGGAAGGATCAAGTGGCTGGGGCAGCAGCCGAGCTCATCTCTGTCTGCAGGTAGGAGGCAGGGAGCACCCTGGGAATGACAAGCCTTTAGAAACCTCAAAACCTGCACCCTATGACACTCCAACAAAACCACGTCTTAAGGCTTCCCAACCGTTTCTACCTCTGAGGACCAAGTATTTAAATGTGAGCCTATCAAATCAATACACAATGCCTTTTTCTTTTCCAACTTGTCAATTTAGACCTAGACCTGGCCTCTGTATCTCCCCCACCCTTCCTTCCAGTTAAAATTTCTCTTCCTTACTCACCCTCCCACCCCTGCCAAAACAGGGTTTTTCTGTGTAGCCCTGGCTGTCCCAGAACTCTGTAGACCAGGCTGACCATGACTCAGACATCTGCCTGCTTCTGCCTCCTGAATGCTGGGATTAAAGGCGTGTACTACCACCACCCTTGGTTATTTTCATTCCTTATTTTCACTTTCTATGTCTTGCTTTGGGAGACATTCCTTGTGCTCATTGATTAAACACAGTACTTGTAGTCCTATTTTCGTTACAATGGAAGGTCCTGTGGGGCACAGCTGAAGTGCATGTGGAATGTACGTGCTAGAATTTCACTGCTTGGATTCACTTATGTGAAGGTGCCCTCAGGAACAGTGCATTTGCCAGCTTCTGAGACTCCACACTCTCTTGACTTGCTGCCCACCAGCACTGGTAGCCAGCCTGACCTCTGCTTACCCTCTGGTACTCAGGCTGCTTCTGCTGTAGCCTCTGAGGTGTATACATTGCATACACTGTATACAAGTGGTCCATCCCATGACAATACTGATCTACAGGCATTGGATGGTTTAAAGACGCTGGCTAACAGGAAGAATGCTATTGTGAGCATTCAAATTCTTGCTATGTAGTCTACAGGGAAGCATTTCTGTAGGGTACAGAGTTATCCATCAGTGTCATCAGGAAATTGATTTTCGCACTTCCAAGGAATCAGAATACCCCAGATTATGCAGACGCTCAAGTCCCTTGCACAAATGGCCTTTGCAGTGGGATCTCCATTGTGCCATCTCGCCAACTCCCTGACTCTGTTTTTGATGCGTGGCGTGAGAATTCTTCATCCAATCCTAGATTCTGAAGACTTCCTCTGATTGTTTTCTAAAGGCCCCCTGGTTTCATTTCATGTTTAAGTCCACAGGCCACTCTGAGCAGATTGTGTGAGCTCTGAGCCTCTTCTGTCTTGTCTTTGGACGTCCATTGTTGATTTGCTTCTGCAGCTCTTGTTTCCTTGGATACAGTTCTGGATTGGTGGTTTACTGTGCTACAAGGCTTCACTGCCTTGCTTCTGGCCTGTGGTTGTCTTCTCTGCTGTCTCTGTTCCGTCAGCCCCTCCGTTCCCTGGCACCCTTCCTGCTCTGCTTTCTAACCCTGGAGGTGGGAGATAAACCCTCAAGGTTTATCCTTTGTTCATATGCACAGTGCTGAGTTCTGCCACTAGAGGGAACTAGAGGACCACTAGATTTGAGAAGGTCCAGGGCTGCTTTTCTGGGCTTCTGCCTTATATTCTTGCCTGCTTATGGGGACATTTGGTGACACTCTCTTAAGAGTTTAGCAGCACCCAGGGGTGGCTTCCCAGTGACTTTTCCAGCTCTCAGTAGGGGAAGGTTCTAATGTGGGCCTGGGTTACCAGCCCTCTGATGATCCACCGTCCTGCATTTCAGCCACTCCCAGCAAACAAGTTCTGCATCTTAGAGGCAGTGGATGCGCAGGGTCCTTGGCATCCAGGCTCAGCACTCTGTGCCTGTCACTGTGATGGTGGCCACTTCTGAGAGCATACACATTATCTTAATATTGGGCACAGGGTGACTATTCCCTGCTGCTTTTGAGGCTTAAAAAAAAAAATGATGCCGGGTGATGGTGGTGCATGGCTATAATCCCAGCATTCAGAAGGCAGAGGCAGGCAGGTTTCTGTGAATCCGAGGCCAGCCTGGTCTACAGAGCAAGTTCCAGGACATCCAGGGTTACAACAGAAACTTGTCTCGACAACAACTAATCACTTTGTTTTCTGTGATTTAATCAGTGTGCGTGTGTTCTATTTGGGGCTTCTCGATTCTTGGATGTAATGTTTTTGTGGAGCATGGGACGGCCCCAGCTCCTACTCCCTTCTGCAGTTCTGACTCCAGTGTGGCTGGCTCAGACTCATGATTCCCAGGCTGATGTCCTCTGTTGTCAGGCTGCTTTTCTGCCCTGCTTCAGTTTGGGGAGATTTCAGTTGACTCATCTTCCCTGTGGCATCTAAGATGCTGTTGCCCAAGGCTAAGGATTTCATTTCAGTTTTGGCCCAAGCCTTCCATTTTCTCTGACAATCATAATCTTATACTTTAAATTCATCCTTGGGCCAAACATGGAGCTTTTAACCGTTCCTTCATCTGTGTCATTTCTACATCTGTTCCTGGAGATTGGTATTGTATGTGTATGTGTGTGTGTGTGTGTGTGTGTGTGTGTGTGTGTGTATGCGCGTCTGCGTGTGTGTGGAGGTCAGAGGACAATATGTGGGAACCTGTTCCCTCCTTCCATTATGAATCCTAGGATTTGAACTCAGATCATCAAGCATGGCAGCAAGAAGTTTCACCCACTGAGTCGTCAGCCTGACCAGTTGATCTGTGCTTAGGGGACACATTTACCTTAGACAAGAATGCTGCAGGTTGGGGCTGGCCCTGAGGGTGTCCTTGTTCGCCCTAGCTTCCTCCTGTTCCTCCCGAGAACGCTTTGCCCTTCCTCCACACAGGCCTGCTCTATGCATTTATCTGACCTCAGTCATGGGGTAGGACCAAAGTAAGGGTGACTTGCTCCTGCTCAGGTGAGACTGCACTGGTCCCTGTTGAATGTCCTGTGCGCTCAGGACATGACCCAGAAGCACCAGAGGAACCAGCGTGGCTCCCAGACCCGTGCAAGGTGTGGGGTCACCGTCTTAGGCACCTGGGAATTGTTCCTTCTCAAAAGTTGTCCTTCCCAGCCTCAGGGTTTCATGGGTGGGTTTGGTGTTCAGCCGCAGACCTGAGAGGACCCCCCCCACACACACACCTGTTTCCTTACCTCCTATCCCTCTTCCTCCGCCTGTAGAGGAGTCCAATTCCTGTCCCAGGGGGATCGCTCTGGCAGGGCTGCTCCTCCTCGGGTGTTGCAGTCAGAATTCCTTTGGAGGACACACTGCTGAGGGCTGGGGCAAGGCCTGCACTTTGGTTTTCCTGTGGGAATGCAAGAGGATCATTCTAGACCACTTTGCCCCATCTTGGCCAGCCAAGAGATCTCCTGTGCCCTGGGATGTTTTTTCCTTGCAATCCCAAGGGCCCTCTTTTGCCCTGCTGTTCATGGGTGTTTTTTTTTTTTTTTTTCCTTTCCTGAGTCTGAAGGCTCATTTGAAGGTAACCCCCTTCATTTTAACTTCTGATTTTAAATGTTTGTTTTTGTTTTGAAAGGGTCTCACTGTCTGGGCCAGGCTGGCTTCAAACTCAGAGATATGCCTGCCTCAGCCTTCAAGGTTCTGGGAATAAAAGCCTGTGCTACCATGTCTGCCTTAAATTTGTTTTTTTCTGTGCATGTGTGTTCCCCTGTGCGATGGAGCTACACGCTTCCCATTGTGTGTGTGTGTGTGTGTGTGTGTGTATGTGTGCGTGTGCCTGTGTGTGTGTGTGTGAGAGACAGAGAGAGAGAGAGAGAGTTTTATTTTATGTGCACTGGTGGTTTTTTGGTTTTTTGCCTGCATGTATGTCTGTGTGAGGTGTGAGGGTGTTGGATCTCCTGGGAACTGGAATTATAGAATTATCAGCTGCCATGTGGGTTCTGGGAATTGAACCCAGGTCCTTTGGAAGAGCAGTAAGTGTTCTTAACCACTGAGCTATCTCTCCAGCCCCCCAAGTGGTTTTGCTTTTTGTTTTTTTTTTGTAATAAAGGAATTTGCAGTCATCCTGTCAGCGTTTGGTCATGGTTCCTCGGTATAGTGTTATGAAAGCTTGCTCTCTCCACTCTAGCTCTAAAGTGTCTGGCTGGCAAGCAGGGAACAGAACAGGAACAAGGGAACTATGCTGGGAACACCTAAGGAAGGATGGGAGGGAAGGGTGGGGAGAGCGAGCTCCTTTGTGAAAGCCACTGGGCACCGGGCTTGTTTTCTTAACCTGTGACATAAGAGCTGAGTGGCTCTTAGCTACTCGCTGGTAGCTTTGTTAGTTTCTGAAGCAGAAAACGACAAGCCCCACATTGCTATTACGTTTCTCTAGTCCCAATTCCACTGTGAAGAAATGAAAGCGGAAATAACAGGTAGCCTTCAAGGTTCCTCGGGCCCAGTGCTTGCTGGGGAGTGGGCAGAGCAGAGTTCCACCAGGATGCTAGGCTAGGGGCGTGCTCCCCAGAGAAAGCCTGTGGGTCGCTTGGGCAAGGATGGAAGAGGTAAGAATTCTGTGAGTCCCTGGGATTAGCCATCTCCTAAGTCACTGTACTTTGAGGCCACTGGCCATGGTCTTGTTTGTTTGCTTTGTATTGCTGTGATAAAACACCACGGCCGGAAACAATCTGGCATGGGTACAGGCCAATCTGAGGAGGCATTTTCTCAGTTGAGGTTCCCCTCTCCCAGATGACTCTAGGTCTGTATCAACTTGACAAAAACCAACCAAATGAACAAACAAAAAACCCCCAGCTAATCAGTGTAATGGTCAAGGTTCCTACTGTGAAGCTTGCTTTGAACTGGAACAAAACCAACAATTTGAAATGTTCTCAAAAACTATAACCACAGAAGGAAAGCACCTCTGTACACCAGCAGGCTTGGACACATTGCTGACATCCCGGACTGCACCCACCCGAGACCAGAAGCCAGTATCTTAGCTATACGCAGAGAGCAGAGCGTCCCCTGTGGGCAGGATCGAGGCACGGTTGACCCTTACTGCTCCATGCTGCAGGGGTGTCGGCCAGAAAGCTATTGACAGGTGGCAAGATCGATCGATCAATCGATCGGGTGTCTGGACAGCCTAGAGATCCGTGATAAAGCCAACTCTGTGAAGTCGCTGGATAGGACATTAAGAGACAAAAGCCAACAGCCGTGACATACATGAATAAGGAATCAAAGATGAGCGGCTGGAGAGCTTAGCAGTTAAGGGAAATTGATCTTGCAAAGGACCCAGGTTCAGTTCCCAGGGCCCACATGGTAGCTCACAACTCGGTAACTCCTGTTCCAGGCGATCCAACACAGACCTCAGAAGACACCAGGCATGCACATGCATCACAGACATACGCGCAAAGCAAAACACTCACATTGGTAAATAAATAAATAAATAAATAAATAAATAAATAAATAAATAAATAAATAAATAAATAAATAAATAAAAAGAGGATGAAGGCTTCCAGCACCATCTATTTCTGTCTTTTGGGGAGTAGGGACAACATGGCGTGGGGGTGAGGAGGGCATGGGGGGTGGAAAGCGGAGAAGAAATGGAGGTGTGGAGTGGGAAGGACATGGGGGGTGGAGTGGGGAGGACATGGGGAGTGGAGAGGGGAGGACATGAGGGGTGGAAATGTGGAGGACATGGGGAGTGGGGACAATATGGGGGGGTGGAGTGGGGAGGACATGGGGAGTGGAGACAACATGGGGTGGGGAGTGGGGAGGACATGGCAGGTGGAGTGCAGAGGACATGGGGAGTGGGGAGGATATGGAGTGGGAAGGACATGGGGTGGGGAGTGGGGAGGACATGTTGGGGCGTGGCAGGACACGTGGGGGTGGAAAGGCTCCCGTGACACTGGGTGGTGGCTGCTCTACGTCTGCCCATTCCGCATCTCACCCTGAGTGTCACCGCTGTGGGTAGCCGAGGGCCAAATCCACCTCTGCCTCCTTCATGTCTGCCCATATCCTCTGGCCGAGGCCATCCTACCTCAGTTTCCCCTTTTCATGTGTAAACCTCCAGTCTCCCAGGGTCAAGCTGCAGGCTGGGTAGCTGGCACTGTGTGACACACACATACTGCGAGCCACAGGTGCCAGCCACCACGTGACCGAGTGCTCTCAGAACCGCGCTAAACAGCGAAAGCCCAGGAGGAATTAATAAGCCCTTTGATTAAAGCAACAGGGCCAAAGTGCTATCATTTCAATATGTAATTGATATAAAACTAATGAGATATCTCACATTATCTCATCATACTGAGTGCTGAACCTGGTGACTTTCTGCTTTTCCTGGGGCTTTGTGTGACACTGCAGCCCTGGCTGCCCTCACAAAGGAATCAGATTGCCGACACATAGCTAACATTGGCACAGGCGTGACTGTACCGGTACACGGAATCCAGGACTTAACGCTGCCACCAGAATACAGGAGAGGAGATCTGCAGGCATGGGGCGGCCCTGGGGGAAAGGGAGGGGCTAGATGGCTGGGGTCTTGGGCGATCTGGAAGCCAATGAAGGTCATTGACTTTGCCTCTGAGTGTTGGCCATCCCCGACCTCTTTCTCCCCTAAATTGCTCTAGGCCAGGGTTGTTTTAGCAGAAAAAAAACCCAGATGAAACTAGAACAAGCATTCATTCCAACTCAGGGGTAAAAAGAGAGAGGAGGGTGCAGAGGCTGGGGAGTCAGCGTTTGCTGGTACAGAGCTTCCGCCTGGGAAGCTGGAAAGTTCTGGATAGGGATGTAATGGCCGCAGGGCAGCATGAATGAACTCTTACTGAACCTCACTGAAAATAGCTAAGACGGTAAATGTCGAGTTATGTACACAAATGTGGCCACACAGGCACGCTTTTTCCTGAACGACTGACATAACTGCAGGAGGCCGTTTCTAGAGGACTCGGGAGGCTGACGGGGAGTGGCCCACATCAGGCGGTCCTGAAGCCCCTAGGGGCATACCATATAACATTAATGGGTATCTAAGGGCGGTGGGAGCCGCACCTGTCCTGATCTGTCCCCTGCTGAGAAGCTCGCTCACTCGCCGCTAGAGTTAAGCAGAGACTAGCCCCGTGTTGCATGGGTAGGATATGACACCTAAACATGGCTTCCCACATCCCATGGCCCGTCGCAATAGGGAGAGAAGTCTTTACAGAGAGGCACTGAAGACCGCAAATCTCATGGGGACCTGAACAGAGGAGGGAGAATCACATGACCAGTGAACGCCGCCATCCTACAGTCCAGCTACTGGGCCAGGAAGTCAGACAGGAGGAGGATGTTCTGGGGGACAAAGAGAGGTACCCTAAATGGTGGAGAAGGGGAGGGTGTGAGTGGGAGCTTCAGCTGAGGCCGGTGGGGTGGGTCCCGCCATCAACAGTCTCTAAGTGTCTGTGAAGCTCGTAAGCTCCTGTGTGCTGAGTTCAGGACTGAGGCCAGTTGTGGGGTCTGCTGAGGTGTGAGGTGACCCCTTTCTCAGGGGAGATGACTTCCCTCCCAATCATATCACAGTAAAACCTGTCACTCAGATAGCCAGTGATGTCAGCATTTGGGAATAGTACCCAAGAACCCAGGCCTTGGGTACTGAGGCAGAGTTTGAGCTACCGCCACAGGAGCAGGCCTAAGGCAGCAGGAAACACGGTCGGAGCCCTGCAGATCTCTTTGCCACCTTTGCAGGCATCCCTCCTCACCCACGAGGTCCCTTATTCTGTGGTGTCACCTCAAGGGTGTGCAAGGAATGGTAGGTCCTGGCCTTGAACATTCTCCATCTCTTCCCCATACCCACACCCTTCCCTGTCGGCTGCCATCAGAGGCGATCACGGGAAGACTGGGGAAGATGGCTCAGTGTGTAAAGTGTTTGCTTTGCAAGCATAAGGATCCAAGTTTGATCCCCGGCACCCCGGTAAAAGGGGGGGTATGGTGGTGCTCAGCGCTGGGGAGATAGAAACAGGAGGATCTCTGGGGCTTTCTGACCAGCTGGTCCAACCTTATTGGAGTTAGGTCAGTGAGAGACCATCTCAAAGGACATGGATGGAGTTCCCAGGATGACACACGAACCCCGCCCCCAGCTTCCACTTCCCCCAAATATATTCCCCAACGACCCTGTTTGCATGCAGAAAGGATCACAGAAGCTGGTTCCTAGTCAACTGTCCATACTCAGCGGCTTATCAATGCTGGCTTTTTTTCTTTTCTTTGAAGATAGGGTCGTAGAGCATAGTAGCCCCTGAGCATGACGACTGTCGACTTCATCAGAGCAGCTGCGACTACTTACAAGTGACTGTCAAGATCAGGTCTGTTGGCTATTGACCTTCCCTCATGTAGATAGGGATGGGGAGGGACACTGGACCCTCCCCTGCACCTCCCAGCCAGCTATAGGTGACAGCCCTAATTGCACAAGGCCTCATGGGCCCCGGAAGGGCTAGACCGCACAGAGAGCGGTAAGATAGCGGGAGAGAGGATTCCTGTTAAGTGGGAGCAGCCATCCACGCTAGGTGAGACTTTCTGGCACTGCAGCTGCTTTGGGGTCACCCCTGCTCCTGTAAGGAACCCCTCATCCACGCTCTGTAAGCAATCCTACCAAGCTTATCGGTTCCCAAGTCGGATTTTGGTGGGATTGGACTTCGGTTTGTTGTTGGTTGCCCTATCTGGTGTGGGGAGGGTCAAGTCTGTATGTTTCCCTAGGAAAAAGAGGTGCATGAAACACGGGCTTTCTCTACGTAGCCCAGGCTGGCCTCAAACTCAAGGCTTGAGCCTCCTGAATGTTGGAATTACAGGGTCAGTGTTTGCTTGTATTTTTTTTTTTTTCTTAAACCACCAAATCTCCAGTCTAATAATATCCCATCCTCCCCTTGGATCACTCTTGTTCCTAAATAGTCAGGCGAAGGGGATCAGGCAGAACCTTCTCTCTCTTTCCTGGAGTTTTCAACTTGCTGTCTCGAAGGAGGAGTCAGGACAAACTTGTGGTGATTTTATTTTGTGCGTGTGTGCGTGTGCATGTGCGTATAGATTAGAATTGTCTGTGTCTGTCTCTAGTGTGCGTTACATTCCAGTAACAGACAGTTCATTATGGAAAGAAGCGCATCTCTGTAAAGGGGAGTTGGCTGGAGAAGAACCCTCTTTTTGTTGTATTTTTTGATCTTGAGATGGGGTCTCATGGAGCCCAGGCTGCCCCTGTACTTATGCATCCAGGATGATGAACTCGAACATGGGATTCTCCATTTCCCGAGTGCTGGGATTCCGGGCATGTGTTACCATGTCCTCTTTGTGTGGGGTTAGAATTTGTCGTGTGAGGGATCCAACCCAGGGCATGGCGCCGTCTAGGCAGACACTCCACCAGCTGAGCCAGACACCTAGTTCATGACTTCTCTCTTCACCCCTCTCTGATCTACTCTGCGATCTTTATGTGAGTAAAATAAAACTCACATTGAAATTTTTATTTATTGAGAAAATTCTTTCCCAAAATGCTATTTGTTGCCAGATGGTGGTGGTGGTGGTGGTGCACACCTTTACTCCCAGAAGTGGCAGGAGGATCTCTGTGAGTTCGAGGCCAGCCTGGTCTACAGAGTGAGTTCCAGGACAGCCAGGGCTACAACAGAGAAACCCTGTCTCAAAAAAACAAAAACAAAAAGCAAACAAAATGCTATTTTTTTCATGGCTTAAGGATAGGGTGTGTGTGTGTGTGTGTGTGTTTCTGGGATTTGAACCCAGGGCTTCAGCACAGTAATAGCTATGATGATCAGTGGTAATTATCAATTTGACAAACTCTAGAATTACTTGGGAGAAGAGGCCCTGGACACGCCAATAGGAGATTATCTTGATTGTGTTAACTGGATGTGGGAAGACCCATCTTTTTTGTTTGTTTTTTGGAGGGTTTCTCTGAGTAGCCCCCCTCGATGTCCCGGAACTTACTATGTAGATCAGTCTTTTCTCAAACACAGGATCCATCTCTCTCTGCCTCCTGAGCGCTGGGATGAAAGGCGCGCACCACAGTGCCTTCGCTGTAGGCCGGACCGTTCCCTTACGTGGGGATCCTGGGCTGGATGGAGATGAGACAATGCACTTAGCAGGAGCATTCTCTGCTCTCTTCTGACTGCAGGAGTAATTAAGACCAGTTGCTTCAAGCTCCCGCTGCTGCCTCTACTTCCCCGCTGTGATGGACTGTGTAACTTTGTTAAAATAAACCCTTTCTCCCTCGAGTTGCTTTTGTTGAAGTATCTTATCCTGGCAACAGAAAAAGATACTTAAGCATTAGGCAAGTGCTCTGTAACTGAGCTGTGGCCCAGCCCTTGGATGGAGTAGTTCAATCCAGAATATGCCGGCTTTAACTATAAAACACAGGCTGAAGTAACCTGGTAAGACAGAACACATGGTGCATATATACACAGTAAGAACTGCTGGAGTAACCTGGTTGCCCGGGAGGAAGATGTACTTCCAGATCAGGGGCTGCCTGGGTACCGTGGTGAGATGATGCCTCCCTGGATAAATGACCGAATGAACATAAATAAGAACACAACTGGAAGCCAGGCATGGTGGCGGCGCACACCTTTGATCCCAGCACTCGGGAGGCAGAGGCAGGTGGACCTCTGAGTTTGAGGCCAGCTTGGTTTATAGAGTGAGTTCCGGGACAGCCAGGGCTACACAGGAAAACCCTGTCTTGAAAAATAAAAACCAAAAGAGAACACAGCTGAAGTGTACTAGCCTCAGACAGAGCTGGTTTCAGACCAGGACAATGGCACTAGGGACCAAGCTGGACACCGTCTAAAAAGCAAAAGCTGGGCTCACTAATAAACTGGCACAGTCCAGTTAAATGCGGTCCTGGTTTGCAGCCATCTTTTGCACTGGGCCTCAGCAAAACAGCCCAGCCCAGCCCAGCAAGGGGACACATAGGTTAGATGCCAAGTCATTAAATCAAACTTTGAGATGGGCCATTAAAAAAAAACAAAAAAAACCAACCAAACCGCAGTAAATTCCAGTCCACCTGTGTCAGTGGCACTCTCTGTTTACCTGGGAAGGAAGTTATTTCCCGAAGGCCCTTTTGCATTTTGGTCTACCTGTATTACCCTTTCTTGCCTATAAAGCCAACATCCACTGCTCAGCTCGCTGGGACACATCGTATTTTCTGTTAATGAGGTATCGATTGATTCCCGATTCAGAACTGGGGTGTGGGGGGGAGTAGCTCAGTTGTAGAGTGTGCTTAGCACGCACGAGGCTCTGGACTCCCCGTCTCCAGCTCTTCAAGCTAAACATGTCAGGTTTTGTCTTTTGGTTGTGTGTGCATGACAAACAGCGAATCACGCTTTCCCTGGTGTCCCGTGTGGACTTGGCGTGGGATGGCTGGCCCACAGTGCAGCTCTCCTCTAGGCTGCGGGCCTTTGCTCACGTCCAGGAGGGGAGAAGCGAGACTCCCCTTCCTTGGCAGTGACTTCTGACCCTCTTTCCAAGAATCTGGAGCCTTGCTCTTAACTTAGGGATGAGAGTTTACGACTCCCCCTTGGTAGCTAGGCTGTTTCTCTAGAAGGGCACAGAGAGCTTGCAGGGCTTGTGCTTGCCCAGCTGCCGCTGGTCTCTTCTGGCACACGCGTCACTAAAGAGGATGCCACCCCTGTTCCCTGTCAGCATCCGGGGAGGCCCAGGCAATTGCAACTGGGTCAAGCACCCTTTTGTGTGTACGACTGTGTGTGTGAGTGTGTGTGTGTGTGTACGTGTGAGTGTGCATTTCTGTGTGTGTGTACGTGTGAGTGTGTATGTCTGTGTGTGTGTATGTGTATGTGTGTGTGTATGTATATGTGTATCTGTATGTATGTGTATATATGTGTGTGTATGTATATATGTGTGTGTATGTATGTATATGTTTGTGTGTGTGTGTGTATATGTGTGTGTGTGCATGCATGTATGTATGTGTTTGTGTATGTGTGTACGTGTGTATATGTGTGCATGTATTTGTGTGTGTGTATATATGTGTGCATGCATGTGTGCGCATGTATGAGTGTGTGTGCGTGTGTATGTGTCTGTGTGTGTGTATGTGTCTGTATGTGTGTGTATGTGTGCATGTGTGTGCGCGTATTTGTGTGTGTCTATATATGTGTATGTGTGTGTGAGTATATGTGTGTGTGCGTGTGTATGTGTCTGTATGTATGTATGTGTCTGTATGTATGTGTGTGTATGTGTGCGTGTATGTGTGCATGTGTGTGTGTGTATGTGTGTGTGAGTATATGTGTGTGTGAGTATATGTGTGTGTGAGTATATGTGTATGTGCGTGTGCATGTGTCTGTATGTGTGTGCGTGTATTTGTGTGTGTCTATATATGTGTATGTGTGTGTGAGTATATGTGTGTGTGCGTGTGTGTCGTCTTCTCAACTGCTAAGCAAATAACCTCTAATAATTATTTAACATTTAGTCGAATCTTTCTCATCTGTCCATATTGTAGCCACTTCCTTTTGTGCTCTGTGACAAAGATTCTCTACTTGGCCAGACTTAAGTTAGGCTCTTGACCCTTCTATTGGTGAATTTCTTTGTAAAATCCAGTCTTAACAAGAACTCTAAGTCAGTTTATCAGGAACCACCCCCCCATATCTGATTCTTAAATTTCCTTTTGTGGGGTTTATGTGTGGGTGGTGGCAGCAGCGGCAGGGGCTCACGTAGCCCAGGCTGCTAATGCTTTGCAGCTGAGGCCAGCCTTGAGCTCTGGATTCTCCCTCGTCTGCTCCCACGTGCTGGGATTACAGGTGTGTACCTCCATACACAGCATGACCACTCTTTAATTTCTGAGGGATTCCTGAGCCTGTCTTTTGGAGGTGCCTGGTGACCCTGCCCGGCCTTCAGCAGGAAGCCTGTCTGTCAGCTAGTTAGATGTCCTTCAACAATGTCATTTCACGCTGATTCTCCATCCTCTGTCTGGGGCTGTGACTCCTCATGGGAACCAGTCTCACCCCCACTGCAAAGCTCCCTGCCCGGTCCCTGCACCTGCTGAGTTGTTCCAGAAGTCAGTCAGTCTGCCTTGATGAACTCTGAACCTACCCACACCCCCCCCCAGAACCCCCCTCCCACTTTTCTTTTCACAGCCCTGAAGACTCTATACGCTCCTTCAGTTTCATCCTTCCCTATGACTTAACTCTGCTGGTTTCGAGGTTGACCTGACCCTTCTCCCTGTTTGTGTGGGATCAATGATCTTCTTGGTAGCTTTCTAAGTTCTAAGAGGAGACAGGAGTCCTTTGTGTATTTTACTGTAGCCAGGACCTAATGAGCTCCCTCTGTGAGCTCTTCTCCAGAGGGATTTGCTCCCTATGGGTCCTGGGTAATGGCAGTACAACACGGCAGGAAAGAGATGACACAGAAAACTGGGTCACCCGGGAGAGCTTATGAGTCTGTGTACGACAGTGGGGGAGGTTAGGAAACCCCATATTCTAATGCAAAGGGTGCAGGCAACCTCCATTTGCTTTAGGCCTGAAAGGCCTTAATAAGAATTTATGAAGTCCAGAGCAGGGCAGCCCTCTGCAAAAGGCCACAGCCAAGCAAGGACGCAGAGGACTTGAGTGACGGCACACAGACTCCCACCCACCCATGGGACCAGACACATACTTTTCCAGCGCCATGGAATGTACGCCAAGACAGAGCGTGCCACAATCCATCAAACTACGCTGAAGGCACTGGGAAGGGACTGAAACTTTCCAGTGTGGTCCCTGTCCGCAGCGAGATCAAACTAGGTATCGGTAAGCGGAAGACAGCAGGAAACACTTCAAACAATCGGGGGCCAAGTCCCCTGGTTTTAAATGATCCATGGATAGGAAGGAGTCTCGAGGGAAATTAAAACAGACAGTGAGCTGAGGGAAACTGAAAATACAATATGTCACATTTAGCCTTGGGGCGCAGCTACAGCCTGCCTGGGAAGGAGGGTTACAAAGCTGACCCTAGAACAGAGACAAAAAGGTCAAGTCTGTTCACTAGACTCCAACCTCAATAAAAAGGACCAAATGAACCCAAACAAATCAGAAGGAAGAGATATAAGAGATGAAATTAAGAACGGTACAGAAAGTCAGTGAAAACGGAGTGGGCTCTTTGGAAAGATCAGTACACTTCCGGCACGGCTGAGAGAGGAGGAGAGAAACCGCTAACGGGGCGAATGGAAGAGCAGTCGCTCCAGACTCCGGACTCAGCAAGGATGTGACACAGGGACTCTGCAAAGCCTCTGCACACGTACCACTGGCTGCTTACGTGAGAGGGACCCACTGCTTGAACAGCACGACCCAGCAAACATGCCTGGTACAAGAGAACTCATCTGAACAGCTCCATATACTGTGAAACAAACGTGATCAGTGGTTACATGTATAGGCAGCACAGAAACACAGCTCTTACCTCCTAGGGAAGAGCAGACCAGACTGTTCGTCCTGGAGCTAAAATGGCCAATGGCTGTGGCCCAAGAACACGGACTTAGTTTACCCTCAAGACTGTGCTCCATGAAGTTTTTGTAGTGACAGGATAACGAAAACCATAAATCAAGGCGCTTTTAGAACAAACCGGTGGGAATGTCAGGTAGGCGGGTTTCAGCAAAGCGGGGAAACTCCGCAATAGCCTGGGATGCTGTTTGAGGAGACTCTTAGCCTTTGCGAAGGCGGAAGGTAGGGGTCTTGTTTGCATGTTCCAAAAAGATTTACCTAATAGTCACAGGATATTATTATGCCGCACACAGAGGTGGCCAAGAAAGGCTATGAAGGGACTGAGACAGTCCAGGATAATTTGGCTCCAGACCTGCAACATTCCAGCTCTCCCAAATCAGTAAAGTCCCAAACAGTGAATAGGCCCTGTAGAATCTTTACACGGATGTAGCTTTTTCTGGGAACCTCAGTTCACAGAACCCCTCTGGCCCCTCCCCCAAGCAAGTGCCCATTCTTCAGAAGTTCTGCTGAAAATTATCCCAGGCCTTTAAAGAGGAACTGACACCAATCCATACACCACTTCCTCTTGCGGAAACAGAGGCAGGAGCCCTTCTCAGTTACTGTTTGAACCAGTCTTATGCTGAGGCAAAGTCAGAGACAAACAATAAAGAAGCAACTATAGACTAATATCACTTATTAATGTCCATGTAGAAATCCTTAACAAAGTATTAGTAACTTAATTCAGCACATATTATCACGAGAATGGACAATCACCATCAGCTGGAGTTTATTCTGGAAATGCAAGAATGGTTCGGTATCTGAAAACTAACAAAGCAACCCATCCCTTTGAACTCAGGGGTGCCACTAGGGAATTCCTAGCCAGAAATTCCGTTTTGTGAATGCGTCATTATAAAGGAACACTTTGCCAAAGAAGCTTGTTGTGCTATGAAGCCCCTCCGCCTTACGGTTACATGCCGCTTGGACTTCTGGGAACAGCGTGGAGGGAGGTATACGAGAGGGAGCGTGACAGATGGAAACAGTTGGGAAAGAGGCAGGGGAAGACTGAGCACCAGAGTTAGCTGGGTGGTGTCAGGAAACGTGAACTCCAGATGCTGATGATGGGGAAAGCAGGAAGAAACCAGACTCAGATAAAAGACAGATAGTTCTAGGGAATAAGAAAGAAGGCAGACATTTGCTGGGAAGCCTCAGAGACAGATGAAGGGTTTCCTTTTCTTCCTAAGCCTTTGAGCTAACAGGTTCAAAAAGTTACAACTTAGAAATCTTTCTAAGAGAGGGGTGGAGTCAAGTCACCGGTGAAAAAGTAACAGCAGCATTTGAGAGCCCAGACCCAAATGGTAGAAAACAGCCACTCGCACAACCACTTTTTAAAAGAAAAACTGTTACATGTTGTGTGTGAGCACATGTGTGTATGTGTAGGTGGAGGTCAGAGGTCAACTGTGTTTGTCAGGTTTTCTCACCTTGCTTCTTGAGACAGGCCCCCCACTGGCCTAGGTTTTGCCGCATTGGCTAGGTTATCTGGACACTGAGCTCCGGGGACTTGCTCATCTCTGCCTCCCCACCGCTGAATTACAAACGCGTGCTACCAAGCCTACTTTTTAATGTAGGTTCTGGGACTTGAACTCAGATCCTCGTGCTTGTGTGGTTACAGAAGGGGGTGGAAAGAAAAATCACACGGACATAGCAATCGACATAGTAAAGTGTTTGACAAAATATACCCAGTTGCAATACAGGTGCCCAGAAAATTAGAAGAAGGGACGAACGTCTACAAAAATACCATTCGGGCATAAAGACTGGCTCCCTACCATCACCAGTGAAGACGAGAAAGAAAGCAAGCCTTGAACACCAGAAACTAGAAATATCAAATGGAAGAATTAAACATACGCAGAGCTATACCTTGCTCCTGGGTTGGAAGAGCCAGTATTGCGAAGACATCAACCCACTCTAAATAGAAATATACAACTTAATTCAATTTCTATGAATGCACAACAGATGTTTGCATTCTATGAATGCACAGGCAAGAGAATCCTGAATATAGGGACGACTAAAATGGTCAATATTGATCGTTAACTGGATATGGTCTAAGACAGTGGTTCTCAACCTTCCTGATGCTGCGAACCTTTAACACAGCTCCTCACGCTGTGGTGACCCCCCCAACCATACAACTATTTTTGTTGCTACTTTATAACTGTTAATTTGTTACTGTTATGAATCATAATATAAATATCTGGTATGCAGATGGTCGTAGGCGGCCCCCGTGAAAAGGTAGCTTGACTCCCCCAAAAGGGGTCACGACCCACAGGTTGAGAATCTAGAATCACCCATAAGACAAATCTCTGGGTTTGTCTTCGAGATTGTATTGATTATGTTCAATGAAGTGGGAAGACCCACCCTACAAGTGGGGTGAGCCTGGGACCTGACTGCAGGAAGAGGAGATCGTGAGCTGAACAACAGCATCCATCACCCCTGCTTCCTGTCTACAGATCCGGTGTGACCAGCTGCTCCATGACTCTCCTGCCTTGACCTCCTCGATGGGAGAGTTAGTATAACCATGTAGTCAGCATAAAACCTTAAGTTGCCTTTGTAAAAACATGTTATCACAGAGACACCGATAAAGAGCTAGAATAGGGGCTGGAGAGGTGGCTCGGCTGTTAAGAGGACTGGTGACAATTCCAGAGGACCTGATTGATTTCCAGCACCCACAACAGTCTGTAACTCCAGTTCCAGGAAATCTAGCACCCCCTTCTGGCCTTCTTGGGCACTGCACTTGTGTGGTACACAGACATACATGAAGGCAAAACACCCTGTTTTAGTTAGGGTTATTATTGCTTTGATGAGACACCATGACCAAAAGCAACTTGGGGAGCGAAGGATTTATTTGGCTTATGCTTCTACATCACTGTTCATCACCAAAAGGAAGTCAGGACAGAAACTCAAAACAGGGTGGGAAACATGAGGGGCCGTGGAGAAGTGTTGCTCACTGGCTTGTTCTATATGGCTTGCTCAGCCTGTTTTTTTTTTTTTTTTTTTGTTTTTTCGAGACAGGGTTTCTCTGTTGTAGCCCTGGCTGCCCTGAAACTCACTCTGCAGACCTGGCTGGCCTCGAACTCACAGAGATCTGGCTCCCTCTAACTCCTGAGTGCTGGGATTACAGGTGTGTGCCACCCCGCCACCCTCCGCATCCTCCCCCCTCCCCCACAGCCTGCGTTCGGTAGAAGCCGGGACCAGCAGCCCAGGTGTGGCCCCACCTACAATGAGCTGAGCCCTTCTCCATCAATCACTAATTAAGAAGATGCCTTACAGGCTTGTTTCCCAATCGAGGCTGCTCCATTATCTAACGGCTCTAGCCTGTGTCAAGTTGACATAATACTAGCCAGGACATGCCCATACCCATAAAATTAAAAAAAAAAAAAAATCTTTAAAAAAGAGGGCAAGATAGCTAAAAGCTTTTTTTTTTTTTTTCCTTTTGAAAAAGAAAAGTAACACGGAGGAACTAGGCTACCTCACTGAAAGAGCTATTGTTTGCTGTGTGTGATTAAAGGCAGAAGAGTAGACGGGTCAGTGGAACAGCGCCAAAAAAATCCAGAAACAGAGCACCACAGATACATTCCACTGGCTTCTGAGAAAGGCACAGTTTCTGAAGGAAACATACCTTCCCCACCTCCCCTCCCCAGGCCCCCCAAGACAGAGTGTCTCTGAGTAGCCCTAGCTGTTCAGAACTCTCTCTGGTAGACCAGGCTGACCTCAAATTCAGAGGTTCCTCTGCCTCTGCCTCCTATAACTTTTCAAAGGCAGGTGCCAAGCGAACTAGACATCATCAGACGGAGCTGAACCTCGACCTCTATGCACAAGGCAGCTCTAAAGAGATCACAGGACTAAAATAAGCCACTAGGAAATCTGTAGGAGAAAAAACATCTCAGCAATGAAGTGGGAGGCAGAGCACGTTTACAATTGACAACGAAAGTAAGCTTGGTGGAAGAAAACCTAACACAATCGTACTTCGTCAAGCATAGAAATATTTGCTACTTGAAAAATACTGTTTAGAGGATTAAAAGAACACTGGGACCACTACACAGGAAGACTGTCCCGTCCAGCAGCATACGTGAAACCCTGGGTTCGATCCCTGTCCGACTTAGCTTCCTACTGCTCAGCCTGGGGAGAGGAAAGGGCTTATTTGACTTACATTTCCAGGTAGCCCTCCATCACTGAGGGAATCCAGGGCAGAAACTCAAGGCAGGACTCTGTTGGCGGGAACTGGAGCAGAGACCGTGGGAGAGCACTGCTTCCCAGCTTTTTTTCCCCCATGGCTCGCTCCGACTGCTGACAACCCAGGCTCACCTGCCCGGAAGTGGCTCCGCCCACAGCGAGCTGGGCCCTCCCACCTTAGTTGTCAATCAAGAAAATGCCCCACAGACTTGCCTACGGGCCAATCTAACGGAGGCGGGTTCTCAATTGACGGTTCTGCTTACCAGGTGATCCTAGTTTGTGTCAAATTGGCAACAAAAAAAGCAAACAAACCCCCCTCCCCAAAACCTAGCTAGCGCAATCCCCAGGACCACACAAGGACCACACACTACATCACACACTCATTTATTTAACTGGAAGTTGGAAGCCACCTCCACCCAGCAGAGGATTAGCAAGCATACTAAGAACTTTTAAAGCTTCTAGCCCGGTGGTACACGCCTTTAATGCCAGCACTCGGAGGCAGAGGCAGGTGGATCTCTGTGTACTCTGAGGCCAACCTGGTCTACAGAGTGAGTTTCACGAGGGTGTGAGTTTCATTCCCCAGAACGCACAAAACAGCTGGGTTTGGGCTGTGTTTATAATCCAACACGGAGGAGGCAGAGACAGGCAGATCCTGGGGCTCTAAGCTGCTGGCTAGACTACTTGGAAAGTTCCAGGCCAATGAAAGACACTATTTCAAAACAAACAAACAAACAAGGTGGGCAGACTTCTGAGAAATGACATCCAAGATTGGTGAATGTCTTAGTTACTTTTCTATCTCGGAGACAAAACACCGTGAACAAAGCAATTTATAAAAGAGCTGAGAATATCATAGTTTTGTTGTTTTTTTTTTTTTTAACCTCCAAGCCGACCCCCAGTGACACAGTTAGAGCTTTCTCCAACGAGATCACTCTCCTAATTCTTCCTAAACTATTTGACCAACTGGGGACAGAGTATTCAAATAGGTGAGCCTGTGGGGTATGGTTTCTCATTCAAACCACCAAAGTGTACATGTAGGTGGGCGTATCATCCCCCAACCCAAGAACAACAACAACAGAAAGGTCACACTGTCCTGGGAGTAACTTCCAGAGAAATAGATGCATAACCACACAAACACTTGCTGATTAATTACTCACAATTATCAAAACCAGGAACCTGTCCGGGTGCCTGTTTACTAGAAACTCACTAGCTACCTGGTATACAAACTGGTCAGTCTACACTGGGTACACGTGCTCTGCAGTGTGGAGGGACACACTTTTTTTTTTTTTGGTTGTTTTTTTCAAGACAGGGTTTCTCTGTTGTAACCCTGGCTGTCCTGGAACTCACTCTGTAGACCAGGCTGGCCTCGAACTCACAGAGATCCACCTGCCTTTGCCTCCTGAGTGCTGGGATTAAAGGCGTGCGCCACCACCACCCCACAAGGGACACATTTTGATGAAGCCATGACGGGGCATCTCATCTGTCAAATGAGATTTAGAGTCTCCAGGAAACAAAGCACTTGACATACGTGTAAGGGATTATCCTGATCAGGTCAACTGAGGTGGGAAGACCCATCGTAAACGAGGGTACCACCATTTCCTGAGCCGTGGTCCCAGACAACATAGGAAGGAGACAGTAGGCTGGGCACCAGCATTTATCTCTTCCTGCTTCTTGACTGTGGATGCCATGTGACCAGCCACCTCATGTTCCTGCCACCAAGCCTATTCCTGTCACCATGCACTGTGCCCTCAAACGGAGAACCAAAACATAACCTTTTCTACTTTAAATTGCTTTTGTCAAGCATTCTGTCCCAACATTGAGACTACTACTACTACAGATATGACCTTGGTGAACCGTGTGTGTGCCTCTGGGCATCCTGGATGCCTGGTCCACCCTGAGGATTCCCGAGACACAGTGGGGAGGTGTGTAGAGTTGCACTGGTCCTGGAAATCCTGATTCTCCCCCCATACTCAGTGTTTGGAGGTCTTTCTTCCTCCCTAAAGCAGTAAAGCCTGTTGGTCTTGGAGTGTTACCATGGGAGTAAGGAGACAGTGATCTCAGTCTTCTGTAGTTTGGCTATTGGAAATCCCACCTCTCAAAGGTTTCCAGGTCCTCCTCAAAGACTGTTTGACTCGACTCCTTGTTCCTCCTCAGGAGCAGCTGGACAGCCCTTGTGACCTGTGAGGGTGGGGGTTGCGGGGGGAGTGGGAGGGATCAGGTGGCTGGAGAATCAAGGTGAACTCATCCCTCTGGGCTCTGTGTCTTTTCCTTACTATTTTGCTCTTGAGCACGTTTGGTAATGTACTTAATATACAAGTTTAAAAAATGCAATTAAAATATAATTATATCATTCCCCCCTCCCTCTCCTCCTTCCTGCCCTTCCTGTCTGCCACCCTCCACCCCCAAATACAAGGCACCCTCTTATTTAATCATTATTGCTATATACACACATAAAGAAATGAACATATATATACAAACTGCTGAGTCTGTTTAGTGCTACCTGCACGTATGTTTCTTAGTTATTGAATAACCAATCAGGGGCTCATCCCTGGGGAAGATGAATTAATTCTTCCTCTCCCAGCAGCTGTTACTTGCTTGTAGCTCTTCATTTAGGGGTGGGCCCTGTGAGCCTTCCTCCCATCCACATCAGAATATCAACTGGCGTTGGAGTTGTTCAGATCCTGTTTAGGCGGCCATTCTCTGGGTCCTGTTTGTCCTCCTCATCTGCCCTTCTGGAACTTTCCGTCTTCCCACAGAGCCTGCAGCTATGGAAGCAGGCCCTCCTTGTTCTGCAGGTATCCAACAGCCCCCTCCCTCTCTCTACGGCCTTTTATCAGTTGTTAACAGTTAGACATGCCCCCCTGCCCCAGGACAAATGCACAGAGACCACCAGTTTGTATTTGGGAAGATGCTTTTTGTAGATACAGTCCTGGTACATGAGGGTCATCATTCAGTGACCAATGTCGCAAGGTTTCTTTGTGTAGACCTGGCTGTCTGGGAACTCGATCTGTAGGCCAGGCTAGCCTCAGGTTCAGAGATCTGCCTGCCTCTGTCTCCCGAGTGCTGGGATTAAAGGCCTGCACATCCCTGTTTCCTGGGAAGTTGTTTTTGCAGGGTGCCTGCTTACACGAATTGTTTGGATCACCCACAATAAAGATGTCTCTCTGCGCACATCCTGTGAGTCCAGGAGAGGATGTGTGGGGCGATCAGCATCCGGGCAGCCAGCTGTGGGGGTCCAGGCCTGGAGTTCCTGGCTGACTCTGAGATGTGGGGCAGGTCAGAGAGTAGCCTCAAAGACAGAGAGAGGCAGCAAGCAGCCCAAGTAGGACCCTTGTGCAGTGATCTTAGACACAGCTGTGGGACTCAGGTCCCAGGCTGCAGCCCAAGCTGCCCATGCGCAGCGCTCACGGGTAGATCCCGGTCCTAGGGGAGCAGCAAAGACGGTGAAGGGACCAATCGGTGATGTTGGTAGTGCGAGGCCTTCAGAAGAGCTGGAGTTTACAGTTTAGGCAGCAAAAAAATCCCTGTCCTCAGCCGAAGTGGAGGGCTGAAAATTCAAAGGGCAGCCTGGGCTACATGGAAGGTTTGAGGTCAGCCTCAGGAACATGGTGAGGAAAACACACACACACACACACACACACACACACACACACACACACACACACACACATTGGTGCTCCAAGGAAAGCCAATCCAGGATGGAAAGGGCCCAACTGTGGATCAAGTCCTCTCAGGGTGGCCTCTCCACGGGGGTCCTCTGTTCCTCTAGGGGTTGCAGGGCTGGTCCCACCGCTTGGGAGATGGCCAGGAGCTTTGCCATGCTTCTTGTAAATGGAGAATTCAGAGTCCAGGTGCATGAGAGAACAGGGCAGTCACGCATGCATCTCAATTGTGAGCCGTGGGGCTGGGCTCCCTGGGTAGTCACCGCGCCGCCCAGAATGCCTGTTCTCTAAAAATGAAACACAGGGCATCTCTTCTTTGGGGACAGAGTCCCTCAGGCACAGTGAAGATCTGAATGGTAAATCCCGCTTCCCTGCGAGCCTGCAGCAGCTGTCACCGTCCTGGCAGTCAGGAGGACACCGTCTCCCACACCGCCACTCTCACGGATGGTCCCCGAGCCTGCCAAGCTCCCCAGTGATCAATTCCTCCCCTCTGCTCGTAAATGCAGGGCGCGTGCACATCCCCGAGGGTCCGTCCCCCTTTCTTCACAAACACAGGACACGTGCACATCCCTGACCTCCGGCACCGATCTCGTGTTTAATGTGGGATTTACACGGGCCCTCTCTCCACAGCACACAAGAAGATACATCCAAGGGAAAGTCAGAAGAGTCCTTGGAAGCCCGAGTGCAAAACCCCAAGGAAAAGTACAGACCCGTTTCTGTATAAGAATATATTATTTGAAAGACAGTTTAAAAATAAAAATTCTATACAGCGTCACGCATCCCCGTTTTTTATCATCGGTGAACACAACAGTCCTTAGAAAACACGGTCTGTGGCAGGTCATCAGAGGGTCGCCTGGGCACGGCTGTCCTTGCGTGGGGGATCCTGGGGAACCCCACCAGCCCTGTCCGTTCACGGGCCGCAGCTCGGCTGCTTTAACTGGTGCAGGCGTCTGCTGGAAAGAGAGGGAGATGGTGTGTTTGTCTCTGTGGGATGGCACAGCCACGGGAATGAGTGGGAGTCGGGGTGATCACATCACACGAGATAAGAAAGCGGAAAGACCTGGGCTGGGGAGACACGCAACTGCTAGGAGCTGGCACTGCTCTTGCAGAGGACCTGAGTTTGAGTCCCAGCATCCACAACCGCTGTCGCTCCAGTTCCAGGGTGTCCAACACCCCCTTCTGTTCTCTCTAGGCAGCTGCACTCATGGGCGCATACCCACGCACATACACATAACTACAGATAAGATAAATTTTTTTTTTTTCCCAAGACAGGATTTCTCTGTTGTAACCCTGGCTGTCCTGGAACTCACTCTGTAGTCCAGGCTGGCCTCTAACTCACAGAGATCTGCCTGCCTGCTGGGATCAAAGGTGTGAGCTATCATCTCCTGGCTAAAAATCTTTAAAAAAAAAAAAAAAACAAAAAAAAAAAACAGAGGTGGGGCTAGAGAGGCAATGCAATGGTTAAGAGCACTGCTGCTCTTCCAGAGGACCCAGGTTCAATTCCCAGCACCCACCTGATGGCTCATAACTGTCTGTAACTCTAGTTTCAAGTGATCCAATGCCTTCTTCTGGCTTCCACAGACACCAGAGATAAAAGGGGAACACAGATACACAAGCAGGCACACACACACACGTACACAGACAGACGCACAGACAACACAGAAACACACAGACAATACATACACACGCACACAGATAGACAGACACACAGACAACACAGACACACACACACAGACAATACACAGACACACATGCACACGCACATACACAGACAATATACACACACACAGACACTACACACACACATAGACATACACACACACACACACAGATAGACAGACACACAGACAACACAGACACACACACACAGACAATACACAGACACACATGCACACGCACATACACAGACAATATACACACACACAGACACTACACACACAGACATACACACACACACACACAGATAGACAGACACACAGACAACACAGACACACACACACAGACAATACACAGACACACATGCACACGCACATACACAGACAATATACACACACAGACACTACACACACAGACACACACACACACACACACAGATAGACAGACAGACATACAGACAACACAGACACAGAGAGGCAACATGCACAGAGACACACACACAGACAATACACAGACACACATGCACACGCACACACAGACACACACACACACACACACACAGACATACACACAGTCGACACATAGAGACAACACACACACAGACAATACACAGACACACATGCACACGTGCACACACACACACACACAGACAATACACAGACACACATGCACACGCACACACAGACACACACACACACACAGACATACACACAGACGACACATAGAGACAACACACACACAGACACTACACAGACACACATGCACACATGCACACACACACACACACACAGACAATACACAGACACACACGCACACGCACACACAGACACACAGACACACACACACACACACATACACACACACAGACACACAGACGACACATAGAGACAACACACACACAGACACTACACAGACACACATGCACACGTGCACACACACAGACAATACACAGACACACACGCACACGCACACACACAGATAGACAGACACACAGACGACACATAGATACAACACACACACAGACACACATGCACCCGCACACGCACAGACACACACACACACACACACACACACACACACACACACAGAGCCAAAGGGGGGTGAAAGGGAACCAGTTGGAAAGAGAAGCGGGCGTGGGGAAGGCAAGGATGGCTGAGAAGGGAGCAGGAGGCATATGTGTGAAGACGCCAGGGTGAAAACCATTATGAAAATTGTGCATACTAACCTGAAAATTTAACAAACCATAAAACAACGAGGTTGGTGCTGCAGAGATGGCTCAGCGGTTAAGAGCACTGGCTACTCTACAGAGGGCGTAAGTTCAGTTCCCGGCACCCACCTGGCAGCTCACAACTATCTGTAACTCCAGATCCAGGGGAACAGATGTCCTCTCCCGGGCTCCGTGGACTCCAGCGCACAAGTGGGATGCGCACGCATGCAAACACACACACACACAGATAAAATAAATCTAAAAAAAAAATGAAGTTCTCAGCCACAACTCATGCCGGCAAAACTAGACAATGTCAATTCCACTTTCTTTGCAAGAAAGTGACCCAGCTTCAGGGTTGACAGGATGCCTCAACATGGAATCTCAGTTCACACAACTGCTCGAGTCCCGGTAATGGCACCGTGACCTCGGGGTGAGAGAGAGCTCTGGGGTTCACAGAGGTGGGGATACACAGCAAAGGTTTTACTGAAAGCACGGCTTGGTCTGAAGTCTTCAAACCCAGCTTCTCCAGCTCCACGCATAAACCCTCCGCTTGCCTGACAGACACCCAACGGACACGTGTTTAGTGAGAGCTCAGCGTGCGCGTAGCACTCGCTGGCTGAGTTCAGGGTTGCGTCAGCAGGTGTCAGGGGACACGCCTGGGATTGTGGGGGGGGCGCGGATGCTTTTTCAAAGCTTCTAGCACTCCAGACGCACTTCACAGAATATTTCATCTCGCGAGCAGCACACGCTCTGATCGTTAATCCTCTCTATGACAACAAGGTGAACCCTCCCGAAGCGGAGCCCAGATTCTAATCAGGATCCGCAGGAATGGAGTCCACTTATCGGAAAGCACTGTACGCTGTGGTTTGACTCTGCTCTCATCCTGTATGTGTATCGGGCAGATGTTAAGTTTGCAAGTGTCCATGGAGGGTCTGGGCGCTGACGTTCCGTCTCCACTGAGAGGTGAAAGGTGAAAACATCTGACTGTGCTGTCTTGCAGGGAGGCTATGGGAGGCGACTGGGATAGGCAAAGACATCAGGGCGGACATCCCATGAGATTCTGGTGCTTTTTTTTTTTTTCCCTTCCATTTTTGGAGACAAGGTTTCTCTGCTGGAACTCTGGCTGTCCTGGAACTCACTCTGTAGACCAGGCTGGCCTCGAACTCACAGAGATCCGCCTGCCTCTGCCTCCCGAGTGCTGGGATTAAAGGCGTGCGCCGCCACTGCCTGGCTTGATGCTGGTGCTTTATAAGAAGAGGGTGGGGGACCACACACTCACGTACACACACATGCATGCATACACACATAGAGACACACAAACACACACATACATGCACACATGCACTTTGTCTTCCCCGCATTTAGAACCCCAGTGCCCTTCCACTCACGTGTACACATGGAGACGTCAGTTTGGAGGAGAGTGGCCTTCACTGTTTTGACTGTTTTGCACATCTCTGTTCTCTGTGGCGTTTTCGGTGCCCCCAGACGTCAAGCTCTCCGTCTTCTTCTGTAACTAAGAGAGCAGAGAAGGTCAAAGTCCAGCCCCTAGAGGCAGTAGGCCAGCTCAGGCAGCTTCCTATCTCAGGAGGTGTCCACTGCCTGGAGACACTCAGATTCGAAAGATGGCTGCCCACACACGCACGTGCTTTCCAGATACAGCCTGGGTGCTGGTGACTTGTTCATGACCCATGGCATCATCCTGGGCACCAAGGTCTGGATTGAGCCGCCCACAGCCCACACAGCCCAGAGCCCGAGCAATGGCTGACGGGATGGCCATGATGGCAGAGGCTCCTGCAGCCTTTCTGTCGGAGGCTGGACTGGGAATGCCCTCTTACTGTGGCCCTTTGGTTTGTACAGTTTTGCTCTTAGCCCTTTTAGAGTTTCAGAGCTGTCTTGTGACTTCCTGGCTGGAGAGGCCATCCAGGAAGATGAGGATTGTTGGTCAGTACTGTCAGTCAACCTACATGTATTCCCCATGCCTGGTATGGGGTACTGGGGGTGTGCATAGCAGATGTGGCCGAGGGAGATGTGACCGATGCCGGGCCACACCAGGAAAAGAAGGCAGAAGACATAGATATAGAGCCCCCCCACAGCATTACTGGGGAGCTTGGATGGACGGGTGCTGAATAGTAAATGAAGGTCTGAGGGCATCTCAGGTTGGGTGGTGGGGTTACGGTGGCCAAGGAGAAGTCTGACGTGTCTAAGAAGCGGAGAAACTTCTCTGGGTGCGTGGGTGTGGGTGTCCTGGTAGGAGCAGGGCGTGAGGTATGTAGAGAAAGACTGTGCCAGGCAGCCATATCGGGTCGGGTAGGAGACAGGGACTGAGTCTATGCCAGCGTCTCAGGAAGTAGAGACGTTCGCCCAGGGGCTCCAACAAAGCTGAACCGCTCATGGGAGTCTGTGCCCAGACTGTAGTGGCGCCTCCCCTCTCCTGAGATTAGCATCCTCAGTACCCTAAAACCCCTCTGTCTCCTGGACCACAGGAGTGGTGGGGCTAACTGAAAGCAGGGACTTGGGTGCTTGCTTTTGCACGTCTTTTTCAATGCAGCCCTCACTGGAAAGGCCTCCCGGCCCCTGGAAGGACAGGGGCCAAGGAGGGGCTAAGAGACACTGCAGAGGCTGTAACGCACCGTGGGACTCCAGGGTCACACGGCTGTGTGCTGACTCATCGCCCAGGGGCTCTGAGGAAAGCACTGCAGTCCTCGGGAAGAGACTGCTTTTAGAGAGCATAGCATCTACCCCCCACCCCCCTAGCTCATTGAGCTTGTCCCTTTGTGCCACCTGCTCACAGGTCCCCGACTCGCCTGCCTGTGCCCCCTGCACTGCCTTTACCTCCATGGCGTCGTCCAGCTGCTTCAGCTCCTCGTAGTGTTCTCGGGACTCCCAGAGGGGCCGCAGCATGGTCTCCTCGACAATGGGGAAGAGCTGGGGAGCAGAGGGTCCAAGGTCAGCCCGCCATTGTTAAGCTGCAGAGAACGCTGGAGAGCTGTCAGGCCCTTGATGGTGGTACCTGTGAGTCCCAGGGGTTTCACTTCCCGGTGGCCTCAAATCAAGGCCTTCAGAGAAACCCAAGGTGGCGGGGTGTGACTCTCCTAGCCAGTTCCAAGTCCTCGAGAACCCGGTGCAGAACCATCCACCTCCCAGCTCTTTCTCTGGCGCAGCTTCCCACTGAGGTTCCTCACAGGGCCTCAGAAAGTCTGCTACCGTCTCCTGTCCCCACTCCTTCCAGTAAGACAAGGGTGGGTATGGCCTCAGAGGGTCTTATGCAGGGCACAGATCTGACCAAATTCCTGGGGGTGGTCCTAGGAATGGAAAGGACGTGGGTGTGTATCTGAGATACCCAGAGAATGAGGGGCACGAGGAGGGGTGGAGCAAACGGGGTGACAAGAGATGAGTGTGTGTTTGGGATCCAGGGGGCCGGAAGAAGAGGCCTCAGGCAGGATGGATTGGCAGCCCCGGGGCCTGGAGGGGAAGGCTGGGAGAAGAGTAGGACCTGGTTATGATGGTTTCCCAGCCTGAGTGCACCAGTTCTGGTTGTTCCTTTAGGGTGCAGGTTGGAAGGACAGGGGAGCCAACAGCTGGCTGAGTCTTACGGCTGGCAGAGAGGCAGGGGCAAAGTGGGCGGCTCTGGACACAGCAGAGCGGAGTGGCTGCCAGGCAACCACCGCCATGACAGTGGATGACGAAGCCGTGGAGAGTTAATGCTCGTGCATGCGCGTGCCCACGCACACACAATGCAGATCCCCGAAGCGTGTGTGCACACACCCGTGCGAGCACATGTGTGTTTGCTGCAGCTGTGCCATCAGCGCGAATCACTCACCTTGGTCACCGTCTCAAACATTGGGATCAGGACGAACTTGATGAATCCGATTTGGGCTGTCGCTTTGGTCACTTTGTCTCGGTCCATGAACGGGGCCACAGGCAGGCCTTCTGACTTCTCGCGGTCACTCTGCAGGGAACACAGTGACATTACAGGCACAAAGGCCCCTGGGCTTGGGAATACAGAGTAGCCCTGTTCTCAGAGGAAGAACAGGACGTGCTGCCCAGCTGGGACTCTCCTGGCCACACAGAAGAATATGCAACGGCGAAGACACAGAGAGCCGTGTATGCAGTGTATGGGCTCCATAGGAGCCAAGGCGAGATGAGAAGGTTGGAGCCATAGGAACCCTGTCTTGAGACAGGCTGAGTGTCTCAAAAGCATGACAGGGTGTAAGGGGAAGAAGTTTTTTAGTACTGTGCAGCCTTCCTTATGGTTACATGCCGCTTGGACTTCTGGGAACAGCTTGGGAGTGAATTAAGGAAGTGTCAGTTGGGCAGTGTCAGTCAGTCCCAGAGGATAAAGATGGGAAGGCAGGCAGGAACTAGGCTCAGATAAGACAGACCATAGTAGAGAACGTTGCTGGGAGGGAAGGCAGACAGCTGCTGGGAAGGCTCAGACAGAGGAGAGCTACATTTTAAGGAAACAGTTACAGTTGGCCCCCAAACAAGAAGGCTTCGAGAGAGCTACAGCCGCAGAAAACAGTTACATTTTGGCTCCCAACGTGGGGTTCGAACCCACGACCCTGAGATTAAGAGGCTCATGCTCCACTCTACTTGCTTATATTTTTTAAATGCCTGTACCTCCCTGTAGCCATCCTACAGACCATCTTGTTGGGCCTCCCCGCTCCATAGGGGCCCTCCCTCCCCTCAGGTCTTGCCCCTTGACTCTTAGCCACTTTTTGTGAGTCTGCTTCTAAAAGCGGCTCTACGGGTGGTGACGGCAGCTTCACCACACTGGTTTTTCCGCCGGTCACTGTCTCACATCTGTAACACGGTCTATCTGGTTTCTGCCGTTACGTCTATGCAGACAGTGTTGTGGGGACCGCTCGCCGGGTGTGGGATGGTTATGCCAGTCACCCCCCGTCTGCTCTTTCCAATGCAGCCCCGTCCACGGAGCTGGCTGGAGTGCCGGTAATTTGATGGTTCGGTGTCTCTTACCTGCATAAAATATTCTTCCAGGAGACAGTCCACCCACGGTTCTGCCACCTCCATGGGACGGACCTCGTTGGAGATATCACAGCATTTTATGAGAATCATCTTCAGCTGAAAGAGACGGGGCATTCAGGGCAATGGTGGAACCACTGCTGCTGTGTGGGTTGGCTGGATTCGCCATCATAGGCGGGAAAAATGACGGGGTGTGTGTGTGTGTGGGGGGGGGTGCTGGCCGTCCATGAGAGAGTTTTTCTACCTTGACGGACACTCTCCCCTCTTTGCTCTCTCTCACGGTGCTCCAGCAACACTCTGCACCGGGATCCTTGCAGTCTGGATTTCTCAACTGGGGAAGGATGGGGACCCATTGCGCCCGCAGAGCGCGGGATACACCAGCTTTTAGAATACCAACTGTAAAGTGTCAAGTTAAAGATAAAATGAGTGCTCGCTCGTGCTCTCTTATGTTGGAACAGTCTCACACTGCAGCTCAGTCTGGCCTTGAACTCCTCGTCTTCCTGCTAGGATTACAGGTACATGCCACCATGCCTCGGGGTACAGCCATCAGGCAAAACCCTGATATGGGTTTGGAAAATTGTACAAAATTGTGCAAAAGGGCCTCAGCTGTGTTCTCTGTTCCGAAAGCCAGAGCTTTCCTATGTCAGTCTGTCTCTGTGCCTGGGCCTTCACGTCCTGCAGACATCCCGCCTGCTGTGGCATCAAGCGTGTGGCTGGAAGGGTCTGCTTAGGTCTACTCCCTCCAGACTTCGAGCCACCCCAGAGTAGATGCCCCTCAGAGCACTGCCTTGTGCCCACTGAATCCTCTCGGGTGTGGTCTCCCAGGAGGGTACACCGCCTCCGAGGCTGGCCTGGAGTCCATCAGGGTTGGGTCAGGACAGTCAAAGGATTCTGTCCACGTGTTTCTCCTGAGCTAGCAGACAATCACCTCTGTGTGGCTGTGGGGGCTGCTACCTGGTGCTCTGGCCTTGTGCCGGGCACAAACACCGCTCGATACTGTGACCTTCCTGCATGAAAGTAAGACTACTGTCCACGATCTGAGGGTGAACAGGCAGGAAGGTCCATCTGAAGCACATAGCCTTAAGCCCGGATCTGCCTGCTTTGTTGACTTCTCCATGGAGGAGAGGGAACATGGCCGAGCTATGTATAGGCCTCATGTCTGCAGAGCTGGGTGGATTAACCCTTCCCCTCTGGCTGGGCCTTGAAGGACTTGTGGGTATTTGTTGCACAGCCCCATTTCTGGTTCCTGGGCAGTTATCCTTCTTTTCTGCTCTGTGTTGGAGCTGGCACCAGCCCAGAGGCAGTTCCGAGCCTGGTCTAGCTGGCCTCTTGGGGGAACCCAGACTAGACACTGTGGCCTCAGTAGCGGTTGGTTAGTGTTGATATGTCTCCAGGCTGTGTTCTGGGTACTTCCACGTCCCTGGCCTAGGAGCCTGCAGCAGAGGCTTGGACTTTGGACTCTTTCTCCTAGTTCTTTCTCAGTCCTCTCTACCCCCAGCCTTTGGGAGCCCTGCAGCAATACAAGTGCAGTCAGCCTGATCCTGTCTCAGGGGTAGTGAAGTCCTGAGTGGCAGTTCCTCCTGCACCTCCAGACCAGTGGGCAGGTGGGCAGGGGCAGATAGACAGAGGTGGGTGGATAGGAGTGGGTGGGCAGGGGCAGGTGCAGATGAGCAGGGGTTGGTGGGCAGGGGTTGGTGGGCAGAGCAGGTAGGCAGGGGCTGGTGAGCGGGGGTGAGGGTGGGCAGGGACAGATAGAGGCAGGGGCAGGTGGGCAGGGGCAGACAGAGGCAGATAGAGGCAGGGGCAGGTGGGCAGGGGCGGGTGTGCGCAGGGGTGGGTGTGCAGGGGTAGGTGGGCAGAGACTAAGATGGGCAGGCATGGCTTATTGTCTGGCTTATAGGTCTTATATAGGTCTTCTAGGTCTGGCTTATCATCTTTTTTACCCACCCTTTGGCCTCCTGCCTGAGGTCAGGCTGCTTGCTTCCCTTGGCCACCCGCTACCATCCTCTGCTTCGTTCTTTTTGTCTCTGCCCAGGACCTTAGCAGATGTTGCCGTGGATCCAACATGGCTGTAGAGTAGCCCCCCTTTTGTCTCTGCTTTCTGTGCTTTCGGTTACCCAAGAATATTAAATTGGAAGTTCCAGAAATGAATAGCCTGTCGGTTTCAACCCCATGCTCTAAGCATCGCAGACAGATCCCACACCATCATCCCTCCGTCCACGGCCCATCTGGACGCGCTGCCTGCCCATCATTTACCATGCGGTCCTCTTGTTACTCTGCCCTATTTTGGCTTTAGGCTCTTCTGTGCCCAGTTAGTAAGTTAAATCTTATCGCAGAGACGTGTGACTAGGAAAGAGCACAGTATACACAGCCATTGGCCTCCCCGTGGTTCCACGCACTCACGGGGCCTTGAGAGGTATCCTCTAAGGACAAGGAGACAACTGTACCTCTCTTTTCTCAGAAAGGGGTGCTCTTGGAGGCCCTGACTTGGGGAAGACACAGCCTTCCATTGTTCAGGTGTTAGCCACGAGGGCCCCTCCTTCTCTGCGCCTCTGTCTGCTCACTGGTATACAGCCTTTTGGAGAAATGGCCCCCAAAGGTTCAGTGTCATGGGATGGAAGCCACAAGTTCAGCTCAACCTGAGAAAGGTACCCTCATTTACTGTCAGTCAGCAACTCTGGAGGAGAAACTTGACGGCACTGGTTTTAAAGACTTATTTATTTTTATTTTATGTGCAAGAGTGTTTGCCTGCATGTATGTATGTGTATTACATGTGTGCAGTGCCTGCAGAGGCCAGAAGAGGGCACCAGATCCCCTGGATCTGGAATTACAGGTGAGTTGCGAGCTGCCATGTGAGTGCCGGGAACTGAACCCAGGTCCTCTGCAAGCGCAGCAAGAGCTTTTAACTGCTGAGCCGTCTCTGCAGCCCCATGGTATTAGTCTTAAAGAGATAAACAGCTTTCAAAGAGACGATGGTACATGTCTCCACAGTAAGGCACAGAACAACTTAATCTTTAAATACTGGGATGCTAATTGCTAATTATTTTGTTAATTCATTTTGCTCATTTTGAAATTAATTAATTTTTGAGGTAGTAGGGTCTTACACTATAGTTCAGGCTGGCTTGGAACTCATTTTATGTAGCCCAGGTGGGTGTTGAAGTTGTTGCAGTCTTCCTGCCTCAAACTCTCCAGTGCTGGGGATTACAGGGATGAAGCAGCATGCCAGGTTTGCATTTTTCTTTTTAGAAGAGACAGACACTGTGCATACTCAAGCTACCTCCTTAAGCGAGAAGGCTGTCCTTGAGCCATGGTGTACTCTTCAGAGGCAGCTGGGCCATCTCTACTTCTGGCCCGTGGAGGAACTGTGATTTCTCCAGAACTCCATAGCCAAGTAAGAGACATCTGGGCTGCTGGGCTTCCCCCCTGAGCTATGACTCAGCCTTCCAAAGACACAACCTACCAGGGTCAGGTGCTCCTCGTTGCAGTAGTCGAAATTCTCCATTTTCTCTTTGAAAGAATCCATAATTTCGGCGTGCCTTGCCATGTCGGTGGCCAGGATCAATGTGATCATCCCCTGAATGGTAAGAGGACACGGTGTCACCATATACCCAGTGAGTGTCCCTCATACCGTGCCGGTGGTTGGATGGGTGAAGAGGTGGATGGACGGGTTGAATGCAGACGAATGAGCAGAGGGATGGGTAGCAGAAGCCTGGATGATGGATGGAAGGATGGAAAGACGGATGGATGGATGGATGGATGGATGGATGAGTGGGTGGGCGGCAGGTGGTTAGATGGTGAACAGATGATGGATGGGAGGATGGGTGAGCTATATGCTCAGTAGAATATGCTCAGGTAGAATACGGTAGATGCATGGCGAGCTAGATGGACAGCAGGAGAAATGGAAGAATGGATTCATGGATGTAGTTTTGACTTACGCTGCTTTCCCTAAACCCGTATCTAGTTAACAAAGGAGCTGCCTTAACCTAGCTTCAGCTGCTATAGTAAAACACCACAGATGGGGTCGTTTCAAAAAGAAAGGTTTATGTTCACTCCCAGTCCTAGAGGCTTGGGAAGTCTCAGGGCTTGACATCCACGTCTGTGGTGGGGTCTCCTGTTGGTCTCTGCAGTGCACACTGGGCTAGCTGGCCCGTGGCACTGGGCAATTCTCCTGTCTCCACCTCTCATCTCCCCGTGGGGGTGCACTGTGATTACAGACGCTAGTACTGCCGAGTCTAACCTTGATGTGGGGTTTGGAGATCTGAACTCAGGTTGTCTGGCTTGTGTGGCACGTGCTTTACCTACCAAACCATCTCCCTATTCTCTGATATATTTTAAAAATCTGGTCAAATCATTTTTGTTTCCAGAGAAAATCTTTCTTTTTTCCTTTCTTCCTTCCTTCCTCTTTTTTCTTCTCTCTCTCTCTCTCTGTCTTACTCCCTCCCTCCCCTCTTTCTTGCTTTTGTTTTTTTTCAAGACAGGGTTTCCCTGTGGTAACTGGCTGTCCTGGAACTCACTCTGTAGACCAGGCTGGCCTCGAACTCACAGAGATCTGCCTGCCTCTGCCTCCCGAGTGCTGGGATTAAAGGCGTGCGCCGCCGCCGCCACCACCACCACCACCACCACCACCACATGTCTTATTTTATTTTAAAGAAAATAAGTCTTATTTTAAAACTCATTAACTTCTGGAGAAGGGCAGGCCTTGTTGCCATGGTCCCCATGGCGGCCAGCGTGAAGAAGATCCTGCTTGTAAGGATTTACTGTCCACTCATCTCATCAGATGGCTCTCATTCCTCTGCTGGAGTGCTGCTTGATGTACCTCGCTGGGGAAAGCCACACACTAAAGGATGCTCCATCCGGCCCACTGGGCCACTGGGTGGCACTGGCCTGCATGGCTTGTCTCCCATCCTGGCATACCCTTTGCCCACCTCAGAGGAGGGTGGTTATAGTCCGTCATAACAATCTATGGCGCACAGATACAGGGTGGAGCTGCAAACACGAAAGAAAGATCACAAGCCTACAGAGGGGAGGGCTGTACCAGAATCAGTGACTCAATATTGACCGTCGTCAAGCACTACGGTTGGCTTTGAACTTCTCAGGGAACCGACAAATAGGGAAACACTGGTTTATGAGGCGGCTGCTCTTTGAAAAAGCCAAGCTTTTACAGGTTCTCCAGGAGACAGATGAGCCTTTCCCCCACAGCAACTCACCTGTGTGGGGAAGGAGGCCAGCTGAGACTCAGGGCAATGTTCCCAAGGGATGGTAGCAGATGACCCTCAGAGAGCCCAGAGATGCTCCTCATGTGCACAGGAGGGTGGCCTGGCTGAGAGCTCCCACATAAACCAGGGGTGGTGAGACACATCTATGATCCTACCACGCAGGAGGATCGCAAGTTTAAGGTCATCCTTGGGTACATGGCAAGTCTGAGACCAGCATGGGCTACATGAGATCCTGTCTCAGAAGAAAGGAAGGAAGGAAGGAAGGAAGGAAGGAAGGAAGGAAGGAAGGAAGGAAGGAAGGAAGGAAGGAAGGAAGGAAAGAAGGAAGGAAGGAAGGAAGGAAGGAAGGAAGGAAGGAAGGAAAGAAGGAAGGAAGGAAAGAAGGAAGGAAGGAAAAACCCACTGCCCTTTTTGGCTGCCCTTAGCTTAGACAACAGGAGCTGTTAGCATCTCGCGAGCCATCCCACCAACTGTCCCGTAACGTGAACCAGAGCCTGCCTGCTCTCCAGCCAACTGGCCACTGCCTTCTTTATATCCTAAGCCGTTCCCAGAAGTCCAAGCGGCATGTCACCATAAGGAAGGCTGCACAGGACAGAAACCTTCTTGGCAAAGCGTCTTGCTACCATTTCCCTTTCTTTCATCCATTTCTGGCCTAACTGCGGGGACACAGGAGTCTCAAAGGGAGGCATCAGGGTTGTACTAATGACTCTGACATGCAGGTGACATCAGGCGTATAAGGCAAAGACCTCTCTCCTTGGGGACCACTCTGGGCCTTGGAGGAAGTGGTCAAGAGGGCTGGTTTCGGAGCCTTTGCCGTACACCGTATACCGCTGTAACCCAGAGCCCCCCGAGAGTGGGGCTCTGCTCTGAGCCTACGAAGCCCTGGCCGCACGCACCTGCCTGATCTGCCGGAAGCCCTCAGGTGGCACGCTGGCGAAGATGTTGCACTCAGGCCGTGCCAGGATCTGGAAGGCAATGGCGCAGTGGTGGTTCTCCAGCGGTGAGATGTCGTTGTACCGAACGGCCAGCTCCGTGCGGGCGTTGATCTGATACCTAGGACGTGTGGAGAGAGCAGGAGGCTCAGGCGCCTTGCCGCCGGTGTTTGCATGCTGTGGTGTACGCGGTGCCTGCCTGCAGAGGCTGGGAGGAAGGGCCCTGGGGCTAGCGGCCAGATGCCATCTGCTCACACCAGAAACTCATTTCTGTGGAACCCCTGACTCTCATGCTCCTGTAACCAGATATGCTGTGCCTTTGGGTCCCAGCTATGACCTCCGCTGTCTCCCTGGGGTGGTGCCTTGAAGGCATCGAGGTTCCAGAAACTGTTGGATCTTCAGTATGTGCAAAGGCAGGATTTGGGAGAAAAGGGAACAGGTTTGTGCCCCCCCCCCCCCCCGTGTGTGTGTGTGTATAAATACGTATATGTAACAGGATCTCATTCTATAGCTCAGGTTGGCCTGGAACCTGGGATCTCCGTGCCTCAATTGGCCGCCCAAGAGCTCGGGTTTCAGGAGAGCCCCGCTGTGCCATCCTAAGGGCTGAATTTTGGGGTTCATGCTAAAACGAAGGACTCCGGCTGGTCTGTTGTTGGCAGCTGTGGTGACCACAGGTAATAATACATGCGTTCTAGGGACTGTCCCTGAGGAGAATTCATGGTCACGTCTGGCATCCTTCCCGCCCTGACAGGTTCTGAGGAGTGCACACGGCTAGACCTGGGACCCACTCCGTCCTGACAATGGTGGCGTGGCTGGTCCCAGGCACATCTGATGTCACCGCACAGCCACAAAGTTGCGTTAGAAAAAACCTGGGTGTCACTGGACACAAGCCCACACCACAAGGGTGGACTCCACCGGTTCCACGGGGCAGCACTCCTACTGATGGAGGAAGAAGGGGGTCGTCTATGACCTGCTCTCCCCTGGCCCTGGCCTCACCCACTCCAGCCCTGATTCTCTGCCTGTGCCTTTGGAAGCAGCCTGTGGAAGAAGCTTTCCTGGCAGAGAATGGCGTGGTGCCTGCTATCCCTGCCTTGGGGAGGGGACAGGCTGGTGCTGCCATTCACCTTCAGAGCCTGAGACTGACACAAAGGGACTGTGGTTGTCTGTGGGGTTTGGTGGCCTTGCATGTTTCCTCCCGGTGGGGGCGGAGGACCAGGGCCCTAGATAAAGCTCAAAAGTTGGGAACTGCATCCTGCAGTGTTAAGGGTCAAGATGGACAGCTCCATTGGAGAGCTGTTGAAGGGTAAAGCCGGATTTCCCCCCCAAGAGGAGGGGCACTTTTCAGAGAAGGAACGAGAAAGAAATCCCAAACGTACGTGTTGTTGTACCCTGGGTGGTCCAGGTCATGGCAGATGGCTGCGGTCATCAGGACCAAGATGTCCATCTGGGAAAACTTCTCCTGGATTAGGTGAGAGTCAGGCGTCTGTCCTCCTCACGGGAGGGCAGGAGGGGTGGGGACAGATGGGCTGCAGCAACAGGGGAGGACACAGTCCCTGCAGAGGTCATATGCCGGCTGGGCTAGGGGAGAGGAGGGCCTGGCCACTCAGCAGGGTTGGGGATGGAGGCCACGGGCTGGCAGGACCCACCTGGAGGCTACAGAGCCAAACCATGCTGTACATCATCTGCGTCACGCAGAAGCAGTGCCGGAAGTTGTGGAAGGGGTTGTTCCTGTAGTTGTCATGCACGCAGAGCTGTGGAGAGCAAAGGGTGAGCTCCCTGTGCTCCCCGACCCCTGCTTCTAGAAGGTTCCCGGGGCGGCTTTGCATGTTCAAGCCCAAGACCTTAGGCGCCCCCACGTTCACCATTGCAGGGCGACGTGGCCCAGAAACCCTGACCTGTCCTGTTACTCTACCACCTGATGTCTGCTGAGCCATGGTGGGAGATAAAAGTGGGGCGGGGAGCATTCCACGAGGGATCTGGGTTCCCAGCCAACGGGACCATTAACAAGCTTTCAGTTCTTGGCTTGCAACAACATTCTATCCTTTGGACCAGTGGTTCTCAACCTGTGGCTCGAGGGGCTGGGGTGGGGGTCGGGTAAAGGCCCTTAGGGGTCACCTAAGACCATCTGCATGTCAGACGTTCACGTTACTATTCGTAACGGCAGCAAACTTACGGTTATGAAGTAGCTACGAGAATACTGTTATGGTCGGGGGTCACCACCACATGAGGGACTGTATTAAAGGGTCGCAGCGTTAGGATGGTTGAGAACCACTGCCTTAGGAAAAGTTCTGTTCCTGGGTGCCCCGCTCACCTATACCTACACCCATACACACACAGTCACCCACACCACACACAATCCCAGGCACACACACCCTCACAAACTCCACAGACACACTCGCACACTCGCACAATCACACACACATTCTCACACGCACACTCCCCGAGACACACACGCACGCGCATATGTGCCACCACCATGCCCCCTCCCGAGTCACACAGTCTCCTCACCAACACACTCCCAGACACACCCTTGCTTTAGTGCGCTCCCTTGTGGGTCTCTCCCTGTTTGTTATACCACTCCCTCGCTCCTCTGAGGGCATGGGAAAACAAAGAGACAAAAGACCCCCCCAGGGCTTCCCTGGTACTGATACCCAGAAGCCCACTGCCTCTGAGAGACGCGGGGCGGTCCACCCCAGTGTGAGAGGGAGGGAAGGACAGGTTAAACTGTGGGCTGACCACTTACCAGCCACCTGCGGAGCGTGATGGGGTTGATGTTGAAGTCCCTGACCAGGCCAAGGTCATGATACATGTGCTCTAAGCAGCTCAGCATCTGTGGGAATAGGGTCAGGGGGTCAGGGGTCAGGGGTCAGAGGTTAACAGGTTGGCCAGCTGCCCCTCCGTCTCATTGTTATTCCTGGAGGGTGCTACCAGGGTGACCGGGGAAGGCAAGCTTTGCCCCTGGGTGGGAGAGGCCACCTGGGTGGGGCAGTCACCACACGCCTGGGGAGGGGTGTCACTGAGGGCCACCCCTGGCTTGCTTAAGTCTAGAGATGAGAAGGGCTTTGATGAGCTGAAGTCTACTCCACTTTCCGGGACTAAAAATGCTCTCTAATGTCTTTTTTTTTTTTTTTTTTAAAGATTTATTTATTTATGTATACGAGTGCTCTATCTGCATGTACACCTGCGTGCCAGAAGAGGGCATCAGATCCCATTACAGATGGTTGTGAGCCACCATGGGGTTGCTGGGAATTGAACTCAGGACCTCTAGAAGAGCAACCAGTGTCCTTAACCGCTGAGCAATTTCTCCAGCCAGTTTTCTAATGTCTTAGTATTGATCTGGAGGATGGAGCCTCTTATCTGGGCAAATCTTATTTCCAGGTTCTCTCTCGCCTGCGGACACCCGGTGTAGGGTGAGACAGAAGCGACGTGTGATCCTGCTGTCATTTTGCAAATCTCTGCGAAGGTCTCCCAGAATGTTGACAGTAAGTCAGCAAGGAATAGAAGAGGAATTTGAAACTCAGAGCCTGGCTGGGGCGGCTCTGCTTCTGGGAGGAACAAGTCTCGGGGAGACAGGAGATCTGACATCTAGAGCTGAGTGAGACAGCCCTGTGGGCACATGGCATGACCCTCTGGGCCACACATCAGTGCCTGCCTGGTCCCGGGCACCAATGTCCCAACACCTGTGCAGGTTGTCACTGCTGTAGCCTGACCCGTTTCCCCTGCACTGAGCACTGAGTGGCAAAATCCATGTAAGGGACTGAATCGTGTCTCATCAGTATAGAATGTCGAGGACCTGCGGTGACCCTCCAATATGACCCTACTGGGGACAGCGTTTTTACAGAGGCAACTAAGATAAATACGGTCATCAGAGCTGGGCGGTGGTGGTGCATGCCTTTGAATCCAGCACTCGGGAGACAGAGGCAGGCAGATCTCTGTGAGTTCGAGGCCAGCCTGGTCTACAGAATGAGTTCCAGGATGGCCAGGGTTACAAAAGAGAAACCCTGTCTCTAAAAAACAAACAAACATGTCACCAGAAGGGGCCTAATTCAATCTGACCACGACTCTGTAGGGATACCAGCACACAGACACAGAGATCACGGAGAGAAGACGCCATCTGCAAGCCAAGGGGAGAGCTCAGGAATGACCCGACCAAGACACCTTGACCTTGAACTTCTGGCTCCAGGACAGGGAGACAATATCACATGGCTGTTGTTAAAGCATTGTCCAGTCTCTGGTGGTTCGACATGGCCGACTGTCAAAGGGCACGCCAGCGAGGTCCATTCTTTTTTGTGATAGAATACGTACGGGCTGGGAACGCTGTGGGTAAGTCGAAGTTTTGCGACTACACTGTTTTAACTCTGTCGGGAGCAGAGAATTCTATGGTATCACAAAGAGTTCATTTGGAAAACAGAAACATCTCCTCACCCAGACCACGTAAGGGACTTGGGCTGTCACAGAGCATCCCGAGAGCACGCAGGCCACGCACTCATCTTCCTCGAGAAGCCCTCCCACCGTTCTGGATGCCAGCCCTCGGGACCCTTGGACTACAGCCCCAAACCGTTGTTTACGCCCCGGGGGTCCAGACAGTGTTCTGAGCAACCCTGGAGAGATGCAGTATTTGCTGTGAAATCAGAATCGAGAGACGCAGTGAACTGCCAGACAAAACCATCTGCTGCCACTTCCGTGCTGGCCGTGGCGGTTTCGGAGCAGTGCTGATGGTCTGTTCCCTTCACAGTCCTCAATCCCAGCTAGGTAAGTGAGCGAGCCGGTGACTTCCGGATTTGGTGATGAGCACTGGTCAAGAGGGAGGACTCACAGGCCCGACAGTGGGTAGCCCTTCAGTGAGGCAGAGTAGCCACCTTACTGTGTGCAGCCTCAGGATGAATCCCCAGCGGATCAGGGGCACCAGAACAGCATGAGATCACATTCTGGGTTAGGTCCGAGAAGGGCAGAACACTGGGTAGAACTGTGGGTTGATGTGACACTGCCCCCACTGGAAAAGGGAGGTGAGCTCCCCCACAGGGCCCTGATGTTCCTTGTCATCTCAGGGCTAGGTGGCTGCCCAGGTCTTCAGATATGCATCTTTGCTGTCCACGCTTGAATTGGCCAGAGGCAAAAGCTCTTGACCATGGGCATTTCTGGCTTATCACCTGAAGGTGGTGAGAAAACTCTGGAAGCATCCTGCTAGTCTCCCTGGCCAAAGCTATGGGTTAGAGGAAGATGTCACATGGCTGGGTCCAGCTGTGAGAGCCACTGAATACAGTCTGCAAAGTGAGAGCAGAAGGGTAGTGTTTCTTCTACGGATCCATGAGTTCTTCAGCCTTGGGGAACACCGTCCCCTCCCACCAAAGGTAGCATTGTGCTCAGAGGTTCCACGGAGCGGGTAGCGGTGGCAGGAAAAAACCCAAGTATGGTTTTCTATGCAGTCATTCTCACTAGTGACTTTGACTTTGTCAATCCCAGCTGGCTACAGGCAATGACTGGGGATTGGGAACTCCAGGATGAGCCAGAAGCAGGGCTGGCCACCTCCTGGCGGGAGGGGCCACATGCCGTGGGAAGAGTCCTTAAGTTTGGGTGAGTTGTCCACAAGCAGGAGGCTTATTCTTTCAAACAGTCTCCGTGTTGGCATCTCTTAGCGAATGAGAAATTTTGAAGACATAGCTCCCTGTCAAAAGCGACCCCCATCTCTGCAAACCTCACATACCCACTATCACGTGGTCAACTGCCCAGGGCCTACCCGGGTGACTCTTGCCAGCACGGCGCTCCTTCAGAGGAGAGGTTTCCTTCTTCAGGAAGTAGCTGTTCCAAGCAGCGGCTCAACCTGTACATCCACGCGGCCCCATCTCCCAGCGTCTCCTACAGATGCGGGTGCCCCCTGCCTCGGGCCTGTGTTCAGCTGGCTGCCCAGTGACTCTCCGTCAGCAGCTGAGAAGTCGCTGTCCGTTTGCCTCAGGAAAGCCCCTCTGCCTCGGGCTCTGTCCCCTGTATCCCTCCGAGTGCAACGAATATCAGTTTGAATAGAAATCTAGAGATCTTAACTTGGAGGTGTGTGTGTGTGGAGATTAACTTTACAAAAAAAAGACAGGAGGAAATACACAGAAGGAATATCTTGGGCACGGTCCCCATTCAGGGTCTGTAGTCCTGACCGGCTGTCCCCGGTGACCTGGGTGTCCGTCCCTTACCTCGTTGGGTTCCCAAAGCCAGACGTCGAAGGTGGGCTTCCGCAGGGCTTCGATGGTCTCTGGGGACAGCAGGTACTAGGAAGGATGGGAGCGCTAAGTTAGCCAGAGAGTGGGGGCTTCTGTGAGGGACAGAGGCTGCAGCCACAGAGGTCTGGGTGAGTATCTTCTCCATTCTCTGGTTCCCCTCACAGACACCACGTACAGACACAAGCCTGCCTGTCTCTGGGAGCTAACAGCGGACTGCCACGTGCAGGGGCTTGAGCCAGGACATTAAGGGGCTCCAGAGGACCGCTGAGTGATGGAAATACCCCCTATCTTGATCGTGATGGTTGGTCATTTTACGGCATTTGTCAAAACTCACTGCGCTTGGATTCTGAGATGAGCTACAGAGCTATCAATCAAATCTCAAACAGTACAAGCTATAGAAAGCGAAAGAGATGGGACAGTAAGTCACTGGGCGTATGTTCGAATCCCGCCGAGAAAGAAGCTCTGCTGGGTTTGCCTTGCTGGGAACCACCCCTGGGGTCAGCCACAAGCTAAACCACACACTGGCTGATGAGGGTCTTGGCCAGAGGTCGGCTCTGCAGAGCACTAAGGTTTGGGGTGAATTGTCAGAACCAAGGCTGGTATTCTAGACCGGAGGCAGCATTAGGGCTGCCCTTCAGGTTAGCCCCCCTCTTTCATTTTCTTAGGGAGGGGGCTCTGGGCTGTGTAATTCCAGGACAGGATCACAAAAGACATGGGCCATATTTTCCCGTATGCAAAGGTGTTGGTCTCCTGGATGATACTCAGCGCACGGCTTGGACCCCTACAGAACGAATCACTGATGAGTGCTCCCAGGGCATTATGGGGGCTTCCTCCAGGAGGACCTGTGGGTGGCTAGCCTAACCTCAGCACAGGTGAGCCAGGGTTTAAGCGGAGGCCACCACTGAGAAGGTGATTGATGGTGTTTCGTAGGTATCTAAAACAATTTAACTCTAGCCCATAGCTCCTTCGACTGGGGGCTTGACTCCTTTCAAAACTCAGAAAACGTTCGTGCAAAGCTTTCCGTAAAAACACCGTGTTGTTCAGGAACAGGGGAGCCAAGGACGGAGACTTTTAAGAACCTTGTTAACGTTCCTTAGTGGAACATTTGTATGCAGACGTCTTTTATTGTCAGCTGCGGGCCAGGGAAGGAGCCAGAAGGGCTATTACCACCGAGCTCTGGAATTGCTTCTCTAAACAAACGTCCAGGAGAAAAATATCCTGCCTGGCAACTTCCTACCCTTCTTCAGCCGGGAACAGGGACACAGCAGGGCTGTTATCGCAGCACAGAGTGAGGGGCCAGCCATGGGTTTCCCTGTGTCCTGGGGCTGGGGACACGGTGCTAGAACTGTCTCTGGGCAAAGATCCATCTCACCTTGGGGTAAGTGGGGACATCACGTCGAGGTGTCAACTTCTTGTTATCCAAAAAGCTGTATTTACAGGGACAGTTGGTCCTGGAGGGCAGAGGGAGAACTTAAGTTATAGCAAAGTTATAGCAGCGTGCTCCGGCTTGGAGATGCCACGTGTGCTGCTCATGGCATCGGAGCAAATGGAACATGCAGCCCCAGCCCCGGGACCCAAGCTTCAGCCTCTGGATCTGTGGCCCCAGCCCTGGAACCTACAGACCCACTTTGTTGGATCTGTTATAGGATTACCAGATGTAGAAACTGTGAGATGCTTGGCTCTCGGCCTGAAAACAGGGAACACCCAGAAAGTCAGGTGGTAAGGCAGTTAGGGTTCATTTTTACTGTAGTTTCTACAAAATCTTTTTAAAATGGTATAAGTAAAATATTCCTTTCCCCCTTTCCTTTCCTTTCTTCTTCCTCCTCTCTCTTTTTCTTCTTCCTTTCTTCCTTTCTCTCTTTCTTTCTTCTTCCCTTCCTTCCTTCCTCCCTCCCTCCCTCTCTCCCTCCCTCCCTCTCCTCCCTTCCTTCTCCCTCCCTCCCTCTCTCCCTCCCTCCCCCTCTCTCTCTCTCCTTCCTCCCTCCCTTCCTTCCTTCCTTTCTTTTGACAGGATCTCATGTAGCCCATGCTGGTCTCACACTTGCCATGTACCCAAGGATGACCTTAAACTTCTGATCCTCCTGCGTGGTAGGATCATAGATGTGTCTCACCACCCCTAGTTTATGTGCTGCAGGAGATAGAAGCCAGGGCTTCCTACATGTTAGGCAAACATTCTACCACCGAAGCCACATCCTATACACAGTAATGCATTTCTATTCTCAGAGATGCAGCAGGACGTGGTGGGATGTCAGCCCTCAAGAGACAAGGTTGAAGGATCTTGACTTTGTAGCCAGCCTGGGCTACAGATGGAGATCCCAACTCAAAAGAACACAGGAGAAAGCCAAAAAGAAACCCATAAGTCCTCACTCATCCATTTCCCCCTAAGCCACTCTGAGAACAGTTTGAGGTGTCCTTTCAGAGGGTTCTGAGGTACCGACTCACATGGCTAAGACCCCTGAGCTTTCCAACCACATTTAGTGTTGGGTTAAGAAAAAAAGAGGGTAGGATTGTGGGAAAAATCTACCATCTGTATGGTTACAATTTAATCTGATTGTTTTTCATAATATTACAAGTGAAAAAGATCACGAAACGGTATTTTTTTTTTTTTTTTTTTTTTTTTTAGGTGGCTGTTTCGAGACAGGGTCTCTCTGTTGTAACCCTGACTGTCCTGGAACTCACTCTGCAGACCAGGCTGGCCTCCAACTCACAGCGACCCACCTGCCTCTGCCTCCCGAGCGCTGGGATTAAAGGCGTGCGCCACCACCTTTCCGGTAAAACAGTATTTTTAATTTTTTTTCTTTCCCCTTCAAAACTAGTTGAACACACCCAGAAAAACACCCGGGAGGGAGGCTCTGTGATGGCCTTAAATTGAAGGCACGCGTGGCTGTTATCATTACCAGTGACCACGTCGCCTCTAGAGTCTCCGGTGAGCAGGGTTGTGTCCAAGCCCAGAATCACAACGGTGTCCCTTTTGAGACACGGCCTTCGGCTGCCTCCTCCCCACTGCGCACCTGCAGGAAACTGTCAGGCTGATGTGATGGTCGCTGTACCGAGGGGACTCTAACACAGATTTAGCGAGCTTAGAACAGAAGGAACCAATCAAACGTCCCGGTGACGCCATCTCTGCTCCTGCCCCGTCCGCAGCCCCCTTTCCCCGCAAGCCCCTTTCATGAGCTGCGGTGCTCTTGGCTGTGTAGAGTACACGGTACCATCGCTTCCTTTCTCTTTCAGCCTCGCTCGTGTGAACATTGGCACGTGCGTCCTGTTCTGCGTGTCGTATGGAAGCCTTCGCCAGCCACAATGCTGACTGCTGGGATCCAGCACCTTCCTAGTCACTGAGGCCTGGGGGAGGAGGGGGGCAGACCAGGATGCTGGTCTGGACCCTGTTGCCACAGGAACGAGCCTCCTCCAGCTGGCGGAGCAGCTGGTAGGGAGTCTCTTTTTGTTCTGTTTGGAGCCTCATTTTTTGCCTCATTTCCTAGACTTCCATCTTCCCCTCCCCTGGGGCTCAGTTCCCGGTCAAGGCCGTTTGCCTGGGACAAAGGCAGAGATTACAGACCTGAGCCGCAGTCACCAACCCCGTCCTTCTCTCTGCATTAGCCTACCCTGGCCTTGTCTCCTCCTCTTTCCCTCCCTGTATGGTGCTGGGGACTCTCCTGCCCTGGATGTGACCTGGCCACTGGAATTCTTCCCTTTTGGGGTGGGAAACAGAGAAGAAGCTGAGTAAGTGGAAGAAGTCTTCCCGGGGCACCGGCAGGCTGGGTATGTTCCCTGATGCCCCCAGGTAGGTTCTGCTGGATCCAGACCCCTGTCAGGGCGTGTTCACAAGTGGGCAGATGTCAGTCTGTTCTTCAGGCTAGTCTCCACCTCACCTGCTCTCCTGTTTTCTCTGCTCCCCGAGGGAGGCAAGACCGTGGCACCTGCAGCCCTCAAGGGTGCAACCTTTCTCCGCAATCCAGGTGAGGCTACGCAGCCTCATCCTGGGGGGGTGCTCTCGATTGCTGAGTGCACTTCTGTACTTAAAATGGACGCCTCCCATCGACAAGACAACACAAATGCCACACTCTCTATCCTAAATCCCGGACGCTAAAGCACCAGGTCGGATAGAAAAGCGGCTGCAGGTCCCTGAGCCGGGACCTGGCATGGACTAGACCGCAGCCCGGAGCTCCAGATCTGTTTGCTTGTATGGAGGTGAAGCCTGAACTCACCCACTTGTGGAGATTGTAGCATTGCACCCTCCCATCTTCCCCTTACAAGAGATGTTCCCAGCACTGTCTGCAAAGAATACCACACCTCTGCGAGCCTGCTGGGGCACTGGAGGGCTCTGGTTTATGTCTCTGGGAGCTCTAAACTGTACTCGTGGGGGTGCGGAGGGGCACCCATCACCGAGCTGAGCCAAAGACCCACAACAGGCAGACTGCCCCCGCTGCTGATGGGTCGCTCACAGAGGCCACTTGCCCTTACTTGGTCCTGGGAGCCTGGGAGCCATGCCTCCTGGCGTGATAACAGATTGAATGAGGCCTTGGGGTCAGAGGTTGTTGGGCTGGTTCCTAGCCTCCGCCGAGTGTCGGTCCCCACGTGACTCTGGGCTCTTCTTAGAGGCCACACATAAGGGACTCTCTTGACCCCTGAAGAGCTACTTTCATAGGGACAATGGGAGCGAACTGTCACCCAGTTTCCTACGGCTGCAAACTTCTTTGCCCTGCCTTCTCCTAGTTCAAAAGCAACAAGAGCTCCCTAACTCGACGCCAGCTGGACAGTCCATGTGACACCGAATGTGATGTGGTCCCCAAGGGACACCATGGTTCACCTCTCTTCCCTGTGCTGTGCCCTCTCTGAGACAACCAGGCTGGCCATCATGGGTGGGATCCCATGGAGGCCACCAGCTTTTCCTAAACCTCCTACCTGCAGGCAGGAGCCACTCTGGGGAGGCAGCCTGTGTCTGTTGCACTCAGAGAGTCATCTCCAGCACGCTCCAGGTTGGGTCCTAAGACAGCTGAGGTCATGTGTCAAGGGCTGGTCCTGACTCAGGCTGCCTTATAGCCGTGGGCTCTGTCCCATTTAGTGAACTGTCCCGTTGACCAACCATCCAGGAGGTGTGTTTTGCTTGGATTATTGGTCACTGGCCTCTGAGGACATCACCCTTGAAGGGCCATGTGATCTCAGTCCAGGATAACAGGAATGCTCACTGTGCTCCTCTGACCTAGGGAACTGGGGGACCTAGGGATGAAAACTGGGTGCTTGTTCACTGTAAGCTGAACACCTTTGTCTTCTTACTGTTATCCTTAAAAACAGGTATAGGTTGGGTATGATGGCACATGTCTTTAACCCCAGCATGCAGGAGACAGACACAGGTGGATCTCTGTTAGTTCAAGGCCAGCCTGGTCTACATAGTGAGATTCAGGACAGCTAGAGCTAAACAAACAAACACATTCCCCCTTAAAAAAAAAAAAAACCCTCCAGCATAACAAAAATCGTCAACTTCCTTAAAGTGGAGAACTTACTGTAACATATGGCTCTGTGGGAGGGTAATTTTCCTCTCCTGTGTGGACATTTTCCAGCCCACACCTGCCACAAAACCCTTTTATAAGGTAATGTAGCGGGCTGGAGAGACGGCTCAGCAGTTAGGAGCACTTGCTGCTCTTGCACAGGACCTGCATTCAATTCCCAGGACCCACATGGTAGCTCACAACTGCCTGTAACTCTAGTCCCAAAGGATCTGACGCCCTCTTCTGGTCACCATGGGTACCAGGCATGCAAACGGCACACAGACATACATAACAGGCAAACGCCCATACACATACAATAAAAATAAATCTTAAAAAAAACAAAACAAAACCAACAAGTGTTTAATAAAATGGGATTGAGAAGCTGATCCCTGATACAACAGGCCTCCCCCAGCTTCTGTCATCCGTGTTGGAACCAGACAAAGTTAGCCTTTCTTTTAGGGAAATTAAGCCACATCCCAATCCCGTGGTTTCCATACAAGCCCTCTCAGGCCCAGCTGCTGCGGGCTCTGGACACAGACTTACCTGCTGCTTCTGGCTGCCAGCTCCTCGCGCATCTTTTTAATGTCACCCTTGCATTTCTCGATTTCCACCACTTTAAGTCCTTCCACTGGTGACAAAGAGATACAGACGGGGTCACCGGAAGTAAGCACAGGGATCTAGCCAGGCTGGACCTGGAGGGTTTCAGGAGGATGCTGGCACACGGCAGAGGCTTCCATACCTTCCCATGCTACCGATATCTGGGGCTCCCTCACCTCCCCACCAGCCAAGAAACAGACAGGCAAAGTCAAGGAGGAACAGCGCCAGTCTCAGTCACATTCCCAGGGTCCCAGGTAACTGGAGTGTGCGCCTGCCAGCAAGACGCTAGCCAAGATGTTCCCTTGGAAACGCTGGGCATGCTGTCCAAAGCAGGGTTCTTGAGGAAGAGAAGAAAGTATCTGGGGCTGGAGAGGTGGCTCAACGGTTAAGAGCACGTACTGTTCTTCCAGAAGTCCTGAGTTCAATTCCCAGCAACCGCATGGTGGCTCACAATCATCTATAATGAGATCTGATGCCCTCTTCTGGCAAGCAGGTGTACGTATAGACAGAACACTCAGATATAAATAAATCTAAAAATAAATTGAATAAATGAATTGTCTGTCACTTTCTGACATCTCAGTTTTCCGCAAAAGGACACTGCCCACGATGTCAGCCTGTTTCCCTTTCTCACTGAGCTGGGCTCTCTGAATAACTGCTAAAAAAAAAAAAAACACAATATAATTCTTTCTAAAGGAAAAACAGCGGTTCAGGGACTTGGAGGGTTCCTAACAATGCCTCCCACCCAAGAGGAGGAGCCGAGGCTCTGTTGCATGTACAAAGGCAGCCTTCTGAGCTTTCCAGAACTTTCCGAGGTAGTAGCCGAGCTGGTATAGGACTCCGTAGGGACACTGCATCTTTTGCACAAAGGGACAGGCCAGTTTTGGTTCTGGTGGCTTTCTTCTGGGCCGGAGAGACTTCTGCCTCTCCCATATAAAGCTGGTAGGAGGCCATGCAGACCAAAATGAAGGCCTCGGGCGTCAGTGGCTGGGTTAGGGTGGTGGTAGCCTGGGGACAAGCTAGGAAGCCACTCGTCCTTTGGAGTGGGGTTCTTCATGCTTTCGCGTACCACTGGTACCCAAAGAAGTTGTTTAAAGGCTATGGGACATTCTTCTGAGGACAGCACTCGGGCTTTCCTGGGGTCTCCTGGTGTGGTCAGTTCGATGTGGCCATTGCAGCTTTTTTCAGGCCTGGTTGCATCCTGCAGGCTGAAGGCGTGCCTCTCGAACACAGACGGAATACGCGGTAAATCAACAACCACAGCAAGCTGTGGCTCAATCAACTGATACTCGCAAGGCAGAACACTGCGGCAGGCGAACAGATCCATGGAGAGATACGGCGTAGTGTTCCATGTACCATGCATCCTGTGTAACACGACTGGCTCAAACGTGCAACCCTCCCGTCTTGGTTTGCCAGGGTCCTGGTGGCACAACCGACAGACTTTCTGACACGCTGACCTGCAGAGTTATCTTGCCTTGAAACCTTGGGAAGTGCATGTTGACTTAACGGATTTTTAAAAAAAAATTATGTGAATGCATGTTTTGCCTACATGAACGATGTGCACCACCTAGGTGCACTACCTGAGGAGGCCAGAAGAGGGCGCTAGATCCCCCTGGAACTGGAGTTACAAATGGTTTGTGAGCTGCTATGTGGGTGGGTGCTGGAAATCGAACCCAGGTCCTCGGCAATTGCAGCCAGCGTTCTTAATCTCCGAGCCACCTCTCCAGCTCCAACTTCAGAAGGGGTTTCTGTGGGTTTCTCTACCTTGTTGCCTCCCAGTGAAAAGAGTTAAGAGTGACTTCCTGAGAGAGATGTTTTCACTTTCTTCTACGTTAAGAAGCCTCAGGAGCTGGTGTGTGTGTGTGTGTGTGTGTGTGTCTATGTGTGTGTGTGTGTGTGTGTCTGTGTGTGTGTGTGTCTATGTGTGTGTCTGTGTGTGTGTGTGTCTGTGTGTGTCTGTGTGTATGTATGTGTCTGTGTGTGTGTGTGCGTGCGTGCACACGCGCGTGCTCTTTCCTGGCTGCAGAGCTAAGCCACTCAAAGACAGGGTACAGAGAGCTGCTTTTCAATGATTTTCCTAGGGCTGCTCTGAAGGCTTGCCCCAGGCACACTTCCTGAGTGACATGGAAATTCTGGATTATTTGCATGGCTCCCTTTCCCTGCCCACCTCTGCCCCTGGGGGTCAGCTCTGGCTGTGGCCCACACTGCTATTTAGGTCTTGGTTCAGGTCCAGGGCACAGGTACAAAGGGTGGGTGCAGCAGGGCCTCCCTGTGCCCCCACCATGGCGCACCAGGAAGGAAGTGAATCGCTCCCGGCAGGGCAGGAGGCAAAGGGGCCAGGCTGTTCCACGGTTATGAAATCACCTTTGACCCACCAGTAATCCCAGACTCCTTAAAGGCTAAACATTTACACGGGAAGGGAGAAAAGCGCTGAAAGTCACGGAGGAGGAACGTGCATTTGGTTTAAGGTCAAAGAGCCAGGAAGAAATTCCATTCGCGACAAGATCAGCGCGGTGTGGGGGTTTAGCGGTGGTCACACTAGCTGGAGGTCTTTACCCCGAGAGCTGATGACAGCCAGATGTAGCTGCATGTGTCCACTTGCCCGTGAGAGTATCTGCCCGTGTCTTTATGTACATGCTTGGGCATAGTTGTGTGTCTATATGGAAGTCACTCACGTTGTGTTCCTGGCGGCCTTTCCAGCTACACGGGGTCAGGACCACCTGAGCGGGACAGATTCCCTTGCATCCCATTCAGGAGAAATGTCTGGCTGTAGGCCCCCCCTCAAACTTTCCACCCTTGCACCCTGTCTCCCTGACGACTCCCATTTGCATCTTTAGTATGAGGTGTGGTCTCTGTGGGTTTCTCTCTGAAACTCAGAGTCCCTGGGGATCAGCCTGGGTGACATCTGTGCTAAAGGAGAGGTCTCTGGAGACCGGGAAGGGATCAGGAATGGATGATCCCAGAGCCGGCTGGGTTTCAATGGCAGAGAGCCTGTGTACACAGCTACTCCTGGGGGCACAAGAAGACATGGGGGATGCCAGGAAGTGAGACCTATAGTCGGGGACCTGGGACAGATGAGGCTGCAGAAGAAGAGGGTGGCTCTAGAGGAGGGATCTGCTGTGCGTGGCTGTCACAAGCCTCCCGGTGACTGTGGTTTTATGCATCTGTTGAAGTGGACCGCGCCCTGACAGCAAACTCCTTCCACGGTCCGTGGCTAAAGCCCTTCTCACGTTTAGAGAGCCCAATACGCCACACGCTTCGGCAGGAGGCTAGGCTGGTGTCCCATGATGGATTGAGGACAGTGACTGCTCACTGTAGTGGGTTGACCTGTTTCTTGCGGAGAATGTGTTCCCATCCTTACCCCTAGATCCTGGGAATGCCACTCGGTTTAGACAAAAGACCCTTGGCAGAGATCAGATAGAGAACTTGAGATGGGACCCTCCTTGATTCAAACGGCAGTGTCCTTACAAGAGAGAGATGAGTCTCAGTGCACCTCTCTTCTGTTCAGAGCAACCAAGGTCCATTTCTTGAACCTGCGGTGAGAAGATGCTCCAAGGAGCCGCCCTGCCCCCCACCCCCAGACAGGTGTGCAGGGGCATCGCACGTCTCTGAGGGGGGGTGGCAAGGACTCCGGTCACTGTCCTTCCTTGTCTCACTTGCTGAATGAATGTGAGTCTGAGTCTTCACTAACTTCTCTGTGGCTCCTCATCGCCCTCAGGCAAGACAAGATAGTCTTGAGGACTCAAAGACCCGGCTGGCTGACTTGGGAAAAGCCAAGGCACTTTGAGAAGTATACACAGGACGAAGGGGAAGTGTTTCAACTTATTCTGGCGAGCCAGGTCTTGCACGATAGAATTTTTTTTTTTTCTTGAAGAATGAACAGCAATCAAAAGGCAAGAGACCAAATAAATAAATAAAAATGACATCCACACAATCTTACGAACAGAATTAGCCACATATTCTTCGGGGACGCTTGTCTCTTAATGGCTTCCTGCTTGAATTTTGTTTACTCAGCCCAAGTTAATAAATTAGGTGCGCTTGTATCGCCAGGCTCAGCCTGACAGTGACGGAGAGTCTGGCTGCAGACCATGGAACCGGCAGGCCTGAAAAATGAAAGCATCGATCCATCCATCGATCCTCTCACTACACGTGAGGTGACTTGAAGTCGTTTCCCTCCCTGAATCTGGCTTTTTGGAAAGAGAACAGAGACTGGGCCTGACTCTCTCTTGCTCACAGGTGGAATTTCTGCTTTCCTCCAGCAGTGGTCAGAAACAGATCAAGACGTCACCTACAGCACATATTCCAAACTCTGTAGAAGCAGGCTGCACGGTGACATGAAGAATAGCTCCTCCCCCTCCATGCAGAGAGGCAGAGGTTCTGAGGGGCCAGATGTAGGCCATTTGGGTTTTACTTTGTAGACCAGGTTGGCTTCGAACTCACAGAGATCCGCCTGCCTCTGCCTCCCAAGTGCTGGGATTAAAGGCGGGCGCCACTGACCAGCTCAAGCTGTTCTTTAAAATAGAAATGTGTGCTAGATCTGTCCTTCTCTAGCCTTTGTCAGTTTCAAAGTGGTGCACCAAGAAAAGATGCATTTGCCTTCAGCACTAGCCAGCTCGCTGGTCTAAGAGGCTAATTCTGACGGACATTAAAAGACACAAGCAGAAAACAAACAACAAACAAACAAAAAACTCCACTCACATTCCACCCGTTTCTCCAGCACGGCCAGGTGATTTGCAACTTCCGCTTTCAGCTCGTTGATCTTAAAAGCTCTGGGGGGGGGGAGGAGCAAAAGTGGGAGAAAAGATAAAATGAGATCCAGACCAGCACACTTTTACGGGTCCCTGCCTGAGGTGAGGTCTCCGGGGAGGCTGGGAAGGAAACAGAGATGGCCGGAGACACTTTGAAAGAATGCATAATGTCCTGAGTCTGGTGTCTTTACTACTCTGTGGTGGGCTCTCTGCTCAGACTCAAGGTCTTCCCTCTCATCAAGATGGGTTGACCCAGCCCTGCAGTGTGCCCTGCCCGGCATAGACAGCTACGGGGGGCGGAGGGGTGTGTTCTGTCATGTTCCCCAGTGGTTCAATCATTTGGTTCAAAGTGACAATAGGGTACTATACAGAAATCACTTTGAAAAACTGACCTCACTGATAGAGAATTAGCAGGGTGCTGGCGAATGAAAAGGAAGCCCTCCACCCACACGGCATCTTAGTGGGATATTCTCATTTTTAACAGGGTGGTTTGCAGGCGGCTTCCGAGTCGTGGAAGAATGGAGGATGACAGATTCGCCACCCCCCAGAACTCTACAAGCAGCCACTGGACAGGATTCTGGGGATAAGGTGAAGGTTTGCTAGAATGCGCCGGGCTAGGCTAGTCACAGAAGTTACAGAGGGCTGGCTATGGCTAGGGCCAGCTCCCACAAGTCTACAGAGTGTGTACACGGGGGATACGGTACCTGGAGAACTGCTCTGCCACCTGGGCCAGCACGCCCTGAATGAGTTCTTCTCTTTCTACAAACCAAAGGAGAAAGGTGGATGCAATGCAATCTGGGAGGATGGGTACGGAGACAGGCAGGTCACTGAGGGTGTTACCCAGAAGGATGCGTGGCCTGTCAGTCATGGGTAGCAGGGTCTCCCTGGAGGTAGCTTTTCCCTCTTCTCTGCTTCCTGCTCTTCCTGGTCTTCTGAAGCTCTCCAGGCACAGCTAGATAAGGTGGGCAGGCCTAGGGGCTCTCAAGACAGGTTTCTCAATAGCTTTCTCTTAGTGCTCACTTTATGGGGACAATTACTATGACAGAGTGGGGTCAATGCACTACTGGAGTGAAAACATGGTGTTCTCAGGGTGGGCCTGCAGAGAGGAAACAGACTGGGTGGAGCAGGCCTGGCCTCTTGTTGCCTGTCCTGTAAAACTGGGCTGGGTGGCTGGTTTTACAAGGTTCAGGCCCCCAGCTGATAGTTAACTTGCCTCTGTCCCATTTCCTGACCATCCCAGTGCTGAGACTCATGGGACGGTGTACATGGCCATGACGCGCTCCATCACTGCCGGGACGTCTGTCTGTGCTCGAGAAGGGGCAGACCTTCTTGTCCCAGAGAACCATTCATCCATGGCCCCAAACTCAGACGACAGTGTAAAGGAATTCTCAGACTCTTCTGTACTGGCCTGATGCTTAACTCGCCAGCCAGCAACCAAACAAAGCCAACCAAACCAGCGCAGACAAGAACGTATCTCAACAATTCAGTCTGGCAATGGAACGCAAAGGCTAAGGACACCCCTGTGTTTCTAGCCAGTGCCTGCTTTCTAGCGAACGGTCATGAACAAGCACAAAGGGTATGCACCACAGCATCATTCGGTGAGAACTGGCATAGCCTATCTGTGTGTGGTGGTGGCGGTGGCGGTGGCATGCTATGGCACCCTTACGGAGGTCAGAGAGCAACTTGCCGGAATCAGGTCTCTTCTTCCACCACGTGGGTTTGGGGGACAAAACTAAGGTTTGTCGGGCTTAGCAGCGAACACCTTTAACTGTTGAGCCATCTTGTGGGCCTTAGGATTTGTTAAATTAAATATGATGAATCTGTATTGCAGACTCACGTTCTACTATTGACAATAACTCCAGCTCGGCACACCTGTAAATCCCAGCACTCGGGAGGATGGGGCAGGAGTTAGAGGGTCAGGTGGGCAAGAAGAACAAGTTCGAGATTAGCTTTGAGAGTCTGTCTGAAGAGGAAAGGAGAGGAAGAAAGAAAGAAATATTTAGAAAACATTCATGCCTGGGAGGCGGAGGCAGGAGGATGCCCGGTAAGTAAACGACACGCCAGCCAGGGTAACATAACAGGACCTTGTCTCGAAAAACAAAACAGAACAGAACAAAAACCAAACAGAATAACACCTGTCGTTAGAGTTACAAAGTGTTTTTCGAGGGGCTGAAGAGATCTCTCAGAGATTAAGAACACTGGCTGCTCTTGCGGGGCACCCTGGTTCAACTCCCAGCACCCACAGGGTGGCTCCCAGCCAACCATCTGTAACTCCAGTCCCAGGGGATCCAAGGCCCCTTCTGTCCTCCATGGGCACTGGGCACACACACAGTGCACAGACAGATGTTGGAGTCAAGCTCTCACACACATAAAAACCTAAAAAAACTTTTTTTCCCTCAAATGGTTTTTTTCAAACAGTGACAGAATGGTTCCGTTTTCTTAAACATGTTGGGAGGGAACCTTCTAGAACACCAAGTCGTCGCACCTTTTGCTTGTTCAGAGCCCGTTTTCCTATTTTGTGCCTCCTCGGAGAATCATATACATTGACTGCATAATGAGAAAAAAAGTTTTTGTTTCTTTCCCTTTGCATTTTGGTCACTTGTACTCAGCCCCAGAAACAGGACATCGCTGGCACCCCAGAAGTCTCCTTGGCCTCCCTCAGTCCCCCCTTCCTTCCAAAGCAGATGCCGGTTCAGAAGTTTCCAGCTTCATGGAATGAAGGTGTGCTGGGCGTGACACCCCTTGTCTAGCTCCTGCCACGTTCTACTCATCCGACCGGGTTACAGGGTACCCTGAAGCGGGGACCTGGGATGCCAGTCCATCGTGACCAGGCAAAATGCCACTGAAAACCCCCAAGGTTAGCAGTTCAGTTTTTCAGCCATGCGAGTACTGTTTCAAGAGATGTGGCTGGCTAGGTGACACCGTGCCAGCGCAGACAGATGACGCTGACGTCTCTTAGGGACGTTCTGCGGTTGGTGCTGGATGGGGCATCCGGCTGCGTGAGCCGGGGAGGATTTATTCCAGTTCGGACACTGCACTCCACCTCTGTGTGCCTTCAGCAGGCCGCTGCAACGTTCTCTCCGATGGACATTTAACATGACAGGAGCAGCAGCCTGGTCAACTCTATTTCCGGGCATTTCTGCTCCCTTCCTACCTTTCTTTTGGCAGGATTTTGCTATGTAGCCCAGGCTGGCCTCGAGCTGGGGCTATCTTTATGCTTCAGCTTCCCATGTGCTGGGAGTACAGGCTTCAGCCATGCCTAACGCCTTCCTTCCCCTTCTCTCCCTTTTCCTTCCCCTTCTCCCTCCTTCCTAAAATATATTTGCTGTGTTCATTCACTGTACACAATAAAGGCCGACCTCTTAAGCCTTCGATGCTTCTGCTTCGCTGCCTGTCGGAAATCCTTCTGGCGTCATGTGACCTGACACCGGCTGTGAGTTCACGCTGAGTGGGGACTCCAGAGCAGGTTCAGTCACCCCAAACCCAGGGTCCGGTTATCGGCCTCCCAACTACTCAGATGAGATGTCTGCCTTACACCACTTTCTCGGGGTGACCACCTCCCTACGGACAGACAGACACAGCCTGACTCACCCTACTGCCCCACACCCTGCAAAGCCGAGTAGCCCTGTGCCCCGTAACAGTTCACCACCACCGTGACCTCTCAGAACTCAGGCCTGCTTGCTTTAAATTGCCAATTAAAACTCCCCACGAGGAGGAACCTCCTAGGGTAATTCTCAGGACATAATAAAGACATTAACCTGCGGGTCATCGGGCCATTGTCTGCCTTGGTCCTTCTGTGTGGCTTATGAGCACCTGCCTAACCCCAGACCTCCAGTAATAGCGTCTTTATTCCAAGCTTATTTCAACCCTAATCACTCAAAGGGTGCTCTCTCCTGAGATCCGAAACTACAACACTTTTAAGTAAGTGGGCGGACATAACCTGTGACCGCCTGGCTTCATATCCTATAAGAAGAAAAGTCGCTTTTTTTCTTTTTTCTGGTTTTTCGAGACAGGGTTTCTCTGTTGTAACTCTGGCTGTCCTGGAACTCACTCTGTAGACCAGGCTAGCCTCGAACTCTGAGATCCTCCTGCCTCTGCCTCCCGAGTGCTGGGATTAAAGGCGTGCACCCCCCGCAGCCTGGCCACAATCTCTTTGGTAGAAATAGATAGTATTATTCTACAGGTGAAAAGCTAGTGCAAAATGAGTGGCCCATAGCTGTAAACCCTAACGCACAGGGTTAAGGCCCGCAGAGTGCCAGGGAGGGCAGGAGTTCCTAGACACGACCGCCCGAACGCACAGGGGAAATCGCTGAGCCGCTCCATCAAAACTAATCATTGCTGAAGGAAGGATGGTGTTAAGATGAAGAGACAGCCTGAAGGCACACTCAAGGCAGTATCCCGTGTGCGTGCGTGCGTGCGTGCGTGCGTTTTAAGAGAGATGGAGCTGGGTGGGTGTCTGGGGATCCGGAAGGAGCTGGTGGAGGGCCAAGAATAAGATCAAGATAAATTTTATGAAAAAAAATTCAAAGATAATTAAAGAACTTAAGTCACGCGCTCCCCGGAAGAGGAAAAGACAAGCGGTTAGCTCAGGAGGGAATATTTGTGAACGGCGTACCTGACAAGGATTTCAGCAGCGTGTGCGTGAAAGGCTGTCAGAACTCAACAGCAGGAAACAACGCCACTCAGTTTGAAAACAGGCAAGAGGTGACACGTTACTGACGGCGGCGTGCAGATGGGTGTGAGCGTGGGAACGATGGGGCACCCACAGTCCCCCAGGCAAACACAAATCTAAATGCTTATCCGGTGATCTCAGATTAATGACTGACAGGGGTGGAGGAGGAGGGGCGAGTTCAGAAGAGAAGTGATTACTAAAGCAGGGGTGTGTGTGCCTGTGTGTGTGTGTGTGTGTGCACGCGCGGGCGAGGGTGCCGTGCACCTGGGTGTGCCCGTGTCCATAGCTGGCTGGGTCACTGTGCTACAGTTGTGCAAGGGGAGCTGGGAGAGATAGGTTGGCTGCCTCTCCATCTGCCCTCGTGAGCGTCTGAATCCGGACTGACCTCCAAGCCAGTTCAGAACGGAGTAAGGAAGGAAGGGCTGGAGAGACGGATGGCTCGGAGATAAAGAGCACTCGGTCTGGAATCTGCTTCCCGGCCCCTACACGGTAGCTCACAACTACAGTAACACCAGTTCGGGGTGTGTGTGTGTGTGTGGGTGTGTGTGTGTGTGTGTGTCTGATTTGCCTCCATGGGTGTAAGGCACACACGTGGCACACAGACGTGTGCACAGATGCAGGCAACAGCTGTACACATAAACTAAGAACAAAAAACTTAAAAGAGTTGAGGAAGAAGTTCTCCTTTGGATTTGGGGATGTAATCCCTTGGGTCTCAGGGAAGTTTTATGCTTGAATTTAATTCTCGGGAGAAGCAGTGCCCAGGCAGACACTGGTATTCCCGTCGACGTTACAGCTAAACCTAGTACGACCCATGCCAACGTCTCTATGGTTCGACTTACCCACGGGGGCTTCACTCTGCACAGTACACCCAACTTAGCACAAAGAGCTCACCGGAGCTTTTATGAAGTGTGCAAAGAGTGAATTCTTCTCCAGGAGAAAAAACAAAAATAGATTCTGTGTAGCACGGCCTGCCACCCACAAGCCCATAAACACAGCCCTCATCCGGGAGTGGCGTCCACCGTCACGGGATTCCTGCGTCGGTACTGTTTCCTCCTGGTGGACTACAGGACTTGAAAGCAGGCAGGGAGCATGTGCAGAATCCTCAGGGCACCGTGTGGCCTGTGGCAAATGTCACTGCCTCCGCTCCTGGCAGGGGCTACCTCACTTTCCCGGGGTCACTAAGGATGGCTGACAGCCAAGGTTTGCCCTTGCCCCGACATCTCTGTACTTCCCTGATGTGTTACAATCTCTGGGATGCTCAGGAAAGCCCCCTTCAACCTGGGCAGCCCGGGTCTGCCCGCCATGTCTTCGAAGAGCTCTTTTCCACTCTTGATCACACCCTCCAGTCCCCTCCACCCAGCCCCTTCTGCTTCCCTAATAATCCTTTCTGTTACCGCCCTGCCATCTTTTGAAAAGATTCTTTTTGTTTCCACATGGGAGAATAAGCATGCATTATCTGTCTTCATCTCCTCGGGGAGCCTAAAACCCCTGGATTTGGGGATAACAGTTTCCAATTGCCAAGTGTTTGTCATTCTCAACCTGGTGGCAAAGCCACTACTATAGATAACACACCTATGGCTACTTCCTAGGCCACAGGGCATCTTGAGTCTAAGTGTGCGCAAGCCATTTTGTTTTGAAGTTGTCTTAGTAGTTCTGAGAAAAGCCAGCAGTAGCCAAGGATACTTGTCATAGCTGCAGGCAACTGTCATCTCTTTGGGGTCCCTCTGAACCTCGAGGTTCTAAGCACAGGAGAGAAGGAGGGAGTCTGAGGGGAGAAGTCAGCTTAACTGGTACTGACCCATGCAGCCAGGATCTGTAGGAGAGCAAGCTGACATTCACAGGCAATTTGTTTTCTAGGGAAACTTCAGGAGCGGAGCAGCACGCTATGCAGAGTCCCCGCTGGCCCACACTCCTTCGGGTGCAGGAGAGCTAGTGGGAGCCCACCAGGGAGGACCCCCTGGTACTGACTGCAGCAAAGGCAGGTGCCTTGTATATTCCAAAGAGTAGCTTCCTCCAGGCTGAGGAGGCTTGTGCGCAGCCTCAGCAGGCCGGGTGGCTTCTTGCCTGTTGATGCCTTAGCTCCTGCAGGCTGCTGTGCCTACAGCTGCTGGGAGCTGGGGACAGTACAGGACAACCTGAGAGGGCCAGCAGGGGTCCAGCTACAAGAGTGTTAGGAAGGCACAGTAGTCTCACACTGCTGATTTGGGAGCAGAGGGACCCCAGTTCCTTCCTGCTTAGCTAGAACAGGGGTCTGGAATAAGCCAAAGCTCTGCCAATTCTGGGGGGAGCTCCTGGGGTGTCGGCTCGAGGTTCCTAGACAGAATCCAGCTGGCAGGTACACAGGTGCGAGTGGAATAGGTGCAGACCATGGCAGAGTCTGAAGTCTGACTCCGACTTGGTTATAGGAGACGTTCAAGGAACCTGCCCCTGCCTCGCCCTCTTCTTCCGGGAATTGTTTGTGTTTCAGACAGTTCCTGACCCTGCCCAGGACTTCTGTCATTCGGTGGCAGAAGGACACAAGGATTTGGTTAAAGGGACAGGGCAGGAAAGCTTGTAATCCTCTTGCAAGGAGCAATTGCAGGCTGCAAGCTGCCCGAGCCAGCAGGCTTAAAATTCTTTGTATACTGCACTGAGTGGGACAACAGCCCTGAGTAGGACAACAGCTGCATCGGTTTTTCGGGGGCTGGTTTGGACATACCCTCTCTTCCCTATCCCAGTCTCCTGCGTGGAGGTGGAAGGTGCGTACCTACATCTAGCCGCCTTAGAAACAGCGTTAAAAGCCGCAGGGAACCTAAGAGTGGCGACATATACCTGTAATCCTACAACCAGGGAGGCTGAGGCAGGAGGATGGTGGACGGGAGGCCAGCCTGGGTCCTTTCCAAAACAGAGGAGAACGGACACACTGCAGAGCCTCACCCTGCAGCCAGCGGTGGCTCCAGACTCCACTGGGCTTGCTACCCCGAGCCATGGGCCACAGCCCCAACCTAAAGTAGCCAATGGGGTTCTGGGCATTCTCCGGGCTACACAGGCTCTTCAGAAACTTCCCAAGGCTCTGACAAACCGAAACCAAAACTAAGCAAAACCCTAAACAACGACAATGAAGTTTCTACCCCTTTCGTTGGGGGCGGTGGCCGCTGCGGCCCCGACCGTTAGACTCAGAGGCAATCCTCCCAGAGGCTCTGAAGACAACAGAAGATGCAGCTGCTATTTCCCCTCTCAGCACCCCCCACCCTCCCCCCCCCACACAACAGAGAGAGCAGAGCACTGGCTGACTGACTGACTGACACTCTGCCCTTTCCCCGGGAACCAAGAGGATCCAGACTTACCTCCCGCCTCACTTTTGCTCTTTCCCAGACCTTGCAGCCGCCCTCCAACCAGCCTGCCTTCAAAACAGCCTGCAGGGATGTTCTAAGGCTGGGAGGGTCATTGGACACTCTTTGTTTATGGGTACCATAAAACTGACATTCAGAAGGAGGGAGGAAAAGAGGGGGTTGCACACTTCCTTTATGGCCCAGGAGGACAATAAAGTTATATGATTAACAGTGACCTTGCCTGGCGCTTCTTAAAGTCACAGGTTCTCTGGGTTGTCCTGATGGGAAATCACACACTCTCTTGGCAGCTGGAAGGACTGGTGGGCGGGCACTTCAGTAATAAGCAAGCAAAGGCGCCAAGGACCCCGAGGTCCAAGGGCCAAACTGCAGTGTCTGGCAACTGCCTTGCTGGTTCGGTTCCACTGGGTGTCGGGGCGTGGGTGGGGGTGTCTGTCAGGCCTGCACGGTCTGCCTGATTTCAGGTGCATAGCGCACTATCGGTCCCCGCTCCCATTCAGTAAGCATAGAGGTGTAACACAGAGGCTGCATCCATCACCGATAATGCCAGAAGCCACCAAGCCTCCTGCAGCAGGTAGCTTAGGGTGAGTGCTGACACACGCAGACGAGACATGGCAGATGACGTCGAAGGGTCGTGGAAAGGCAGAGAGAGGATCTCAACTGCACCACAGCAAGAGAAAGCAGTCAGTCTGAAAGGCTGTGCTCCGCACCCCAGAGAAGGAAAAACCATGGATACAGGGAAGAGAGACGTGGGAAGAAAACAGTGGAAACAGACTCCTGCCCCCTGCAATGCTGGCCAGGCTGGCTTGGAACCTCACAGGCATCTCAACCACCCTCCGGCCTCAGCCCCCTCAGTAGCGGGGACTACAGGTGCCTTATCACGCTTCTGGGAGCCTAGGAGATTAAAGCTGCTCCTCAGGAGACCGCACCTGCGCCCGGGGATGGGGATTCGAGGGGAGGGGATGGGACACATTGCATCACCCATTTACAAGGACCAACGACAGTGCAAAGTCAAGAGTGTCCAGAGGCGAACTGTGGACTCTGGTGAGCGTCATCGAGCGTGTGTGGGGAGGGAGTGGGTAGGAGCTCTGTGCTTTTCATTAGACTCTGCCGTCCATCTAAAAGTATCACATCTATTGGGCACCGCTTAGGGTAGCAGCTGAGAGCGGGGCTGAAGGCCGGCTGAACTGCAGGGAGCAGGAGGGAGACGGAGACGGGATGTGGATGCACGTGTCCAGCCAACACGAGCAGCGGCAGCAGAGGAAAAAGAACAAAACCCGAGATCAGCAAAAACCAGGAGCCCTCAGGGTCAGCAAGGAATGGTTAAGCGGGGAGCAGGGTATTGTAGACAGGAGGGAGGGCACAGCCAGAGGCGTCTGGGAGAGCCCAGAGCAGGGAGAGAAAGCAGTAGACTGAACAGGGCCAGCACGAGGGCAGAGGGGCACGAGAGAAAGGCAAAGAGAGCGAGGGCGAAGGAGAGGACCAGCATAGCTGAGATAGCAGGGTTATAAGGAGAACCGAGTAGCCAGGAGGGAGGTCCGTGAGCTGAAGGAGTTTAGGGTGGGGGCGGGGTGAGAAGAGCCAGGAGGTCAGCATGGACTCTGAAATGTGCAACAGGGACTTGTGATACTGAGGGAGCCTGGAGGCCAGCAAGTGCCAGTAGCCACCACAGGTAGCCATGGGTCCCTTCTGCCAGTGATACAGGAAATAAACGGTTTCTTTGGGACAGGGCAACCAGCTTCACAAATTCCTGAAAAATTCTGGCAGAATATACGGAGAAACGGAGGTTCCTCTGCATTTGACAAGAGTCAACCCTAGCCTCTTCGGTAAATTAAATTAAATGGGAATAAATGATACCAAGGCTACATAAAAACTTCCCCCCACCCAGACTGCAATGCACGCCAGGTGTGGTGGCGCACACCTTTGATCCCAGCACTAGGGAGGCAGAGGCAGGGGAATCTCTGAGTTCGAGGCCAGCCTGGTCTACAGCGTGAGTTTCAGGAAAGCCAGAGAGTTACAACAGAGAGACCCTGTCTCGAAAAACAAAAACAAAAATTTGTATTATTTTGATGAGCGCTTTGCCTCCACGTATGTCTGCCCACCCAGTGCATGCAGTACCGCCAGGGGCCAGAAGAGGGCATTGGATTCCCTGGGACTGGAGTTAAAGGCGGTAGTGAGCTGTCCCGTGGGTGCTGGGAATTGTACCCAGGTCCTCTGGAAGAGCAGCCAGTGCTCCTAACCACTGAGCTGTCCCTCCAGCCCCATCAAGAAAGATTTTAAGAGGCAAAAGGATCGGAAGGCAGGAACTCAAACCGTGTTCTCCCAGCACACGACCGTGTCCGTGGCAAGTCCTAGACTTTCACCACAAAACAGCAGCATTCACAAGACAATGCCAACACACACACATTCTCATCGGAGGTGCGGCCAATTAGAAATCTAAAAATCATTTATAGTAAAACTGGGGGTGGGGGGGCAGAAAATGTTTAGGAATAAATATTAAAACGAGATATGCAAAATGCATGCCTTGAGAAACTTGGCTGTCTTGTGTTCATGGATGAGAAGCCTCAACAGGGTAGAGAGAGATGCCGGTGTCCCCCAAATCTGCACTGAATGTCGACAGTCCTCATGATCAGTGCCACGGAAGATTCCTTCTTCTTACATTTTTTTTTAAAATTGACAATGGAGAAAATTATCCAGTTACCTAAGTCAACCCAAAAGGAAGACAAACGTATGAGATTCCCCATGCCTGGTGTTGAGAGCCAGTGATGGCAGATGGGAAAAAAGCGGAGGTGAGGTCATGCTTCTGAGCGAGCTTCACAGGGAGGACAGGCAGTCTGGGTAGGAGAGCACAGGGCGGAGCACAGAAGAGGCCACACGTGGGGCCTTGAAGGCGGAGACAGCTGCCAATCATAGCAGGGTGGAGGGCCTAGGGCGAGCAAAGCAATCTTCAGCTCCCGGAGACAAAGAAAATTGTTTACTTTTGCAGAGTTCCAGGCGGTGGCAGGAAGTTCCCCACCTCCCTGGCTTAGTCACCGAGCCAAGGAACAGGGTGGCAGGTCTGTAAAGTTACAGCCACAAGGGAAGAGGGGCTGGGCTTGTTTTGCCCGGGAAGATCAGAGTGCTCTAACCATTCCCAGGAGGGGGCCTGCCTGTCCTTTCCCAGGGAGGGATGGGATGGATATTTCCCCCAGGCTACCACACCTGAGTCTTAAAGCTCCAGGTCCATGCTCTAAGGTCAGGGCAGACAGAGAACAGAATCCAGAGCAAGCACAGAGCTGAGTCTGGAAGGAGATTTGTGCTGAGTGGCAATCTGCTCCCATAAAGGTACCCACGGGTCCGGAGCAAGGGCAGCCTCTCGCTCCCGGCGAGTCTGGCTGCCTTGGCCCAGGCGTACTCAGGGAGCAGTAAGGATGGGTGGTGACCCCTACATAAATCGATTTGAAATCCTTCACAGTTTAAGACAAAAGCTGAGACGACCTACACCTTCTGAAAACGCGTCCTGAGCTGAGCGGTTGGCAGCGCACGCCTTTGATCCCAGCACTCGGGAGGCAGAGGCGGGTAGGTCTCTGTGAGTTCAGGGCCAGCCTGGTCTACAGAGTGTGTTCCAGGACAGCCGGAGCTAGACAGAGAAACTCTGTCCAGTAAAACAAAACAAAACAACCCCCCCCCAAAAAAAAGAAAACAAAACAAAGAGCATGTACTGGTAATGCATCCTGGGAGAAGACGAAGGAAGTACTAAACACAGGTGTCATCAAATCAGCCACCGCTGCTCCTCGGGTGACCTCATTCAGAGCCAGGGGAGGATGGAACATACAACCCAGGACCTGAGAAAAAGAGCTACCAGCCAGGTGACAGCGTTTCCTACAGCAAGCCGTAATTAAACAACACAAGGCAATTTAGAGGGTGGCCAGAATGCTCAGAACACATTCCGCATAGTAAACATTCAAACGACCAGCAAATATAGAAAAACACTCAAACCACCAAGTAGCCTGGGGAAAAAACGGATGGAAACCGCACTGAGATGCGATGGATCTCACGCCTCCTTGAGTGTTTCAAAGTTTGAGATTTACAAGCTGGTGTCGGGGGCGGCTGTAAAACGTGATCACGCCACTGTGGTAACTGGAACTGAGCTGCGTCTGCCCACAGCGCTCACCTCCTCATGAGCGCACCTCCCTTCTTTGCCTTGGTCCCGCCTCCCTCCAAGGACTGCCTGAGATCATCGCAGATATCCTAGGAGAGCCTAGCTCCGTGTCCAGTGAGGTTAACTCACACGTGAGCCACACTGGTGCTCCCAGGGTGTACCCAGGATACAATGTCGGCAAGCGTGTCCACAGTAAGACCTTCACAGTGACCATAACGGCTGAGCCCCACATCAGATGTGACCCCCGTGTCCACCCACAGGGGCTTAGAGAGTACGCGTGCTCAGCGGCGGCACAGAAGTGGTCAAAGGCCTGTGTATCTGGAAACTATGACACTGAGCCAGAGAGTCCAGACATCAAAGCTGGCACATAGTAGGACTCTACACCGTGGAACTGGCAATGCCATCTGGTGAATCTGGTGACGTGGGCAGAGTGGTATACTCTTTTGTTTGCTTGGTTGGTTTTGTTTTGTTTTGTTTTTTCTGAGACAGGGTTTCTCTATTGTAACTCTGGCTGTCCTGGAACTCACTGTGTAGACCAGGCTGGCCTCAAACTCACAGAGATCCGCCTGCCTCTGCCTCCCGAGTGCTGGGACTAAAGGCGTGGCCACCACCGCTGAGATGGTGTATTCTTACGGGTGTGTGTGGGTTGACTAGAAAGCTTTTGAGGTTGATGAAAATCTCTGCCTTGACTGGGGTGATGACTTCATCAAATCCCTCACAGGGCACCCTTTGGAACTGCACATTCAGGGGAGATCTGGCTGGATGCTGTGTTCTGCTGGAATGCAGAGGCACAGAGGGCGGGCGGGTGGACCACGGGTGGCCCTGGAGCCCTGAAGCCCTCATCACTATTCAGATGCTGTTGCTGTTTTTACCCGAAAGAAACCCTGCCCTCCTCAGGACACACACCGGAGGCCTCTGCCCACAGCTTGCCACCTCGCAGCTGGCAGTGGCGCGCTGCCGCCCTGGCTGGCTGGACCACCCCAAGGAGAAGCGTGAGCTTGCAATTCCAGGAGCAGTTATTTTGCATTTTATACTCTGCACCCTATTTGTTCTTAAAAAATAATGCAGGCGAGGATGACTAAGGCCGTGCTTACGACACCTGAAAGCCTTAACGCTTTGCACTGAAACTGCACTAAATATAGAAAAATATTAAGAAGCATTATTATGGCTCAAAAACAGCACATCTGCGCTCCAAATCCTGAGCAGTAACTCGGCTTCCCAGCAAAATCAGAGCCCACACTACTTGTGTCAGTGTGGCCCCGAGGCAGGGTCCCGGCTCCATTAAAATCGAGCAGTTCTGTTGAGACAAGGCTTTGCCCACTGGACAATGCCCTCGAGGTCCCTTTAAATGATAGCTGCTGTTTATTGAGCGTTCCTAAGTGGCAGGCTCTCGTTAAGCGGTTTTGCATAAATTCCATCATTCACCCTCCGAAGAACCCCGGGAGGTGTCTATTTTAATTCCTAGTCTGCACAGGAAGTGGAAGCTCAGGGGGTGAAGTAGTTTTCCTCAGGCCGCTTCTCTCCCAGCTGGCAGATGAACGCAGCTTTGGAAAAGCCCTTTTTACTCCTGAACTCCTATTTTCAAGCCCTAAGCTCTAGGTCTGGGCTCCGCAAGTGATCTGCAGAGGCAGCTCGGGAGGTTATCCCGGAAGTCCTTCAAGGGCTGAGCACCCCTCCCCCCCGCCCCGCCCCAGGCACGTTCATGAGGAAGTGTGACCACTGCGGGCAGATGAAGACCAGGGCTCTGGGCTCCCTTTGGGCATCTGCGCTGGGGACATCAGAAGACTGTGGGACAGCAGTCTGGGCTGGTGGCTCTCCATCATTCCTGGTCTTCCCTGAACAGAGGAAGTCCTCAGGCAGGGAACACAGAACTGGAGAAGGTGTGAGACCAAAACAGGAACAATATACCTTGTTCATGTACCAAGTTAAGGTTTCTGTTTGTAGTTAAAAATGAGTTCCTGTCTGTCCTGCGTTAAGTCTCATACCTCGCTTTAAGGAAACCCATAGTTAGTAATATAAAATATAGTGTGTGTGTGTGTGTGTGTGTATATATGTATATATATTTAGTATATATGTAGTATATATATATACATAAATATATATATAAATGTATACTATATTATTATAGTAATATGGTTAGTAATATAAAAACAAAACAGCTTTCTACTTAGGAGGCCTGAGAAACTTCTTACAGTAAAAATATTCATGCTACAAGAAATTAGAATCCATATCTTGCTCTCACATCTACTGCCAGGACCGAATGACAGTTTCCATAAGGAGCTGCCTCCGGCAGAAGATTGGCTAAAGCAACTAGCGCTCGCAAGACCTCACACCGCAGACAAGAATGAGACCCGGACACACTGCCACACACAACACTTGCTCAAAATTCACCCTGTTGCACCAATCTTCCCCAAGACTGAATTAAATTTAACAAAGGTATACCTCATGGCATACCCAAAGATCAACCCCAAATCCATCACATGGGCTTAGATACAGCTTGGTGGCAGGAGGCTTGCCTAGCATGCACAAGGCCCTGGGTTCGATACCACACTGCAGAAAAACAAAACAATAGAAACAAAGCAAGCAAGCAAGCGAACAAACCAATCAACCCACAGAGACCTAAATATACAAACGAAAACTATAAAACTTGTAGAAAAAAAATATGTGAGAAAACTTCCCCGCCATGGATGCGCTAGATAGAAGGCATAAAACACTAGTCAAAATAAGTAAGTAAAATCAGGACAGCTCAGCATTAAGAGGGTCCTGGTTCGGTTCCCAGCAATCACATGGCGGTTCATAACCCTCTTTAACGCTACTTCCAGAGGCTGTGCTATATGTCGCCCTCTTCTGGCCCCTGAGGGCATTGCATGTACACGGTACATAAACATACGCGCCTTTTCAGAATTTAAAACCTTTAGGGGTGCATGCCTCCTGTACCCCCCAGCACTGCGGAAGTGAAGAAAGTAAGTCCAAGACCATTGTGAATGGTCACAGTGAGACCCTGATTCAAAAGACCAAGATCTGGGAATGCGGTTGGTTCATTTGCTTGCTTAGCCTGCTAGCTTAGTGCCTGGGTTTGACTCCTGGCCCCGAAAGCAACAACAAGAACGATAAACAAACTTCGACCACTGGAATCTACTGATGAGGGAACAGAGGAGCTCATTGGACGGCAGGAAGCACTGGTTGTGTTTCTGACAGAGGGTGAGCATTGACCTTCAAGTTGACAGGACCTAGAATCACCTGGTAGATCCATCTCCTGAGTACACTGAGAACCATTCTCTACCAGGAGATTCTGTGCCCTGGAGATGCTGAGCTGAGCTGGTAAGCATGCATTCAGCATTCCCTGCCTGACTGGATGCCACGTGACGTGACTGTTTCAAGCTGCTTTGACTTCCCCACCCAGGACAGACTGTGGAGTCTTGAACTGTGAGCTGAAATGAACCCTTTCTCCCTCGGTGGCTTTTGTCAAGGGTATTTTATCTCGGCACTAGGAACAAACACTAAGACGGTGTGAATCTTCAGTGCAACTAAGTGTTACCAAAGAGCTGATGAGAGATGTCATACGTCTAAAACGGATACCTCAAAGACACGGCCAGTAATCCTTAGGGAATCACAGATTAAAGCCAGAGCATACCCCACAGCCATCAGAGTGACTAGAACTCAAAATGCCATCAGTACAGAGTGCAGGGTGGGGTGGGGTCAGCTGAAGCAGGGATGGGGTGGGGGTCCAAGATGGCACAGCCACTCCAGAGAAGGGAAGCAGCAGGTTTTGATGGCGTTAAACTTATACTTAACCCTGCGACCCCACGGTCCCACTCAAGCCCCACCCCTCTACACTCTTTAACCCACAGCATAAAAAACGACCCAGGTGACCGGCCAGAAATGAATGAGAAACACACGGTGCTGGGTGACAGTTAGCAACTAGCGGGCACAACGTCGGGGGCTCACAGCACCCGTGGGTCTCGGAAGCATCACGCTGAGTTCCTTCCTGGGACATTTTTCCCACGTGAAACTCTGGAAGGGAGCTGAGGAGATGGCCCTGTTGGTTAAGTGCTTGCTGTGTAAGCATGAGACCCTAAGTCTGGTTCCCAGAACCCACATAAAGCGCTGGGCATAAAGGTGGCACACACACGTGATCCAGGGCTGGAGAGGCAGAGGCAGGAGGGTCTCTAGGTCACTGGCCAGCATCCTAGCCTGGTCAGCGAGACCCAGGACAGCGAGAGACCCTGTCTCAAAGAGCAAGACCGATGCTCCTGAGGACCGACCCCGGCCGGAGTTCGATCTCTGGTCTCCGTATGCATGCACATAATCATGAATCAGGAACATTTGCACCCCTTGCCCTAACACAGTGGTTCTCAACCTTCCCAATACTGCGACCCTTTAATACAACTCCTCATGTTGTGGTGACCCCAACCATAAAATTATTTTCGTTGCTACTTCATAACTGTAATTTTGCTACTGTTATGAATCGTGATGTAAATATCTGATATGCGGACGGCCTTTGGCGACCCCTGCGAAAGGGTCATTCGATCCCCAAAAGGGTTGCGACCCACAGGTTGAGAACCGCTGCCCTAACACCTCATAAATGCTGGCAAACACATCTACTGAATAGTGTCCAGAAGTCCAGTGTCCAGCTGCTGACTGAGGTAGCAGAGCGAGCCACACAAGAGAATGTTCACAGGAACCTCGACTTCAGCAGTGGGGGGTGACAGACGGGGGGGGGGTGACGACTGCGTGCAGATTCTTCAAAACACCTCCAGGTGCGCACTTAAATGGGAGCATTTTGCTATGCATAAATCACATACTATTAGAAGTGATTTTTAAAGACCCAAAAAGGAAACAGGATTCTTACAAAATCCCATGCCTGGCTAAAGCACTCTGGGAAAGTAGGTGGGTGGGTGGGAGACCTGACGTTGCAGCTCACGGGAATGGAGATGGGGGGGGGGTCTGGAAACCGAGGTAGAACGAGGTACGACAAAACCAACGTCTAACGCGTCCTCTGGGTCAGGGTGGGAACTCAGAGGGCGGGCCACCTGGGCAAGGGCACGAGGTTTCATTCATTCTGCAGTGGGAGGAGGCTGCAGGATCCAACACCTAAGCAACATGCATTCCGTCACAAGGCTGGACAACCACCCCTCCCCCCATTATTTAAAGTATGATAACAGGGCCTTACCAGACAGTTGCTTGACAGCCACAGGCCTCACCTTGTAGGGAGTTCTGCAAGAGAAGAGAGCGGCGCAGTGAGAGGCTGCCAGAGGCGGCCGGCTGTTACCAACGATAAGCGTTCCCTAGGGAGAATAACAATTCTATAGACGAAGCTTGGCGACTCGCTTTCGTTTTCTGTCGTGGTGCCGGAGGTGCACCCCGGACTCTGTGCATCCTAAGCTCAGGCTCTGCCACCAAGCTACACCTCAACACCCCTACCCCCAAACCTGGCTGGCCTGAGCCTCTCATTCCAGATGCATCTGACTTTTAAAACGATATCGTTCGACTGAAGTTCCTTTATAATGTCCGTATTTGACTAATGAAGCACATTTCTGTGGTCGATATAACTGAGAACCAAACACACAAATACCAGAGGACTCTGACATTCTCCCCCACCTTCATCCCCACAGCTAGGGGACAGACTGAGGCCAGAGACCAGGGCCCACGCTCTGAGCCACGCTCCATGCCTGAGGGGGAACTAAGCCCGTGCTGGGTGGATGGAATGAGCTCTCCTTGAGAGTTGGGGGGCGTGGCCTCCTTTCTGTTTCCTTTCCCCACCCTGCTGTATCCTAGCCTCTCTCTGGCTCTCCTGCAAGCGCAGGTGGGTAGAGGTGTGAGAGGGTGTGTGTGTGTGTGGGGGGGGCTTCTTCTCCCCGTCCCAGGAGCCAAGAGTGCTCTCCCTGCCTTCTCTCTTTCTGTGACGACAGAGAGGGGTCCAGGAGGTGGCTCAGGTGCGATGGATACTGAGTAAGAAAGAGCAAGGTGTCTTCCAGGCAAGAGACTCTGGACACGCCACAAGGACACACATCCAGGCTTACGGGGATCCTTCTGTGGCTACGGTGTCCGCCTGCAGAGGGGCCCCAACTCTCCCTTCAAGCTGTTCTGGCAATCAAGAGCCCAGAGGGTGATATTCGGTGGGCTCTATGAAGCTAAGGGATGAGAGCCGGCAAGCAGATGCCACTAGGCCAGAGATGAGAAGAGAGCCTGGACGGGGACTGCCAGACACTCAAACCACAGGCAGAGCGTCCTGGTGACATCTCACGGCCTCTTGATTAGTCCTGGCTCCGGGTTCCTAAATCCTCTTAGCTCAGCTCTGTAAGAGCTGGTGACATATCTTTCCGGGACTGGATAGACTCTCCGCTCCGTCCGAATTGAGTTACAGCTTCCTCGTTCCCTTCCTCGATGCTGTTGATATAATGTAATGACATAACCCCTTCCCCCTCCGGGGGCGCTAAGCAGCCTTGGACTTTGCTTGGCGTGTCTGTTCTGTAATCTGACTGCCTGGGCCCTGGTCCTCCTCGATGATGCCCGGGAGGCAGCAGCCTGACGCCAGATGGGCATCCGGGAGGCATGCGTGCCTGCCGAGCAGAGGTTTGGCTGCATGGCCCTCCTCGCTGGCACCCGGTTGCTCTACCCAGCAGAAGAGCCGCACATCTCGCAACTTGGCAAAAATCGGAAACCGAAGATGTGTTGTGCGGTGTCAGTTCTGGCCCTCTCCATTCTCCATATGCAGCGCCACGTGCCCCAAACACCTCACTCCACACCATCTGTTCCCCTTCCCCGGCGACACTCAAAGGGCAGGGTCCAAGAGGCAGTGTCCGCCGAGAGCCGGACGCTCCCCAGTCAGAGAATGGAGCCAGATGGGAAAGGGACCCCGAGGGCCAACCTGTAGCTCTATTCTGGCCAGGCTCACCACGTCTGTTCTCTCTTATTCACCCCGAGGAGCAGGCTGCTCATCACATCTCGCCAGCTCCAAATGAGAGTAGAAGCCGACCGGCCTTCCATCTTGCCGCTGTGACTTGGGGTTTGAAACAGAGAAACGGACGGAAAGCACAGAGCTATGGGAGACGGAGGCGGACACCCCTCTGACCAGGATGGAGGTGGCCGGTCAGAAGCCTCCAAGGCCTGGGGAGTCGTGGATAGGAGACAGGAAGGCTCCGAGTGGCTGGATGAGACCTGCCACCGACAGCCAAGTCCCTCCCACCAGTGGGAGGAAGGGGTAGGAGGTGACCACCGCCAAGCTGGACGGCTGTGCGGCCTTCAGAGGTGGGGAAGGTTAAAAATGTAGACATGAGTGATCAGGCATACAGCAGATGTGGTCACCTGGAATGGCGGGTGAGGGTGTCACACAGATCAGAGAGTCTATCCCGACTCTCTAACAGTGGTACCAGCAGGGCTCAGAGGGCAGAACTTTCTGGCCACACACAGGCCCATGTCTAGGTCCAGAGTGGTTTCAGAGGTTCCTGTCAGTGGGTGGTTCTCACCCCAGGCTGCACTCTAGAACCCTTTAACAGACCTTTACAAAGACCTGGATCAAGCCGGGCAGTGGTGGCACACACCTCTAATCCCAGCACTTGGGAGACAGAGGCAGGCGGCTCTCTGTGAGTTCAAGGCCAGCCTGGTCTACGGAGTGAGTTCCAGGACAGCCAGAGCTACAACAGAGAAACCCTGTCTCGAAAAAAACCAAAGCGGGGGTGTGAGTGGGGTAGGGGGGAAACAAAGACCTGGATCCCTAGATCAATAGCTCTTAGAGGGGCCCATGAGGCAACCAGGTCTCTTTAAAAGATCTCGCTAATTTTAATGCGCAGCAGGGGCTGAAAGCCACTGCTCGGCTGACCTGGTTTATACTGAGCTGCTAGCGTGGGTGAGTGGATGCGTGTCTTCATGACAGACAGGCACGTGCCTCTAGGTCAGGCACCCCCACAGAGCCCGGGATGGGAATTTCCAGGCCTCCGATCTGTATGTAGACCTGAGGTCAGGAAGGAGCAACAAGGCTGCCTTGTGCCTGAGTGCTCGTGTTACTTGTGTCCCCTGGGGAACCCCTAGGGAGCCCCTGGGTCGAGGTCCCAGCTGACCCCATCTGTGCACTCAGATATCTCCCTGCTTACATGGGATAACCAAACGTGTCTGCCTGGTATCTGTTTTCTCTCTTGGGCTCAGAGCTGGCCATGGGTTCATCACAGGAGCCATGATGGCCAGATTGACAAAGGCCCCCAAAATCTTCTCTGAGTCATATGGGGTGATGGTCAGGAGCAGAGGGGACCCAGAGAAAATTCTGAGGACACATCTCCCCCAATGGCTCATTATCCACCCCCATACTCTCCTGAGAGTGTATTTAAATTTTTTAAAAATGATTTGTGTGTGTGTGTGTGTGAGAGAGAGAGAGATGTGGAAGCCAGTGGACAACTTTGTGGAGTTGTTTCTCTCCTTCCATCTTCACCTGGGCCTTGGGCTTGAACTCATGCCCTTAGGCTTGTGTGCTAGCGCTTTCCCTGCTGAATCCTCCTGCCAGCCCCAGAGGCCGAATTCTGAGTGTCGTTTTGTTCCATTGCCCATACAGAGACTACTAGACTTTCTACTAGAACTTTCCCTGCAACCTGGAAAATCTGACCCAAGGGACCTGCTCCATGTCCTCCCTGAGGGTACAGATAGCTGCCTCCAGGTAGCCTACGTACTTTAACAAGTGCACGCACAGCCTCATTCGTCTTAACACAGAACGTTCCGGTAAGGGCTTAAGTAGGGAGACACAGTCCCCGGGAAGCTCTAGCTCTGCCACAAGGGTCCCTGAGGCGGGAGCTACGTTCCTAGCCCAGCCCCTTTCAGTTTCCCGTCTGTCCATGGCCTCCTCACAGGGCTCTCCGGAATGGAACACGGTTTCACAAGAAGGAGCGAGCCAAACCTCTTCCTCCTGCCTCCCATCTGCCTCTTCCCATCTCTGTGGAAACTTCACACTTTTCAGCAGTAGTAAACAAAACCAAATTGCAAACTCCCTGGCACATGGCAGTGGAAGCCTAAGACACCCCAGGAAGAGCTGCTTACCGCTCTGAGTTCGCAGGCATGGTGGGATCGATGGAGACCATGGCGTCATCCGTGGTCAGGAGGGAGATGGTGGTGTTCCTGCAAAATACTGATGTCAACGCTGCCCCCCTGTACACATGGGCCTCACATGACAGAGCCCAGAGACACCAGGACCTGAGAACTGGGGACCAGGCGTCCTTGGTTAAGAGCAGACAGGGGCGGCAGGTTGTCCGGCAGACACGCCACACCCCTTAACAACTCGACAAAAAAGGGCGAGTGTATTCTAAGCACCTGTCGAATTTTAAATAATTTCAAGTGGGAATTGGAGCGAGGCTAATTTATTGAGCTGGGAGATGAAGGAAGCTGCTGTGCACAGAAGCGAACATAGTTCAGAACAGGAACTATCGCTTGTCTCCCTGCTTCCGAGCCCCTGGAGAGCCCCCTGAGCCTGTCCCAATTCTCTCCCACATGGCAGATTCAAATGGTCAAAACCAGTCTCCTCCCAGCCCCTCATCTTTGGGGTTTCTGTTGAGCAGCTACCTCTGCCAGGTAAACTAAGTCCTCTGGTCCTCGACTGGGAATTTTGATTATTGTATTTTAATTTGCGTAAGGATGAGCGCATGTTTGCATGGGTGCCTGAGGCCAGAGGTCAATCTCTGTGGCATTCCTCAGCCACTATCTACCTTGAAGTTTGAGACAGGGTCTCTTACTGGGGCTGGGGCTTGCAATTCAGCTAGCAGAGCTGGCTGGCGAACCCCAGGGATCTGCCTGGTCCCACCTCCCCAGGGCTGGGATTACAAGTGTAAGTCACCACACTGGGCATTTTACATGAGTGTTTGGATGGAATCGAACTTACGTCCTCATACTTGTGCAACAAGGACTTCACCCAAGGAGCCACCTTCCAGGGGCCTGTGAAATTTTCAGATCAGTGCAATAGAAATAAGACCCCAATTCCACGGTGTAGTAAAGGCAGATGTGTGTACAACATCTTTTTTTTTTTTTTAAACAGGTTTTTTTTTTAATTTATTTATTTTTACTTTATGTGCATTGGTGTTTTGTCTACATGTAAATCTGGGTGAGGATGTCAGATCCCCTGAAACTGGAGTGGCAGACAGTCGCTGCCATGTGGGTGCTGGGAATTGAACCCGGGTCCTCTGAAAGAACGGCCAGTGCTCTTAACCACTGAACCATCTCCCCAGCCTCTGTTTTACAGTTCTCCATGTATGCTGCCTGAAGCTGCCCAGTCACGTGGTGGCTGCTTTTCTGCACTTCCTCATTTGCTGTAGCCTGCGGTTCATGGCTTCATCTCCTCGGTCCCTTCCCTCACTGGTCTGGGAAGACCCTTTATCATCTTTCCATCCCTTTACCTCTACTGACCCTGGCACGAATTTTAAAGTTACCTCCATCCTATGCCACCCCTGATCACCCCTTCTTTTCACCTATCTATCTACCTACCTACCTACATACCTGTCTGCCTATGTATCTACATATTTATCCATCTATCTACCTATCTACATCTCTCTCTCTCTCTCTATATATATATATATACACATATGTATATATATATATATATATATATATATATATACACCTACCTACCTAACTACATATCTATCTATCTATCTATCCATCCATCTCTGGGACAGGATCTCCCTGTGTAGCCTGGGCTGGCCTATAATTCACAATCTCCCTGCCTCGGTCTCCCAAATACCAGCATTACAGTCATGTACCATCATGCCCGGCCTTCGGTCATCTTCCTAATGAAAAACTAAGTGCTAAAATGGGCCAGTGTCCCTCTTCCAAACTGCTCAGAACCAGAAATGTTTGGGGTTTTTTTTTTCTTTTTTCTTTCAGGTCTTAGGCTGCCTGAATATATGGGACGCGATACTGTGGGGAGCGGACCCACGCCCAAACACGCAATCATCGCCGTGTTTCGTGCCGCATTTTGATTGGCGTATCACACGAGGTCATGTGACTGGCGTATCACACGAGGTCGAGGGCACCACTCTCCACTTTTGGTGTCAGCCTGGTGCTAAAACTGTTTCGGATTTTGGAGAACTTGGGATTTAGGGGTTCGGGGACTAGCAAGGCTCATTGTATAATTAAAAAATTCCCGTGCTAGTACAGACTGGATTGAGGAAAGAAACTGTGTGTGTGTGTGTGTGTGTGTGTGTGTTGGGGGTGGAGGGGTGGGGTGAGGATTCTGTAGGATGGGTGACTGATTTTTAACTCATCTCTGAAGCGAGTCGTGTGTCAAATGTTGAGGGGGACAACACCCCTGAGAGCGAAGGCACTCACAGTTAGTCGAGGCCGGGCCAACTCTGAACACAGCCACCCTCTCTCCTCAACACTGAGTGGCCATGTGGAAGGAAAAACCCAGCTCTGAAGCAGGGGGCTCTGTTGAGTTCAGCCCAGCAGCTGGACGCACCACAGCTGAGCTGGGACTGAGCCTCCCATTGGGGTTTGCTTCACTGGTTTGTGGGAAATCGCAGCAGAATCACGGGGGAGCGCCCCTGTCCATTAACCCCCTGGGTTGCAGTTTCACCCTTCTTTGACTGGCCCATTGTTGGGGTAACGCAGTCCTCATCACGGAGCACAGAGGGGACACTCACCGAGGCAGGCCGGTGGCGATACAGAACAGGTCCATGATGTCACTCGAGTTGCAGTACTTGCTGAAAACCACCTGCAAAACACAGAAGCCGGGCTGGAGCGTCGGCTCGGCGAGTGACGTGCTGACCCTCTAAGCACGAAGACCCGAGTTCGACCCCCAGAACTCACATAAGTAGCCAAGTGGTTGTCATGTGCTTTTTCGTTTTTGGTTTTTCAAGACGGGGTTTCTCTGTTGTAACCCTGGCTGTCCTGGAACACACTCTGTAGACCAGGCTGGCCTTGAACTCACAGAGATCCCTCTGCCTCTGGGGTGCTGGGATTAAAGGCGTGCACCACCACTGCCTGGCAGTCACGTGCTTCCAACAGCAACACCAGGGAGGCAGGAACAGGAGGAGCTCTAGGGTCTGATGGTCATCCGGCTTAAACTATGTGGTAAGCATCAGGCCAGAGAGTGATGCTCCCTTCAACAACAACAACAAACCAAGAACCAAGAAGCATGGCTTCTGAGGAGCATCGCCTAAGGTTGACCTCTGGTTTCCCACATGCATGTGCGCACATGTGCATCCACATACACGCGAACACACGTGTGCACACACACACATACATTATAAAAAAAAAAAAAAAAAAAAAAAAAAAGCACAGTCCCCAGGCAGCGAGCCAGCAGAGGGGCAACTGGTTTCCATGGAGATGCTGGGTTCCGCGCACTCCCTTGCTGTTAGGAACTGATGCTACTTTTCAAAACCGTGGGCTCTAGGATGTCACATGGGCGTCTTTTCATTTGGTCGGTGTGTACGGATCGCGGAGAAGCTTAATTCCTTCGCTGGGTGAAAATGAACCGCTCACCCGCTTCTCCACGCCTGCAGCGACCGGGGCTGCGTGTGGCACAGAATTGAGGGTGAAATGCCAGGGTATCACAGTCTCAAGTCACCTTATAGAGTTGTTATGGGAAAAAGCAAATATGAGTTTATTGATAAAAAAAAAAAAAAAAAAAAGATCGCCTTTTAGTCTTTGGGGGACGAGGATCTGGGACGGAATGATTAGGTCAGAGGGAGAATCGAAACCACAAGAAAACAGCTGTGACTGGCCAGCGTCGCAACAAAATATAATAAACTGTATGTCCCATATCCCGTGACACTGAACACTACCCAGCATCCCCCTCTGGCCCTGTAGGATAGCCAGGGCTTTGTCCTGCACCGGCACAGTCTGTACAAGAGCCCCGATGGGAATCTCCCCTCCTTTTCACTGGTAATCAGTTGCCAGTCTCTTCTGGTATATAATTAATAAACCGAACTTCATCATAAAAGCCAAACTTTCTTTTTCCCATCCCTCCCTCCTTCCCTCCCTCCATCTCCTTTCTTGTCTCTCTTGTACTGAGGGTCAAACCAAGGGCCTTGTACATCAAAGGAGAGAACGGTCCTCCTCCACAGAGCTATAGCTCCCCTTCGACACAGCATTGCACCACGTGGCCCAGAATCGAAATCCTCTGTCTCCAGTTCTGAACTGCTGGGACCACAGGCACCCCTGGGCCTTGCTTTCATGCAACAGACATTTCTCTCGGATGCTTCTTCTGGGCTCACCTCCGTAAATACCCTTCAGTATTGAGTCCCTGTGCCTCGGGGAGGGCCAGTGCTGATGAAGATGGCTGTTATTTTTTGATGCCTGGTACAGTTTTCATTCTTTTTTTTTTGGGGGGGGGGCAGATTTTCAAGAAAAGGTTTGTTGTAACCCTGGCTGTCTTGGAACTCACTCTGCAACCCAGGCTGGCCTCGAACTCACAGAGATCTGCCTGCCTATGCCTCCCAAGTGCTGGGATTAAAGGCTTGCGCCACTGCCGACAGGCCTGGCACAGCTTTTTAAGATGAGTTGCTTCCTGCTCTACTTAGAAATACAGCAAACAGACGATGAGCTTGGCCTGCCTGTGGCTAAGGCCACTTTCTGCATGCCGCTGGGCTGGGAATCTGTTCACGTGGTCTCCTGATATCTTCGGCTCCCTCCTGAGGGTGAAATTCCAGCTCAGCTCTGGAGTCCAGCCATACCTGGAGTACAGTAGCTTCCTCTCTGGCTCAATTCCCACCCCATCACAGCCCTGTCACACCCCTGAATGGTGCAGGCTTTTTATTGCAGAGCCCCTGCTGGCTCTTGTCACCCACTGGGCGGGGTGGGGGGTGGGGGGTGTGTGTGTTGGCGATCAAACTCTTTGCTGAACACATAAGGTCCTAGGGCTTGTCCCCTCTCAGCCCAGTGCTAGCTAAGCCTTCCCGCTCTGGTCTCTGGCTCCAGGCCACGGATGGCCTCCTAGCCCTCGTGTTCTCTTCATCCTGCTATCCACCACACACAGTGGCAGATCTTTGCTCCCTGTTGTTGGCCGAGCACACTTTTACCCAGTGTCAACCTTATTGCTACCATGACCACCTCTGGCATGGGCCTCCGGGCCATAGTCTATGCTGCAGATTTGCTGGTGCGGCCAATCTGGGGTCCTGGGTCAGCCTGGGGTACTTAGCCATTGACCCATCAAAGCAGACAGGGCCTTTCTTGTAGCTCACTCTGCCTGTGTGTGGTTTGGTTTCTGAAGTCTTGTGCTACTGTGAGCCAGAGGCAAAGCAGCCGAGAAGGGAGGCATAACAACCCTTTTTACGATTGCTCTTGTTACAAGACTTCTAAAAACGGGTGGGGTGAGGGGGGCGTATCTCGAGGCCCTTCAAAGTGTGTCTGCAGTCAGAGAAGCAATGGTTCAGCTCAGAGAGTCATGATCAGGGTCTGACTGAGGCCAGAGAAATCTGCATTTTGCTTTTCAGAGAGGAGGAGGCGGCTAGAAGACATGGGTTGTGGCCAGCCTTCCCTCTGCAAAGACACTAAGGGTACCATGTGGCCGTGAGGGGCTTCTCCAGCCCCCCAGAACCCACAGAGCTGACCCTAAAGCTGCATCCTCTCTGTAGCCAAGAGCCACGGAATCCACGGCCTCTTGGGCCTACGAGGTGCCCAGTGGCGCTCTCGGCTTCCTAGTCCTGCCTCTGCTTCTTCCGTTCCTATTTTATACGTACTCGGTTGTGCATGCACACGCAGAGCCACGACGGCAAGTCAAGCTGCTTTACCCGCTTGAGCCTCCTCTCCGGTCCTCACCCACTTCTCCGTGCCTCGGTTTTAAGTTCCGTGAATTGGGCCCACAAAGGCCGTAGCTGTCAGCGAGTGATAGTTTAGCCCGAGTGACATTCCTTAAGGCTCCACAGTCAGAACTGTGTGATTCTGAAGAAGATCAGAGGCCACAGAGAAGGACTACACCTTCGAACTGCAGACCCCAGAAGCTGAGTCCAGACAGGACTCCATGGCCACCTCCACAGGGTGGGGGGCTGGTCAGGATGCCCGGGACTCCTGTCCGCCGAGCAACAGAGCATCATGGTGACGCTGCCAACCGTGCCCAGCGGAATTCACCTCAGAGGACACAGTGAGCCCGAAGACTTTGTTTGTGTAGCCCGAGCTCCACGAATGAGCCCTTTCATTTCTTAAGCATTTTGACAAACAGGCTAATTAAAAAAAAAAACAACAAAAAAATCCCGAAATGAAACATTTTAAAATAATATCTGGTTTTCACTGCCATCTCTGCCTCCTCCCCAGATTCAGGAAGTTGCATTAGTCTTCCCTTTCCATGGCAACCGGGTTATCCGTACGGGTTGCACCAGAGCGGTGGGCGATGCTCGCAGAGCCAGGGCTACCATTTGGGAGGGTCAAAGCTCTGAACTTCCTCTGTGGGGTGGACAGTAACCTGCTTCTTGAGGGACACAGTCTTCCTAGTGAAAAGAAACACCTTAGATTCTGGCAGGCCGAGAGCCTTGTCTGTCCTGGCGACTTAGAGGAGAGGGGTGTCCACCCAGATTTATACGGACGGCTGCTGAAATGTAAATGAAAGAGATGTTTGCTGGTGCTTGGGTTTCCTAGGAGAGCAAAGAACAGAGGCTTTCAAAAGTTGGAAGACGAAATCTTGGCCAGGAATAGTGGTGTATGCCTGTGAACCTGGCATTTGAGGGGCTGAGGCAGGAGGATCGTGGATTTGAGAGCAGCTTGGGCTACGTGGTGAGTCTGACACTTGCCGGGGCTATGTGAGACCCTGTCTCAAAAGGAAAAAAAAAAAAGAAGAGGAAGAAAGAAAGGAAGGAAGGAAGGAAGGAAGGGGGGGGGAGGGAAGGAGGGAGGGAGAAAAGAAGGAAGGAAGGAAGGGTGAGCCTTCCAGCCAATCAAATGGAGGCCCCACAGCACCTGCCACTCTTGCTGCTCCTGTGCAAAGGCTGAGCTGGAGCAGTGAGACCGGCTTTGTTCTAGGACCAGGAACCACCTCCTGACATCATTTCTGACAAATGGCCTAGGGAGGCTGTACTGAAACTTGGATCGAGCAGCAAGGATTTCGCGGGGTGCCTCCTTGCGAACCTACGCTCACAGCCCGCCGCTCTGCGGCCATGAGCGCTTTCTTGAGGTCTCTTTTGAGCTGGCTCCGACACAAACTGAGCAAAAAAAATCTCTGGACACAGGGTCACCTCACTCGAAGGAGAGTCACAATTCCTTGTTGTTAATTAGTCTCCAGCAGGGCCGACGCCAGCGGAGTCTGGGCGGGAAGCCTGAGGACGGGGTCCTGGGATGTCTGGAGTCAGGAGACATCCAGCCTGGACCAAACTGTCACTGATCGCAAAAACCGGCTGGCTGCAGCCTCGTCGGAAAGGGCACAGGGCTGTCTGTTCATGTGCTGAAGAATTTTGTAGATCCTCCGTCCTTTCCCCAGAAACAGGAAGCACAAGAAAAGAAGGAGTTGAGATGCCAAAGGCAGCCGGATTCGCAGGATCTCATGCTGCCATCCAGCTTGGATGCAGATCGGGTTGGGGACTCCTAAGCAAGCATGGAAAATCACCCCAAAGTCTTGACTGGCAGCACAGTGATATTCAAACACTGGCGAGATAAACAGATGAGGAGGTAGGATGCTCCTCCTCACCTGGTATTGGTCCTTCTCTGTCTCGGCTGGGACCTGTGAATGTCACAGAGCGGCTTTGTCTGTGAGCCCCTCCCCGCCCCCGTCTCCATGCCACCCACAGAAAAGAGTACAGACACTTGCCAGGAGTCAGCAGGCGCTAAGCACAATTCAAAGAACTGCACCAGGAAACAGAGGCACCCAGGCATGTGTGAGCTCCCACGGGCCCAGACAAGATCAAGTTTCATTTCTGGCCACAGACCATGCGGGGTACACACCGACCCTGGTTACTTAATCTATATTCCAATCAGCCCCCTGCTGCAGACCTTGTTAAAGACACAGGGGTGGATGTGGGGGCCCGAAGCCGGATCCTCAACCTTCACCCCTTCTCTGCATTAGATTCTCTCGGCCCTCGTAAGCAAGAAGCCACGGGAGCCTCAGCTCACCATCCTGTAAATGGGCCAAGGACACCAGAGTGCTGCTGGCCTCTCCGGGGAGCAGTGAGCAGAGGAAAACACTGGAAATGAACCATGGAAGCATGGCTGGCTGAACACTAAGTTGAGTGTCACGTCATCTTGGTTACCATGAGACTCATGGCCCCGTCAGGACGTGGACCCAAGTCTTCAAGGGTCTCTGAGCTGCCAAACGGAATCAGAGGATCTTCCAGCCACGACAGCTGGCACAGTAGCCAATTGTATTTTAGTGAGACTATAATGCATACCCTGAAGGATTTCCATGGTCAGGGAAGAATAGGAGTAAGGCACAGCTTCTCTGTGCCCACACCTTCCCGGGGAGAGCTGCCCTTGACCTGGCAAATTGCCATTGGAAAATAGGAAGAGAACTGTGTGTGGCAGAGCGCCCATGGCTGTGGCCTAGCTCAGACTCTTTGTAAAGGGTGTAGAAGGTGCGGGGGACAGGGTGTCAGGGTTCTGGCTAGTTGGCAATGGTGGGGTGTTTCTGACAAACGGAAATTCCTCTGTACCCCTTCTTCCAAAAACACTCAGAGGCAGTAACCACACTGAAGCACCAGGCACAGGGCACCTCTAACAGGCATCCCCCAGACCTGCTCCCTGGAGCCTAAGACCGGCTGCCTTGGCTCCTGGTGACCCTGTTCCGTCACCGTGCTGCTGGAACTGAGCCAGGATCCCTGTCACACCTGCTTCGTGAAAGTTTCCCTGAGAGTTGGCGTTTTTTAGTGATGACTGGTGAGTTCAGCAGATGCTTGGGGACCCCCCAGAGGGACGAGTTAGGAGTGGGCTCAGGACCCAGAGAGCTGTGGGGGGGCGAGGGGCTTGGAGACCGAAGAGTCGGCTACTTGAGCTTCTGGTGGAGACGTAGGTGTCCACACAGCAGCCGAACGCCCACCGAAGCTCGCCATGCAGCTGAGACCTCCGTGAGAGGAAAAGAAAGAGGTGGTTTGGCACCTGCAAGCATGGTAGCTGGTCACCCAGAAGGAACAAATCGGGAGAATGAGGAGCAGAGGTGGGAGGGGACACACCAGGCCCCAGTGACTTCCGGGCCAGAGAAAGGGCAGGGTGGTTTCTGGGAAGAGCCAGTTTGGATTCTGAGTCCGGAGGCCTCCTTCTGCGGATGTGGCTCTGTCTATAAAGTATCAGACTGATGAGGGCTTCCCTTCCCCCTGCATATCCCGCTCGGAGGTGAAGGAAGAAGGTAAGAGGACTCTCTCAGGTTCCAAGTTCAAATCCCGAGTTGTACTGTCTGTACAGGGCAGGAGAGCATTTCAGAACCCCAAAGGAGCAGCCAGCCGATCCAGCACGGGATGAAAGAGCTTCCAAGTTCTTGAAACAAAGTTTCCAAGAAGGGTATCTCACCAGGCTTCACACCCCATTCATGGAGCCCTGAATCTCAGTACAAAACGCTGCAGGGCTTGGCGGGGCACTGAGGAGGTGGTGGCGGCGGCGAGGGAGTGATGAGCGCCCGGAGGAGCTGGAGTGGAACCGAGTTTTGATGGTTTGCCCCGAGTGCGAAACGGAACTGGTGTCGCCCAGTTACAGCCGCGTCCTGGCGTGGGTGCTGGGCAGTGGCTGCCCCTCACCCAACACAGCGGGACCCGGGCTGGAGGGTTCTTTCAGCGGCAGAGAGGGCTATGGAGAGGTAGGGCTTATGCTGGTGTCCCTGCCCCATTCAGGGCTGTGCTGTCTTCTAACTCGGCATCTAAGGTAAGGCAGGACTCTGTTCCTGTGGGACGTCAGGGATCTGCAGGTACAATGTTAAGTCCGGAGATTCATTTGGAGCCTGGAAGGGGCTGACCCAGTGGGGTTCCTAAGATACCACCCGTGGTCTCTATCCCATTTACCCTTGATGTTCAGGCTCTGTTCATTCCGAAAATGGCTCAAAATGGCAGGCACGATTGGTCCCTCTTCCCAGTAATTAGGAGCCTGTATGGAAGAGCCAGAAACGCATAGAGGGGGGGACCTGGGCCACAGCAGTCAGCCTCTTGCCCTGCGCAATTGTGCTGGTGGTTCCTCCTCGCCCCACCCCGTCCCGTCCCGCCCCGCCCCACCCTCGTCATAGAGGGAGCACAAAAACCCGCTCTACACACGTCTGTCTGAAACACTTCCCTGCAGCTCCTGGGCCCATTTCTTGCTTGGTTTATGAGACACTGGATTGGATTGTGTCGAGTCCAAAGGAAACTCCAGTTCCCCAAACTCCGAAAGGCAGTCCAAACATCCAGCAAAGAGCTCAACCCTCGCAGAGGACGATTTCTGGCGGTTAGATAAAGGCCAGTATTCCTCAGGGGCTTGTGAAGCTGGTTCCCATCTACCAAAAGGAGTCATTTCCCTTACCTCCAGTGAGAGGGACACGGCTTACTTATACCTGTGGTGCCTAACAGCAGGTCCATCCTAGCGCAGGCTCCGAGAGTACTTGCTATCCATTCCAATGGCCCCACACCAATCTCCGGGCCCTTCCCTCCCCAGGCTACTCATTCGGTTTATACTCTATCCCCTGCTCTTCTCCCTGGTCTAAAAGATGGCCCCGGCCACGTTCAGTCTATTTCTTTCTCCTTCTGCTCTGGACACTTCCGGATGCCTCTGGTGTCATCCTACCCCTCCCCCCGATAAAAACCTTCCCCCTAACCTTGTACCACGGAGGAGCAGTCATGTCGTCGGTTTACAGACTGGCCTTAAGCCAGCAACCACCAGACACGGTGGGTTTCTAACACCGGCCTGTGTGGTTCTACAGTTAGGAAATTCTCCCAGGCCTGGGCAAATACGATAATCAAACAGCAATTGAGGTTTGGGTTGAGTTGATAGGCTGGGAAAGAAACCAAACCAAACTCAGTCTCAGCTCCGTCCCAGCAAGAGCCCCCGGGGGAGCTGTGGAGTGCCTGGGAACTTCCTCTGTGGTCCAGTTACACTCCATCAAGACACACCATCCCGTGAGGCTGGAATTCCAGGATGGCGCTGCGTTCCCCTCTCCTCGGCTCTGAAAGCCTGTTACCTTTCAAAACTATTTAAAAAAAAAAAAAAACCATGTTGGAAGAGTCCCACCGAGGAGCCGGCCGCTGTAAAACACGTAGCTTTTCATGTCTCACAGTTATGGTTACCCTGACGGTAGAATTTCTTTAGTCAATTGCCTTAGCAACAATTTTCAGCCGGTCTCTTTGAACTCTGAGTAACGAATCTTGCTCACAGGAATTCTATAGCCTTTGCCCTCTCCTCCCCTCCCCTCCCCAGCAGGTTCACAGCTACTGTTTACCAAGAGAGCCCAGGGTGCTGAGACACACCCCCTCCCCCTGCAGTGTTCCCTTCCTCTGGCTGCTGGATCCCCAGACTCTCAAATTTCAGACCAACCATCCAAAGAGTCTTTGTTCGCGCTCTTAACCAGATGATGGCGTTAAGTTTCTGTGTCAAGCTGGCATCCAGAATCTCCCCCAAAAGATGAGGGTGGGGCAGCAAGGTCAGAGGTCACCCATACTGGCACCAGAGAAATACGCAAATAGTAACGATAATTAAACTGGTAACAAGGAAAAGCAAAGGGTGGTCCCCAGGTGGGAGCAGCCCAGTGCTTTCTGGGGCGACTGACAGCTGTCACCAACACATCTGGTGCTGTAGAATACTGTTCCCCAAGAACATCAGGGTGTTAGCTCCTTGAAATCAGGGCACCTGTGATTGGTGACACGGAACTCTCTAGATCTGTCCTATTAAGGTGCTCTTATAGAAAAGACCCTGACATGTCAGCCTACCCCTCCTGCCCTGAGCCAGCTGTATACAGGGGGACCTGCCCCTCCTGCCCTGAGCCAGCTGTATAAAGGAGGACCTGCCCTTCCTGCCCTGAACCAGCTGTATACAGCGGGACCTGCCCCTCCTGCCCTGAGCCAGCTGTATACAGGGGACCTGCTCTTCCTGCCCTGAGCCAGCTGTATACAGGGGGATCTGCCCCTCCTGCCTTGAGCCAGATGTATACAGGGGGTAGAGTACACAGAAGGTGAAAGGTTAGCAGAGGAGGGTCCATCAGGACAGCTATGGGGGAGTTTTCACCCATGCCGGGTGAGACTTTCAGTCACATGGCTGCTCCTAAAGTAACACCCACCCATGCTGTGCTAATAAGCCAATAACTGATTCACGCACGGGCTGGACTGGTATGGAATCGGTCCTCCCGTCTGTCACTGGTGCCTGTCTTGAGGGAGCAGACATTTGTTTGGGACTTGGGTGGGAATGGGTGGGGTGAGGGAATAGGGATTCCCTGGGGTGATGGGATGTTACAGCCACTGTGAAAGATCACCTGTATGGGAGATACTATGTGCAGAGCAAAATGGATCCAGGAATGATGAGCGCCTGAATCCACTAGGCGGACCATGCCTCCGTTGGTACCTAGGGTATGTTATTATGTATGTGGGGGGTGGGGGTGGGGGGTGTTTGTAAGACACCGCGCTGGGAAACTGGGTGCGGGAATTCTGACCTCTCTGTGTTCTCTCTCCACTTCCCTACAAAGCCAGCATCGTCCTCCAGAACGGGGATGGCACTAGGTGTGGGTTCTGAGGTATGGAAGTTGCTAGCTAAGGAACGGGTTTCCACACAGTCCCGGAGGAGAGCTGCTTGATAAGGCGCACGCCCTTTGACTCAGAATCCCATTTCCAGGGGTTACTCTTGGGAGGTAACAGTGGCACACGAACGGTAAGAGCTTTGATGACACTCGGGCCAGATGATCACCACTCCAGTGCAGCCCGTGGATTAGCTCATCCAACTGTCGCAGCAAACCAGGGCACCTCCTGGGTTCCGAGCCCGCCCCACTGCTCGGCACAGCACCCAACCAGCTGCTTCACAGCTGCGGCAGCTCCTCGGAAACATAGAAGGAAAACCTGGGTCTCATCGACAGTGAGATGGTTCCAGTTGAGTGCATCTCCAGACAGAGCACAAGGAGCGCGTTAGGACGGCATCTCTGAAGACCGTTTAATGCAACACTGAAGATGCTCGCCATGGGAGGCTGTGTGAGAAAACGATCAGGCACAACTGTGGGTGAGGGAGCCACACGCGCGGGCACACACACAAGTGCACACACACTCACGCCTGCATGAGAACCCAGCAAGCGAGACCTGGAGGTGTCAAAAGCAGCGCCTCGGGTGGTGTGATAATGGACTCTCTTACTTTCTTCCTGGTGTTATGTTTCATTTCCCTCCCAGTCTTCTGCAATGAGTACGCGTGCACGCGCCCTCGGTGACTTTTAGAACCGAGGAAGAAGCCCTCTCACTCCCGAAGCTGAGGTTAGTCTCTGATAAAGGACCAGGTGTGAGCAAGAGACGCTGCCTTTATAAAGTCTCAAGGGAGGAGGAAGGTCTCCTCTGCTTCTGTTTGGTTAGAAAACTCGTCGGCATAAAGCCAAGGGCAAGAAACAAACCAAACGGTTAACCAGAGGACGGAAGTTGGAATTTAAATAACATATGGCTGGGCATGGGGGTTGTATGAGTGGGAAGGGCCCAGAGAGAATTGAAGGGAAGGGGAGCGGTGCAGAGGCTCTGGGGTAAAAGGCACCGAATCCAGAGCAGGAATAGCGGTGCCCAGGGCAGAGCATACAAAGACCTCAGGCTTTGAGAGAGCCACATGCCTAGTGTCCCCAGGGGTGTGCAGGTCAAAGGGCAAGAGAAGACGTCCCTAATGGTCACACTGAATTCGGAGAGGGAGCCTGTGGTTCCGTGCTCCGGGAGCTCACTAGGACTCTATAGGGTACCACACAGGTCCAATGCTCCAAACACTCAAGTGTCCCAGGTGAGACTCCCAGAGAGTCACAGGCCACAGTGCCCAGGCATTCAGGCCTCTACAGGCTTAAGAGCTAAGCAGCCAGGACTGTCTAAGTACAGCCTTATAGGGTTGTCTCAGTTTGAGAGCTGCCATGATACTCTGAGGCAAAGTGACCCTGAGGCTGACGTGAGCCTGCCGTTGCCTCCTGACCCCCAGTTTCAAACATACATGCCCTCCTCTGTTGCCATTGATACTGTACTGAGTGCTAGGAAGGTGGTTTTGCAAAATAGGCAGTATTACAGACACAGTGCTTAATGGTCTACCTGTGTCCGCATTAACTATTGGGATCGTGTACAAATCTTCGAGGAGAAAATGGGTCAGCTGGAAGACTGTGCAGCCTTCCGCCTTACGGCCTCCAGCCACTAGGGCTGAGGAGGGTGGGGGCTTGGTGGCAAGGATGGTCTGCTAACAGAGACTTCTGGGACTGAGTGTACGTGGCTGGGCGTGCCTTGGTTCAGAAGGCCCAGGGCTGGCCACAGTTTGTGCTGGTCAAGCTGTCTGCTCAGGACAGCTCTGCTCAGGTGCTGGAGTCGTGTGCTGGTCTGGGTACACGTATAGCAGAAGAGCAAGTACAGGGAAACCAGGAACACGGATTCAGGTCGGCCTGATCAGGGTAGATTTCCTAGCTGTTCTGAGGCTCTGATTCTCCAGGTGAAAAGTTAAGACAGTCCTACCCTGGCTACAGGCACGCTGGGAGGATTCACCCTGGCCAGTGAAAGTCTTATTACCAACTGCTTGTCTGAATAGCAACTGTGATTACAGGATGGGCCATTTCAACCCAGGGGTCTTATTGCTCCAAAGACCATTTCACAGGCAAGAAAGACCAAGGACATGCAGCCTTAGCCTACCAGCTGAGCATTTCTGGGTATCTCCATCAGTGGGGGACAAAAGGAGGTCAGCTCCAGAATCCGGTCCACAAGCCTGGGCTTGCTCTAAGTGGCCCACTGACCTCTATTGGCAAGTCACTGTGTCCTACCGTGTCACAAGGGCAGCAAGCACTGGAGGACAGCAGGGCTCCGTAGTAAACGCCATCTCATAGAATCTGTAAAATGCCAACCTCGGTACATGAGTTTGAGCTTGGTAGATGACCAGTTTGAGCTCCCTCCAGGAGGAATGAGGTCTCCCCTAGTTGAGCAAGCAGTCTCACAAGCCTGGATCAGCTCCTCTGAGCAGACAGCCCATATGCACAAGGGAGAGGTCCTGGGAACCCTCAACCTCCAGCCCCCAGCTCTCAGGGAGGACCGCTAGGACACATCTGTGTCCCATGGTTTTATGTATAATAATGACTCTACCAACATTGCCACCAGCACCATTATCAACAGCTACAAGTCTCAGGCCAGAGACAGAGCACGGGGACCTCAGGAGCCTGATGTCATCATCAGCCCCGCAGATATAGGCATGGAAGGATGGTTGGATACCGGTCCTGATGCAAACCCGACTTGCACGGCTCGGAGCCTAGGATGCCAGAACACAGGCTGGGCCCGAAGCTGGTTTAGCTGCTCTCTATGGGGAAGAGGGGGATCTCCCAGCTCTGTGCCGTGTTGCCCCACCAATGATGGATGTACAGTTCGGGTCTGCCCAGCTCTCGACTGTTGGTATCCAATGCTGCATCCTCAGAGTGAGTATTGATTTAGCTCCTTCCTCCGAGGAGAATAAACCAATTCATGACCCTTTTACTTTGTCCGTCGTGGACTGATTCATTTTCTAAAGCTTTCACCAGCTATTGAGCTTTTGACATAAGCCTCTGCGGGCTTGTCAAGCTCCGCCCGTCCCCAAAGCCGCCAGAGCCTCTCAGGCTGGCCACTGGGCTAGTGAACAGCCAGAGCACTCCCCCGCCACAGCCAACTGCAAGCACAGGGGCATTGCCTTCAATCGCATTCTTGGAGGAGTTAAAAGGTGTGTGTGTGGGGGGGGATCCTATTGCTTTTTCAGTGCCCAAGAAACAAGTGTTTGATACAAAAATATTCCTTAAGAAAGAGGGACCACCAGTACCCAAACTGCATATCCTACTGTTTTTGTTATCCACAAATTAAAAAAACCACGTTCAAAGAAAACATAGCAGGTTCTCTATGTGTTGTCTGTCCCGCCATCTGCCCACCCACTGTCTTAACACCTATCTCTCCACAATCTACGCGCTCATCATCCATCTGTCCATCCACGCATCATCTATCCACCTATCTATTGATCACCTATCCCAATAACTACCCGTTACCCACCTTACCTACCTCTCCATCCAGCTACTCAGCCATTCACCGCCCCATCATCCAGCCTATCACCCATCCACCTACCTACCTACTCTACACTAACATCCAAGTCTCCATCCATCCACTTAGCCATCAACCCATCCACCCAGACTCTCGTTGACCTAGCCGTCACCTACCGTCTAGCCTAAGACCTACCTGTCTGTTCATCTACCCATCAGCCATCTTACGTCGATCCACCCATCCGTCGATCCACCTACCCCACATCCGCGTCCGGATCTCACCTCTAATTATAAATTTTTACACGTACAGCTGAGCACGCTGTTCACCCGGCTTCAGAGTGCTTCCCCGAGGACGTCCCATTCGAGATGGTTACAGCGGACCAGCGGGCAAGCATGCTTTTTTTTTTTTTTTTTTTTTTTTTTTGCTGAAATAAAATCTGTATTAGTCCTCATTTCCCTTTCTAATGTAGGAGATGTTTTCTGGTCACTGCATTTGAAAACGAGTATGAAATAATAACATAAATTTCCATTTATTACTGTGGTCTGGAGCTATTACTGAAATTATCTTTAAGAAGGGGGGGTGCGGGGAAAGGGCAGACTTGGTTCTAGGGGTGTGGTCACACATGTGCTGGAGTGAAAGGAAGACAAGCCGCGGCCTTGGCTCCCCACTCCCAGCCCCCGGGATCCCCTGCACCGGTTCCCTGGCCCGACCACTACTCAGCCTACACCCCACTAGCCTGCCTTCAGAGCTCCCGTCCATCACTGCTGCTTCATCTGTGTGACAGGGTGGATCTCTAAAGACAAGGACTGCTTCTTTAAGACAAAAACAATGTGAGGAGCGCACAAGAGGAAAGACAGTGTCGCCACCCCCACCCCACCCCGCCACCTCCATCAGGACCCGGTGTGGAGACAGATGTACGGTGGATGGGGCTGTCGGGGGTGCCCTCTTCCCGCCATTTACTGAGACCCACGGTACGTCTGATCTCTAGAGCACCCCTCCAGGCTGGACACTCCTATTTTGCAGACCCTAAGGCTCAGAGAGTTAGATAACTTTCCCAAAGCCACACAGCAAGGGTGAGGGAAAGAAAGAAGGATAGTTTGTGACACAGAGAGTCCCAATGACAGCTACGGGCTGAGCAAGCACGAGGTACACTGAGCGCACCGTAGGGACAATGAAGACCGGAGCTGCCTACATCAGGAGCGGATGCTCTGCGCATACTAAGAGTAGCCCCTAGATATCCTGCCCCTCTCCCACCTCCTGTTCCTGGAGAGGTCATGAAATGAGAGGTCGAGCAAGGCCACTGTGGGGGGCCAGCTTTCCCTTCCTGGAGCAAACACACGGGACAGTCAGCTCACAAAGGCGACGCATGCTTTGGCTCACGGTTCCGAGGTTCCAGTCTGTAGCTGGTCAGCAGTGAGGCAGCATGCTTGCAGGGCACTGAGAGTCACTGCTCACCTTATGGATACGATATGAAAGGAAGGAATACAAGGGCGCCAGGCGTGTATACGTATGGCAGCTCAGCAAGGAGACACGGAGGCGTATTCATAGGTGCAGACCCTTGCAGACCTCAGCAGAGGGAACCACCATATCATGGCAAGCGCCATACTGGACAGTAGAACCCTGATTCTCCCAGCTCAGATATTTTTACTGATACAAAACTCCTCAGGTGTTCTACTGATAGCACGTGCAGATCACGAGCAATCAAACACCCCCCCACAGAAATCCAACACCTGCAGACAATACAAAACGCCAAGGCCCAGGCAGCCCCTTACCCAACAGTGCACAAAACAATTATTTTATATATAACTAAAATTAAACTTCCACAACAGCCAGGTCCCCAACATCTCCTTTGAGGGCACACACCTCAACAACCTAAATACCCCCCGCTAGACTCCACCTCCTCATGAGTCCTCCACCTCCCAATGGTGTCCCAGGCTGGGGACCGAGTCTCCAACACATGGACCTTTGAGGACTCATAGGTCCACAAGACCCACAATCCAGTTGATGGAAGACATAGTTCTGAGGTGGTGTCCCAAGACTTCCTGACCCTCAGGGCGGGAACAATGATGGTTATCCTCCCCAAGCCCAGGATGTTGGATTCCCACCTGGTCCAGACGGAAAACTTGACTCTAGAAAGACCCAATCACACTGCAAAAGGAGCCTAGCATCAGGGCTCCGGGTCCCATGCCAGCTCTGACCTTCAGCTTGGGACACTAGGGATCCTTTTACCCCAGAGTGTGCACTATGGGTGTGGGCTCTCAAACGTCAGGGGAGACATGGATGTTGGAAGCAACGGGCAACGCCAACAGGCGGGTGTTGTATCTGCCTCTCTGATGGGATACGGAACCGCCAAAACCCTCACTAGCAATTAGCGCGGCTCGACTCCTGCCCCACGGCTGACACCAGGCCCCAGATGAACAGGGGACATACAGGCTGCAGCGCTGAGACTGGGGCTGAAGCCCACCACGGCCTCCGTGACACAGGTCTTCCTCACGCACCTTCTCTCAGGTCCAGCATCTGAGGGGCCTTTGACAAATGGCCCAGGGGAAATGGTCAGGAGGCACAACTCCCTAGCCTGACCCGGGGGAAGCCTTACCACAATGTAGAGTAAAACTGGGCGGGGAGACACCAAAGACCCGAGGTCCTGGGAGCAGATGGGCATCGGTTAACAGAAAACCAAAGGTGGCCTGTGAGAGAGGAATGGATCTAGGGAGGAGAGGTCCAAGGAACAAGCAAGAGCCAGGCTAGCGGTGCCTGCTGCTGCCCCACTCAGTGCAGCTGAAGGTCCCTCGGCCTTGGGGGCTTGAATCTGTGTGGCTACAACAGGGAGCCCATAGAGTCACCGGGAGTGGTAGGAACCAAGCAGGTAAGTGTTTACAACCACAAACCTGAGGCCTGAGCCACACTCCCCACCCGCACTGCCGTCCTCCCCCTAACCACGAAATCCCTCCGCTGCCAAGTCTCCGCAGATATATTTCTGAAATGAGGCAGTCCTGGGTTAATTGGGGGTTAACCCTAAATGTGATCCCAAGGGTTCTGATACAGAGAGGCAGAAAGAGACACACGAGGAGATGGTGATGTAAAGCAGGACAAACAAGAGTTTGAAGGTGCTGGCTTTGAAGACGGGAGAGGCGGAGCTACACGCGGAAGGATACGGGTAGCTTCCATAAGCCGGTGAGGTAGCAAAGGCTTCCGCAGAGCCGTCGGATGGAGCAGGGCCCTGCTGATACCTCGGCTCCAGCCCAGGGAGACAGAGAACTAAGATTGTGTTAAAGCCACGGGGATCGTGACCACAACCACACAGATTAAAGTCAAGTCCCAATTCCAAGGAGGCTGGAGTCCCTTCTGTAGGTGACAGAGTTCCGAGGACCAGCGGAGATGGAAGTGCACTTAAGATGAGTCAAAGAGGGGGACCCACGGGGAGCCTCCAAAGGCTCGGGAGCCAGAGCCGGCTACTTCCCTATGAGGGCTGCTAGGAGCCTGGTGGGGAGCAGGGCACAGCCACTCTGACCCCCTCTGAACCTCCTCCAGATTGCCGGACTCCAGGACCTGTGTCCCCGCCTACGTCAGTGCTCCTCTGCTTGGGTTCATCTGTCATGCTCCATACATTCATCTCTCCTGTCAAAGCTCTATTAGCTTAGCTTTTTTTTTTTTTTTTTACACTTCTGGTGTCTGAAGCCAATGTCACCGCTATAAATAATGGATCATAGGAGTTAAGTGGAGAGAAAGAGAGAGAGAGAGAGAGAGAGAGAGAGAGAGAGAGAGAGAGAGAGAGAGAGAGAGACCAAAAGACTAAGAAACACACTCTGCAGAGCTCTGGGCAGAGGACTGGTGTGTGGGCGGCTCCGCTCTACCACGTGCTCCCCACCACAATGCCCCGCCTCCCCACAGGTCCAAAGTGATGGGCTCAGTGCTCATGATGGAGACCTCCGGAAACCTTCCTCCTTAGAGACTGATCTCAGACATTCTGTCACCACGGTAGAAGGCTGGGGATAACAGGAAGCAATGGATTCTGTCAGTACCAGGTCCAGAAGGAAGGACGGGAAGAGAGATTCTGCCACAGTGGTTGGGGCTCCTTATTCAATGAGCCCTGGAGCAGAGGCAGACAGTCTTTATGATCCCCTCGGGGTTGGGGGAAGGCCAGGCTGCATGGAAGACGGTCAGAGAAGGGGGACCAGGAGGACTGAGGGAGGCAGGGCCATCTTGGCTCTGAAGAGGGATGCCGGGTGGCTGATGCGGGATACTTGTTGGGAACGGCAGGCCTCAAACAAGAAACTCCCATGATCAGAAGTCCCAAGACCTATCTGAGAAGCGAGCAGAGCTTTCCTCCCAGTGAGGGTCTGGCCAAGGCCTCCCATGCCACCCCACACCCACACAGCCTCTGGCACTGTAAATCAAATAAACCCCTCCTTCTGTAAGTTGCCTGGGTCATGGTATTTATCACGACAACGAAGAAGTAACTAATGCAGACTCCAAATGCCTGTGGTCACCGACTGTCTGTCTCCACAGTCACAGACTCTAAGCTGTGGCTTTTCCTGTCACTTACCTACAGTGACACCCTCAGCTCTCACAGCGAGTCTCAGATATTTCCAAGCAAACACAATCACTGATTTTGGGTCTTTAATCGCAGCTTAAGCTTAACTCAGCCCTGCAGGACCTGCATGAGATTGCCTGGGGGGGGGCGGCGCAGGTTGGGGCTGCAACCGGAAACCCAGCTTTCCTGGCCATGGGTTCATTAGGGTTGAGTTCCAGGAGGAGAGACGCATAAGCTCACTAGGCAGCAATGCCAAATGCACCACTTTTGGGGCTGCATGTGAGGCTAGAGGAGTTTGAAAAACCTCTGCAGAGAAAGACGTCATGGGAGACAGCTTGGGTAACTGGTCGCCATCAAAGATCTCTTTGCCCAAAAAAAAAAAAAAAAAAAAAAAGTAACTAACTAAATAAAATCAGCCCTATGCAACTGGCTGCCTGCCTATAAACAGGCCCAGGTGGCTATACTTGGATGCTTGTTCTGGTGACTTCTAGACGGCCAGCTCAAACCACCTTGGAGAAGCAGCCTGTCCACACATGCCAGAGTCCTGGGCTAAACAGTTCTCCCAACCCCCACCACCCCACAGGTGGGCTCTGTCCTCCCAAAGCCCTGTGCAAATGTGGCCAGCCCCACCAGGCTGCAAGCGAGGGGCTGAGAACTCCATGGGAGGCTCCGCAAGGGGCCAGGTGGGCATGTGTCGGAGAGGGGCCTTCCTCCCACACAGCCCGTCACTCTCATGCGGCTTTGACTGTACAGCCATCACCACCCGGCCCCTGGGCAGTGCATTCAGCCTGCGACACAAACAAATGAACCCGAGGCCCACAGCCAGGCACGTGAGGTCAGCGTGTCTCATCCCACCCGTGCCTATGGCTGAGCTCTCCTCCTCCCCGGCCCCCTCGTTGCCCTCTATCCGAACACGATGAGAGTCACTTATGGTGACACCGGCGCCCAACAACCGAGTAGCGAGGGCGAACTGGTGGCTAAGGCTGTTGGGGACAGGTGTGACTGACCCAGTAGAACCTGGCAGGGCGGCACGGATCCTTCAGTCTACAGAGCGAGCCTGGACACATGGTCTGTCAGAACGAAAGGGATGCTGGTACATCCCATTCAACCAAGCACAGAGACTGGATAGCCTTACATGTGTGGCGCAGGTACGCAAACGACGAACAAGTAAAAATAGGGACACGTATACACACATTCCAAGAGCCGGTCCTGGGTCACGCAACACAAACGAGCACGTTTCGTCTCCCCAAAGCATGGACAGACGTTCCTGTCTCTCCCTGTCGCTGATGGAAACACTAAGACACGGAGAGGGTGAAACTTGCCCAGCAAAGCCACCAAGCACCGAAAAGGTAAAGGAATCGACTCCGTCTGTGCTCTCAACTGAGATATCAGAGTGCTGGGGGGGAGGATGACGGGGGACGACGGGCTGTATCATCAGAACACGCTCTCCCATCGGATGCGCGGCTGGACCTTCTCAGATCCACACTTGTGGGGAGAGGGAGGCAGGTCCCAGCTGACCCTGTGTACACTAGGAAGAGAGTGAGGAAGGGAGCAGCGGCTGAAGAACACCAGGCAGCTTCCCCGACTGCCTGTGGTCTGCCCGTGTGGTGGAAGTTACTTAGCCCTGAAGGGGAAGGCAGTCCGACACCCACCATAGCAGGGCAGGACACTGTGCCAAGCGAAAGAAGCCAGGCAGAAGGGCAAATACGCTAAGATTCATTTGGATGAGGTCCCTCTGGTGGCCAAATTCATGGAGACCAGATGTACACAGACGGTGCCAGGGCCCGGGGATTGGGGTGGTGGGGGTGGGGGTGGAGAGTCCATATTTAACGGAGAAAGTGCTAGCGGAGAATGGAAGTGCTGGCTACGCAGCACTGTGCGCTAACTTAGGGCCACGGAGGCGCGTGTTTAACGTTGCTACATACGGTTTACTGCGGTTTTAAAAAAAACTAGACAGCTGGTCTAAAGGGCAAAGAATAAAGCTACGGGGAGTTTCTGTTTGGGACAAATGTTCCCCATGTGTGACTGGAGAAGAGGCGTGCAGGTGTGCAGGGTGAGACAGAGGGGGTCACACGCCACCGCGCAGCCCCCGTGCCTCCGGTGTGAGCGCCGGCTGCCGACACTCGGGATGTGCAGGGGCACACCTCCAAGGCAAGGAGGCACGGTGCTGTGGGGGTCAGAGGTCACGGTCATATCTCAGGCCCTAGCAGTCAGTCAGGTCACAGACTACACTTTGAGAAGCTGAAGCCCTGTGCTCGGCCAGGGGAGGTCCCGAGATGAAGCTGTACAAAGCGTCGGTCTGGGCAGGGACCCTGCAAGGAGGTGTTTTCCTGGTGACTCAGTCGGCGGGCGCTCCTTATCGAAGACACGACACCCCGTCCCCCCATCTCTCAGGGGGTGCGACTTGCCGGGTTCCCGGTAGCCTGGTGACGTGGTGGTGACTGGATGGGAGAGGGCTTTTTTGGTGGAGCAAGAGGCCATAGGACATGCCTGCCACTCAGGCAATAAGCCACATGGGCAGAGTCCAGCCGGGATGCCCCGAGGTGCACCTGTCGCTGGCACTGAGACTGTACCACATCAGGTCTCATTTGCATGTCAGTTGCTGGACTCCACCAATGGCTACAGCTGTGTTTTATACATTTCTGAGGCCACATGGGCCCTCACCCACAATGCACTCTGGTGAGGTCTCTGGCCCTTGGCTCTGGGCATGAACCGGTTCTGACGGGTATGGCTGCTGTCAGTCAGATCTGGGAGCGTCTGGCGCTTAGGGTCTTTGGTTCTGTCTTCCTGTTCCTGGCTGATTTTGGTCAGACTCAGTAACTAGATTTGGGAGAATTATGAGTGGCAAGGTGGCACCTGCCAGAGCTTTTTCTGGAACCTTGAAATTGTCAGGTCTAGGGGCGTGAAAGGTACTGAGGAACGAGACCACCACCAGGGCCTGAGGAGCGGCTGGACATGGCCGAGTTTCCCAGACGCTCAGCTGCCCTATGGGTCACCAGTCTCCTCGCGGTCCCTTTGTGGGAATGTCACCACCTTCCCCCTTCTCCAGAAGAGAAGGTGACGTTGACATCGTTCCAGGTTAGTTTTTACTGCCAACCTGACACAACCAAGAGTCACCTTGGAAGAGGGAGTCTCAAGGGATTGCCCAGATCAGTTGGCCTTGGCTGCTGATTGACGTGGGAGGGTCCAGCCCACGGCAGGCGGTGCCTCCTAGGGCACATAGGCCTGGGTTGTATAAGAGCAGGCAGAGCTGGGTGTGGCGGGGTATGCCTTTAATCCTGGCTCTGGGAAGGCAGAGCATGAGCCGGGGGCCTGAACCAGCAAACTGCCTCTCTCTTTCCTTTGCTGCAACAGAAAACGAACTAAGACAGCACCTCCCAGTCAGCAAGGACAGAATCAGTGCAAGGGACCAGAGACGCTGCTCTTGTAACCACCAAGAGCAGAGCGGCCTCTGTGTCAATGGGAGGCCCCAGTGTTTCCAGAGGTCTGGAGACCATCAGCAGTCACCTCCTGTGGTGTCAGGCTAGGTTCGAGCCTAGGGCATTCTCCCCAGGTCAAAGGTTGTTGGGAATGTCTGCTTAAGAGGGAAACCTCAGGCGTCAGAGGAGGGGGCCAGTGCGTGCTCCCTGATTTCCCAGTGACCTCCAAGGTCCTCCTGGAAATATCCCTATTGTAGTGTCCCATAAGGCACTTAACAGCAGCTTGCTTATTGCAAGAGAAACTGAAAGCTGAGCTGATTGATCTTGCTTATCTGCACAGCCAACTCTGATCATGGTGGGGCCCCTGGGGGCTCTCTCAGGCCATTGGTCAGGATGGACATAGAGTTTGGCGATCCACATGGCCTCTGCTCTCCACTCCTACCTCTCCAGCTCCACACTGGGACCCTGGAGGATGAGGACACCCCTCTTTTTCTAGATCGCCAAACTCAGGGTGCCGTGCCCATGTTTGCTTAAGTTACAAGCATATCATAGGGAGACAAATGGATTGTTTTAGAATGGGCGAGGACAGCCAAGGGGAGATGCTGAACTTGCTCTGATGAGGGAGAAGACAACAGAGCCAGGACCCTCAGAACTGAACGAGACCATCTGACCAGAGGAAGAATCTGAACAGGACTAAGAGGAGACCACACAGTGGCAAGATGGCCACTGAGTGTCGGGGAGAGCAGGCCCACCTGTTCCAAAGCAAAAGGGCAAGAGAGACTAGCCTAAGGCAGTCAGGACCAGGGGGACACTCTACACCAGTGGTCCTCAACTGTCCTAACGCTGCGACCCTTGAACACAGGTTCTCATGTTGTGGGGACCCCACGACCGATACAATCATTTTCGTTGCTACTTCACAACTGTCATTTTGCTACCGTGATGAATCAGAATGTAAATATCTGATACTTGGATGGTCTTAGGCGACCCAAAGGGGTCGCCACCCACAGGTTGAGAACTGCTGCCCTAGGCGGTACCATGCTCACCACAGGGACAAAGCTGAGGCAGGTGCATTCTTCAAACCGTAGAAAGTGGGACTACTAAGGAAATGGAGTGACAGGCTAGGAAAGAAGGCTGAGTTCCTGAGGGCCTTGGGTAGCTATAAAAGGCATAGGCAGGACAGAGGATGCCAGAGAAGCAGAGAGCAGGGAGCCACAGTTCCAGCAAGCAGCCCAGCATGCAGGGCTGAGGACTCCCAGTGCAGAGGGGTTGCACCAAAGAGGACATCTCCAGTGGGGAGACAGATCCACAAAGGCACACCAGGGCCAGGTTGGGTGGAGCCCAGGTGTGTAGAGAGAAGCCCCAAGCAGGCCCGGGCACCTTGAGCTTGGGGTTCCAGCAGAACCGACGCCAGGCAGTCACATCTACAGAGATGAACCACTGCAAACAGGGACGCTGACCAGCTTCCTTGTGCTGCTATGCCCTGTGGCTTTTCCCATCTAGAAGAGAAACAGCTCAGCAAAACTCAAGTGGCTGTTTCCATAGTAAGACCCTGCTCCCAGCTGTAGAGAAGGTCTGGAACAAAGCCACGAGAGAGGGGAGGTGCTTTGCAGACCAGGCTCACCAGATCAGGGCTGGGCTCCAACAAAGGCTCCTGAGCTTCCCCCCTTGCCCAGCTCCGGCTCTCAACCAACCCCAAGGCTGGTTGGTCGGAGGCCACGGAGGCCTCTTGAGCTTTCTTCACAAATCTGCAAACCCAGGCCAGGCTGAGCTACCAGGCAGGGGCCCTCCGGCTCCCTGATGGGAACTGCCTCGTGCTTGTCATCCCTGAGTGGATAAGCTCAGTGCTCTCCTCCTCTGTGGATAAGATAAAGGACCAAGTGCTGAGATCTGGGGGCACGACCCCTCCCCCAGTGGGGAAGCTAAGAAAGGACATAAGAGAGTCCCTAGAGCAAAGATGGAGAGGGGCTTAGTTTCTAGAGAGCCGACCCGGCTCCCAACTCCCTGCATCTTTAACGGCCTACTCGAGGACCTCCTGGTCCCCAGCAAGCCAGGGAACAGCAGGACAGGAATGTAGAGACCTGGCTGTACATGCAACACTGCCCTTTGGCCACTGAGAAGATTCTAACCCAGTATGTCCTAAAAGCTTCCAGATTTGCAGGATGGGAGCCTTCCCTACCTTCACAGAGGAAGGAAGCTAATGCATCAGGCTCTACCGATTGCATAGACAACCCCCATCCCACCCCTCTGTAACATCTCAGCCAGCTGGAAATAACTTAGGGTGCCTACCATTTGTGAGCTCCCCATCCCAGCTGTTGTGAAGCTCCGATGGGATGAGGCAGATGAGGCAGCCAGTGAGACACACACCCCCTAAAGTTGGATGCTGGAGGCTAGGGTCCAGCATGACAAGGCACTCGGTACTGTGTCAGCCTGTACCCCTCCCCGCCCTCCACACACACACACTTAACAGCTAGTTGTAAACAGACACAGGTTGAAGCAACCAAAAAAAAAAAAAAAGCAGAGATGAGAAGTGGAAAACCTTGGGGACACATGGTGTTCCACCTAGGGGCCCTACAGACGTTGCATAGGGCTCTGGAAGACAAGTCCCACCCCCCAGACCCTCCTATCTTCCTGTACAGGAAATGCCCCAGAGACAGAAGCCAGAACCCCCTTACATTCTCACTGGCAGCCCCATTAAAGAAAGCTGGGCAAACGGAGCGGTGGTGGTGGTGGTGGTGCGCGCCTTTAATCCCAGCACTAGGGAGGCAGAGGCAGGCGGACCTCTGTGAGTTCGCACACACGAAAAGCAGCACAGGGCAGCAGCCAAATTGCCGCACTGGTTCCTTTGAGTCCCACCCACCCTGGTAAGACCAAGAGGGCCTGAGGTCTTCCCCATGAGCCTTGCTGGGCAGGTAGCATGAGCAAAAGTCAACGTTAGGAATACCGTCTCCTCTCACGCCTGCCCGAAGCGTCATGACCAGGAGGTGGTAGCAAGAAGGACAAAGAGCTGAGATAACACGGGACCCATGGGCTAGCCCCTCACCAAGACCGGGGAAGAGAAAACAACATATGCCCTTATCTCATCCCCAGGGCCTAAGCCTGTTCCTGGGAAGCAATATTAGTTTGTTCCTTGACCTCTCATGGAGAGGAGACGGAGTGGGCAAACTGCAAGCCAGGAATGATTGCATGTCGGGAACTTTCGATATGCCCAGTGCCTAGGAAGAGGAAATACCCTGGGCCGGTGTACAAGGTCTCAGCCGCGTGGATGGGTGCAGGGCTGCAGGGCGTGGAGCCTGAGAAGAGAACAGGCACACCAGGAAACCCAAAGACCCAGTTCTCACTAGGCTAAAGGTTGTCATAGCACCCAGTGCTAATGACAGCACCCAGGATCAATGATGGGCTGACCAGCGTGGCAGGGCGGAGGCCCCCATGCACCACCAGCTCCTGCCCCGTGGTGTGAGTGAATGGACGTTTATGAGACAGGAGGCAGAGACAGGAGGGAGAATAACACCTCTTGTGTTCTGCAATGTTCCAGGCAGTTTATATCTCTCATTCACGTCTCATTACAGTCTATAAAGCAGATACGACAAACCCTTCGCAGACAAGGGTGCCAGCCAGAGTAGTCCGGGGTCCTCTGCCTCCACCCAGGAAAAGGACCTTCTAACCTCGTACAGGTGCCTGTCCCCACCGACCCCAGGGGTGGCTTGTGGGTGACCTTTCTAGAGGTTACCCAGCCTCGAGTATATCCACTGGGAAAGCCCACCTTACCCACAGTGACAGAGCAGCCTGCCAGACTCAGGACTTACTTGGGCTCTCCCAAAATCTTCCTTCTACTTTCCACCCATTGCCAAACAGCACTTTGAGGACCTCTGGAAAGGACCTGCCATTGCTGGCCAGGTAACGCCTCGTCTCTCCTCTTTAAAGGGATAAAAGGCGGCTGGCAACGTAGCTTAATAAGAAAGTGTCTACCTCGCATGCATAAAGCACAGGGTTCCATCTCTTGCACTGAAATTCAAAAACAACAGCAGCATAAAAGCACAGATCATTAATATATTTGGTGGGCTCGGGGAAAAATGTACAGATATGTGCTCTGTATACACATTGTGTACACATGCATACACACATTTGGGCATGTGTGTATATGCCTGCCCATTCATATGTGCACGTGTTTGTGTGCTCAAATGAGCCCTGGCAGGAAGACACAAAGTAGAGCCCTTCCTTCCTCTGGGAGGAAGAGGAAGCTGTTACACCTCAGTAGCTGTGCTCCTGGGAGTCGGGAGTTTGGATGGGGTTCTGCACCTGCACCTGCCCACCCTGCTCAAGTAAGAGGCTGACCACTGAGGCTTGAAGGTGCCTCCCAGGCCAAGTCACTGAGCCCATCAAAGAGGTCAACTTGGGGGAGGGATGGTACTTCCCATTTTCCCAGGATCAGATTAGGGTGGAAGGTAGGTTTTCCCTCCTGGTGAAGCCAGCCAGCCAAGAGGTCACACACCTGAGAAGGAGGCCCGTAGCCAGCAGGCACCCCTCCTTGGCTTCCTCTGCTGGGTCCACAGCAAGCTGCCCAGTCTCCCTGTAATATCCAGCTAAGGTCCGGGAGCGATTTCCCCCAAATGGCATTTCCATAGGCACTTTAGGGGGAGCTAATGAAACCCTCGCACCCCGACACCCCTGACACCCCCTCAAGAGGCCAGCATTGTCCCTTTGTCAACATCAACAGAGATCAAGGGCACTCTGCGTCCAGAGACGGGTATTTATAGAAGGGGAGGGGCCTCGAACCAAAGGGGTCCGAGGCGAACCCCTCTTGGTTGGGAGGGCAGTGGACAGCAGTGCCGACGGCGGGTCCCTGGTCCCCGGGAGGCCACAGGACTCGGCGGCACGATCTCCCCCGCCGCGTCTGTCGCCGCCCACCTTGGACCGGTCCATCCCGCGGGTCTGCACCGCCGGCTGCCGCGCCTTCCCGGGGGCCCTGCGAGCACGGCGGGCTCCCGGGATCAGCTCTGCCCGCGGGCTCGGAGCCCGCAGCGGGGACACCTGCGCCTAGTGGGGCGCGCGGAGGCCGCGGAGAGAGGGATCGGGGTACCTTCTGGATGCGCCCGTCGATGTCCAGGTAGATGGCCTTGGGCCGGTAGCTGGAGGAGCCGGCCCCCATCGCGCCCGCCGCTGCACTTGGACTTTTTCACCTTACTTTCTCGCCGCCGCGGCCGCTGCGCCGGGAGGGCGGGGGCGAGGGGGGAGGGGCGGGGGCGGCAGCCAACCAGAGCCAGCGGCTCGCGGGCTCCGCACGCCCCTCCTCCCGCAGCGCAGGCCCGCCCCGCCCTCCCCTCCCCACCCCTCCCCTCCCCACCCCTCCCCTCCCCTCCCTCCCTTCGCAACCCCTCCCCTTCTCCATCCTCCTCCTTTCTCCCCACGCGCTCCTCCCTCCCACCTCTCCCCCTCCTCACTCGCTCCTTCCCCATCTCTCTTTCTCCTCCCTCCTCCCCACCTCCTCCCTTCCAGCCCTTCTCCCATTATTCCGTCTCCCCGGCTCTCTCTCCCTCCCACCTCCTCTGCCCACCTTCCTCTATCTCTCTCTCACCCTTCTCTTACCCTATCCTGCCTCACCCCTGCCTCCTTTTCCTCTCCCCCACCCCCATCTCCCTTCCTTCCTCCCTCTTCCTCATCTCAGTCTGGTCCTTCCTCACCCAGGCTCCCCTTCCTCCTCACGCCCCCATCTCTTCTCACCCCCCCCCTTCATCCCTCCTTCTTTTTCATTTCCATCCCTTCCCTTTCCTCCTCTCATCTCTCCTCACTCACCCCTGTCACTTCCTCTTCGTTTCCCTCCTGCTTCAGCCTCTCTCCCACCTTCTGTCCTTGTCCATCCCATCTCCCTCTACTCCTCTCCCCTCTGCCGCTCTCTCCTCCCCTCCCCTTCCCTCCCCACCCCTCGCACGTTAAGGCAAGCCCCTCTTCCCTTTGGCTCCTGTCACCGCCAAGAGCCTGCTTCTAAGTGTCCTCTCTGTCCATGTCCACTGTGCCCTCTATCTTGATCAGAGATCACCCCTACACACACGGTCCATCAGTCATCAGCCGTCCCTGGGCTGAGCTGTGACTGGGGCCCACGGTGCCGGGAAACCAGCTTCCCGAGCCCGCCCGCCCCTGCAGTAAAGGCCGCCCTCACTTAATTGGAATCGGAAGTAGGGAAAGTTCCTTCCCCCGGTTGGCTGTGCATTCCTGGAAGGGCAGGGACGGCTGCTTCCCTAGCACCTGGAGTTGAAGGGGTAGCTTCATTTCTGCCCTTTAAGCTGAGGGAAGATCGCCTCGTCCACTATCCGTTGGGTGCAGAGCTTCTCTTACCCGCCCCCGACACACACACACACACACACACACACACACACACACACACACATACACTTTTGCTATTTTCCATGGGGGCTGTGGGGGGGGGCATGGTGAGCTGGAGGGGAGAGAATTATTTCAGGTCTCCTTCGCCTCTGGACACCGTTCTCTGGGGCTTTCCCTGTGGGAACAACTGGGGGAGTGGCTCTGAGTTTGTTGCTCTTGGAAGCCACTGTGAAACCGCTGGAGAAGGCGCTTGTTGTCTTAAGTGGATTCCCAGCCGCACTGTCCATCTGCTGGTGTCTGGGCTGTGCTTGCTGAGAATGTCTGAGGCTCGCTGCTGCCAGAGAGAAGACGGCCTAACCAACCAGCCAGATCAATGGCCCTTTCTTTCCCACACTTGACCTTTCTGGTCTTCACCTGGTGGACAGCCACTGGCCTTGCCGAGTTCTCCAGAGCTATGGGAGTCCAGGCCAGGGATGGAGCCAGAGACTTCCAAAAGCAGCATGCATCAGAGCTGCAGTTACCCTTACTCTCCCTCAGCTGCTGTCACTGGGAGAACGTGACCCATAGCCCTGGAGGTGGAGGCAGCTCCAAATGCATGCTATACATGTTCACCAGACTGTCATGAGGCGAAGGCAGTGGCTACCTTCCACCTCCAGACAGTCTAGCCCTGTACGTGTCTAATCCACCCAGGCTGTCTGGCGGCCCCTGCCCACTCCTCTGGTGCAATTAAGGGCCCCTAGACAAAGCTTGGCACCATGAGAAATACTTAGAAATGACTGGAGTATGAAGGTGATGCCATGCAGGGCTTTAAGGTGGGGCCTGACACTACTGGGGGCTTACAGCTAGCTACCTGGCTTGCAGCTGTGATCTTGTGTCCTCAGAAAACTAAGCTGGTGTTTGTTGTCAAGCGAGCCGGCACTGTTTGAACTGATGGGCAGCCTGCTGTCAGGACCATCTTGTGCGCCTGTGCAGCCCGGCATGGAGAACTCTCCACCTGGCAGACGGCTTTCTTGTTCCCCAAACCTTGCTGTCATCTGGCCTAGAGCCCTGGAGCTGGTTCCTTCAAGACCAGATGTTTGTCCCCAGTGCAGCTGACCTGCAGCATGGAGGGTGCGGCTCTGTGTCTCTGCTGCTGTGGGTGTTGGGCACCAGGCAGGCTGGCCCTCCCAAGGCCTGGCTGGCTCTGTACTCAGAATAACAATCACTTCTAATCTTATTTTGCATCATGCAGCTTTCCTCTCAGGAGACACACCAGACCTCTGAACAGACACTTAATCACTGAGGTGGCAACTGCTACCCAAAGGGGACCACGTCCCCTCCTCCCTCCTTTTGGAGCTATGGTTTGTCCTTTGCCAACGAGGTCTGCCATCTCCAGAACCATTTCCAGGCACTCAGGGTACAGGGTATGGGAGTGAGCAAAACTGTCAAAAACCCTGAGTGGGAAGGGCTGGGATTTTAGACGGTGAGACTGGATGAAGCAGATGATGAGCAAATACAAACACGGAATGCTGATTAGGATCTCGTGCCAAGGAGAAAAGTCACCGGGGGACAGGGATAAAATGCGATCCTCGAGGATCACATCTTGAGCTGGAGATCCGAGTGAAGAACAGTGGCCTCGCTCCAAGATCTCGCTCAAGACCAGAAGGGCTAGAAAGGAGGGCGCAGCGGTGGGCCGCACGTCGGACAGGCTCGAGAGGCACCCGCTGTGGGTCACATAGGTGACTTCAGGTTGTTGTGTGTGGCCTCATGGGAAGCTGTGCAGGGGAGGGATATAGCTGATTAACGGTTTACCGTGTCTACCTTGGTTTGTGGAGTGGACGGTAAAGGCTGTCCAACAGGAGCGCAAGGTGGGAGGCCAGCCGGGAGGAGGTGACATCATCTCACAAAGCATGATGGCCATTGGACCACAGTAGAGCAGTAGGGTTCTACAGAGAAACAGGACCGTAGAAGGTTATTTATATTATACGTATATGTATATATATATATATACACACACACGTATATATACTTATATATATGATATCGGATATATTATCATACATTATGATAATTCACATATATTATAATATGTGACATATGTCATGATATACTTATTATACACATATTACACATATAATATATATATATATATATATATATATATATATATATATATCTCAACATAGGATGTGCCTAATAAACCTATCGTTAATTGGAAGTATTTTGAGCCAGACACGCCTGTCATTCACCTCACACACACACTGCAGCACCGGCAGCTTCCCCTTCGGATCTTGAGGCACTGTTGTTACAGTTTCTGCCTAGCTGTGAGAGGGGGGCGGGCAGAGTCTGAGACTGACTCACACGGCCTGTCATCGGCACCGGGAAAGACCAGCAGGACAGTTTCTCTTGAATGTACGTGACTTTGGCACTGCAGGAGAGGCAGATGTTAAGTCGAACATCGTCTGGCTTCGAGACCATGGCTACCTACAAGTGCTGGCTCCAGTGATTGACAGCAGACTGGAGATGCAGAAGGGCGGGTGCTCACGTCTGGTTCTAGTCTAAGTCTGAAACTTCAGAGCCCGGAGAGCCGCTGGCGTGCATCCCAAGTTCAAGGGCAGGAGAAGACCGATGCCTGGCTTCAGTGAGCGGGCAGAAAAAAACAGAATCCTTCTGTCCCTCTTTTAAGTCACTCAGTGGGGTAGATGAAGCCCACCAGCATGGAGCTGGACAGCCATCAAATTTAACCTCGCCCACGACCCCCTTTAAGACATCCTGGGTGGGGCATCGTGCCTGATCAGATTGGCCCATAGAACTGACCCTCCTGGGTGGGAAATGACTGAGTCACTGTCCAATGTCTCCATGCCAACTGGCTTCATGGGTGGCCATTTCTTCTCTTTTCTGCCATCCTTCTCTGTGTTTTGCCTTCACTGGAGGAGCCGAGGCCCGTGCAGACCGTGGGTCAGGTAAGGGCTGGCCTCCTGGCACCTTCCACAGCAGCCCGGTGGTCCCCGCCGTCCTGACTTGTCCCTGCGCATGCAGCCCGTGAGAGCACCTCAGAATCAAAACAAAGAGGAGGGAACAAACTGTCTGCCCCTGCCAGGTGGCCTGGGGACCCTGGGTCAGGTGGAGGCCAGGGCCTGCCCACCTGCCCCTTGGGTTGGCCCTGGATCTTCTAGGAAGTTGGTAACTGTCAGTTAGGGTTACTGTTACTGTGGGGGGACACCATGACCCAAAAGGGGGAAAGGGCATTTTTTTTTGTTTGTTTACACATCCATATCAGAGTCCATCACCGAAGGGAGTGAGGGGCAGGAACCTGGAGGCAGGAGCTGGTGCAGAGGCCATGGGCAAGTGCTGCTTACTGGCTTGCTCCCTATGACTTGTCCAGCCCGCTTTCTTTCTTCTTCTTTTTCTCTTCAAGACAGGGTTTCTCTGTTGTAACCCTGGCTGTCCTAGAACTCACTCTGTAGACCAGGCTGGCCTCGAACTCACAGAGATCTGCCTGCCTTGGCCCCCTAGAGTGCTGGGATTAAAGGCTCAGTCGGCTTTCTTATAGAACCCAGGACTGCCAGCCCATGGTTGGCCCCACCCATGATGGGCTGGGCCTTCCCCATCAATCACTAATTTAAGAAAATGCCTCAGAGACTTGCCTACAGCCCCATCTTACGGAGGCATTGGCTCCATTGAGGTTCCCTTCTCTCAGATGACTCTAGTCTGTGTAAAGTAAAAGGAAAAACTAGCAGGGACATGACTGAACTCAGTCCAAAGGGGTGTTAAATATCAGGAACTGCTCAGGTGTGTGGGGTCCCGATTGCATCTCATCTGCGAGGAAGATTGTGGAGAGGAGGATCCTGGGAGCCAGGCCAGAGCTGGCCTCTTTCCCCAGCCCCTGCAGAAGTTGTAGTTTTTTTCTGGTACCTTCTGATGTCTGTTAGCAGAGCTCACTCTGTTATTGTCAAAATTAGACTTTTTTTTTTCATATTAAGGCCACTGAAGGAGGGAGGAGCCAAGACAAGGGAATGGGAGGAGTTAACTGGCCTCTGGTTCCGTTGCCCACACCAGCTACCTGTCTTCATCAAGAAGAAGCAAAGCCACAGTGTGGAAAGACAGCAGGCTTCACCGTGACAGCACCCTTCCTGGAAGTTGGGAGATTGGGAAGGCTTGAACATTTGGGAAAAGTCTACAGGACTTCCCCGGATGTGGACGAACCAGCTGCATTCACTTAGGGCCAGTGGCTCTCTATGGCCAGCTTGTTCTTGGCAGGTCTGAACACTGGGACAGCAGGTTGTAATGGTGTCCTTTTGTCTGTCCTTCCTGAAGTCCAGCCAGTGTTTCTCATGACTACTTGGAAAAAGAGTCCAGCAGCTTTTTATACTCTGGCTTTGCACAGGGGCTACAGGAGAGACCAAATCAGTTTCTCAAGCAAAGTGTGTATCCAGCTCTCGTTTGCTGCGGATGTACCCCTGTGGAGGTCTCTGGGGAGGGACAGGAGCTTATGGCCACAGGACGTACTGTGTGGACACAGAACACCCTGGCTGACATTAGGATGTGCACATGTGCAGATGTTTCTTTTCAAAGCAATCTGCTGGGTTGGCACAGAAGCGGTGGACTCAAACACCAGCCCCAAACTGCACAGAGCATGAGGAGCTGGTGACATGGCTCAGTCAGTAAAGTGCTCGCTTTGCAAGCAAAAGGACTTCAGTTCGATTCCAAGAGTCCGTGTGAAAAAAAGCCTGGTGTGTTAGTGAGGATATGTAATCCTGGAGCTAGGGAGGAAAGCGGGGCGGGGCGGGGGGAGTTCTAGGCCAGTAAGGAATTTTCAAAAAGAAAAAGAAGAAAGGTACCAGGCAGATATGCCGAATGTCTCTAATCCCAGCACTTGGGAGGCAGAGGCAGGCAGATCTCTGTGAGTTCGAGGCCAGCCTGGTCTACAGAGTGAGTTCCAGGACAGCCAGAGTTACAACGGAGAAACCCTGTCTCAAAAAAACAAAAACGAAGATTGTCATTTGCTCTCTATCTGTACATGCACCCCGGCACGCAGATGCGCACACACAGAGGGCCCCGGAGAAGGAGGTGCTCTTCGACCTGGTCTGCCCTGAACAGTGATTCCGTATGGAAAGACCTGTGTAAACCAAGCCCAAGGTTTGGTTTACACAGCCCAACTTTGCGCTTGGTTTACACACTGAAGGACCGTTCTTTATGGACCCTGTCACTACAAATCATGGCCAGCCATAAACATTTCAAACAAGACAAAGTCTCTCCCGGGCTGGAAGTTGGACCTGCCTCGCTCGCTCTCTTTGGGTCCCTAATACCCTGGGCTCTTGACTATGCAACCAATCCCTTGGTTCTGGTGCCCTGGGATTCCCTCAGTATGGCGATGTGCTTATGTGAATGTGCATACCCTGTGCTACTTGTGCTCTCTTGCTTGTGTCCTCTGCCTCCTCCTCTTCCTCCTCTCCCCCCTCCTCTTCCTCCTCTCCCTCCTCCTCTTCCTCCCTCTCCTTCTCCATCCTGATCTTGGTGTTGCTGACCTCAAACTCTCAGGTGTCTCCTGCCAGAGCGGATGATGGGCCCACACCGTCATGCCTGGCTTGTACTGTTGTTCCTAAAAATTGGTCTTGAAAATGAGATTAGCAGGTGAACATGCACTTCTTATACTTTGTGTGTGTGCGCGCGCAATAACACACGTGTTTGCGGTATATGCATGTGTTCATATGTCCTCATGTACATAGAGATGCAGGTGAGCGTGGCGACCAGAGATTCGCATCACAGCTTAAGTCAGGTCTCACACTGAACCTGGAGCTCACTGATTCAGCCGGGCTGACCAGCCAGGGAGCCCCAGGGATCCTCCTGACTCTCCCTCCCTAGTGGCAGAATTACAGTCACACAGAACCACGCCCGGCTTCCACAGGGGTACCGGGTATTGAACTCAGATCTTCATGGGTGGGTGGCAGGCAGGCACATTACCAACTGGACTTTCCCCACAGCTCTGTTTTTTTGTTTGTTTGTTTTTCAAGGCAAGGTTTCTCTGTTGTAACGCTGGCTGTCCTGGAACTCACTCTGTAGACCAGGCTGGCTTCGAACTCATAGAGATCTGCCTGCCTCTGCCTCCCGAGTGCTGGGATGAAAGGCGTGCGCCACCCCCGCCCCCGCCAGTTCTGCTTTTTATACTGCTTACAAATATCTTTATACTTACATACTTTTTATATTGTGTGTTGTATGAAGACATTCTTAATTTTTTTAATTTAAAAAAATTTAAGAATTTGCCGGATCACTGAAATGATTAAATTTTTATCAGCATCCTATGAGCATAAAATATCAGGTAACTTTAGACATACTTTCAGCAAAATTAAACTCCCTCCCAGGGAGAGACAGAGACTTTCAGTTCTCTGTCCCCACGCGCAGAGACCGCCAGCTTGTGCCATGGGCTGCTTGTGTTTTTCTAGTGAATTAATATATTTTGCTGGTTAATTCTGCCTTAAATTCTTACTCACTCCTTATATAGAGGAGACGGGCAGCCCCTTGACTGTTAGATATTTCAGAAATACTTCTTAGTCAGCATCTACATCTGTTAAATTTACGACCTATTCACAATGTGACGGTGCATATAGAAGCCATCAAACCCGCCCCACTCATCCTGAAGCTGCTCTGGGTTTCTCATCAGCTTTAAAAGGCAGTGCCCTTTAGAGGAGGAAATTGAAAAAGAAAAGAAAGAAATGACCCACATTTCCAATGGACTTGGCTAATGGATCTGGCAGCTCTGCTGAAGCAATGTCAAGGGCGATAATTATGCTGAGTGCCTGGGGCAGGCGGAGAGCCTGTGGGACACAGCAGGCTACCATCAGGCCAGCTACACATGCCCAGCCCGCTTCCAACGAACTCCATTAGGCTTTTTAAGACCCAGCAGAGGCGAGCTGGCTTGCGATGGGGATACAAAATGTTTGAATTTAGAAAAATAAGAATTTCCTTTTAAAAAAATATTTCAGAATCTTTGTTTAGTGCAGCGAGGTTTTTTGTTTTTGTCTTTTTGTCACAAAAATCAAGCAAAGGACTTTTACAAAGCGAGCTTTCGGCCTTAGTTGGGGCTGATGGGAGAGAGCAGATGCGAGTTGATGCAGAGAAGCCTAGTGCCCCCTGGGGGCTAAGATGAGTATTGCATCCTTCCACAGCTTTGTGGAGCCATGATGTTCACGGGCCTCCTCAGCCAGACACTTGCCCTGTGTGTTTGTGCGGGGAAATCTGGCATCAGGGACTCCTTCCTCTGTCCCTTTGCTTCCCCTTACTCATGGCTCCTCCACGAATACATCCCTAGGGCCTTTTTTTGTGCCCCGCAACCTTGTGCTTTCCTAGGGAAAGCACTCAGGGAGGTACACCTGGACTACACATCATTTTATTTCAGCAGAATGTCCTTTTCTCCACTGTTGCTCTATTTTCTGCTACCCATTAAAGCACCACCTAGGAAGTGGGGGGGATGCTCTCAGAGCTCCAACCCTAGACAAATAACTAAGGACAACTGGAGGGTGCAGAACGCAAAGGAAATGGTCTTTCCCCAGGGAGCAGCCCTCCAGTTGGTTACCCAATACCAAGTGGTCAGCCCCCATTGGATAACATAATACAAATAACATTGTATGGACTGTGAAGGCTGTATTTACATATTAGGAGTGTGTGTGTGTGAGTGTGTGTGAGTGTGTGTGTGAGAGTGTGTGAGTGAGAGAGTGTGTGTATGTGTGTGTGAGTGTGTGTGTGTAAGTGTGTGAGTGTGAGAGAGTGTGTGTGTGAGAGTGTGAGTGAGTGTGTGTGAGAGTGTGTGAGTGTGTGTGTGTGTGTGTGACAACAACTAAACAAAAAGAGGCTGTGAATTTGGGACAGAGCAAGGGGGTGGAGGGAAAGGAAATGGTAGAAATGATGTAATTATTATACTTTCAAATAATTAAAAAAATAGATTTTTTTAAATGCACCTCCTACACAGCCTGGCCTTTCCAGATCTCTGGAGTGGGACAAGGCATCCTTCCCAGGTTCCTGGCACTCCTTGGAGGCCTTGAATAGTGCTGACCCTCCGGGTCCTCAGGCCTCATTTGTTAGTGGGAGTATCAAGTGGTTCAGAGTGTTCTGAGTGATGGGGAAGAGGAGAGATGGTGCAGATTCCTCTGCCCAAGGCAGGACCAGGCCACTGGCTCCACAAGAGAGTGTGACAGCTAGCCTGGAGGTGCCTCAGGACTTGTAGCAGCAGGTAACCCTGAGTCTGGAGTAGCCTGTGACGGGCTGGTGGGGGAGACCGCCATCTCCATATAAGAGACAGCATACAATATCTGTCTTTTGGGATCTGGGTTACCTCACTCAGGATGATTTTTCCTGCTAGATCCATCCATTTACCAACATTTTTCATAATTTCATTTTTTAACAGATTGGATTCCACCGTGCGAATGTACCACATTTTCATTATCTGTTCATCGGTTGGTGGACGTCTAGGCTGTTTGCATTTCCTGGCTGTTACGACCAGAGCTGCTGTGAACACTGAACAAGCGTCTCCGTGGTAGGATGCGGTCCTTTGGGTAGTGGTGTAGCTGGATCCTGAGGTCGATGGATTCCCTGCCTCCTGAGGAACCGCCACGCAGATTTCCATAGTGACTGTACAAGTTTGCACGCCCACCGGCAATGGATGAACGTTCTCCTTTCTATGGATCCTCACCAGCACAAGCTGTCGTTTGGTTAACTCATCTTGGCCGTCCTGACTCTGGTAAGATGAAATCTCCAAGTAGTTTTAATTTGCATTTCCGTGATGACTAAGGACGGTGAACAATTCTTTAAGCTCTTCTCAGCCATTTGCGTTTCCTCTTGTGAGAACTCTCACAGTTTAGTTCTGCAGCCCATTTCTAATTGGGTCCTTTGTTTTCTTGATGTCTAGGATGATCTTTCTATATTATCGACCCCGACCCTCCATCAGGTGTATAATTGGCAGAGAGCTTTTCCCGTTCTGTGGGATGCCACGTTCCTGATGATGTCCTTTGCCATATAGAAGCTTTTCGGCGTCATGAGACCCTTTTTACTAATTGTTGGTCTTAGTGTCTAGGCTATCGGTGTCCTGTTCAAAATGTCCTTCCCAGCACAGATGTTTTAGACAGTGGAATAATGGCATCTTTGAGGAGGCTTTGAAAGGACAGCCATCCATTGGAGGCGCGGAGCCATGGCAGAGAAGGCCAGAGGCAGCCAGAGCTGGACCAGACAGAAGCAGGTGGGGGACAGAAGCAGAAAGCAGCTGAAGGGCAGGTAGACTGGTGTTCACAGCACTTGGGACTCTGTTCTTGATGTGACACGAGCCGCGGGAGGATGGGAATCTGATCTGGGTAGTGACCTGAGCCGATATGTCACAGAGGGTGTGAACACAGAAGACTCGTGGGGAGAGTGCAGGCCAGCAGACTTAGGAGCAAGGCTGGGGAACAGTCTGAATCCAGTGCTTACCTACTCAGTGGCACTGGATAAAGGGGTCTACAACCCCGAGCCTCAGTATTCTTGTCTGTACAGTGGGACCATAGTCTCTGAAGGACTTGAAAGGTTCACAAAGGTTGCCACACGGTGATGGGTCCATGTGGGCCCTTCCCTCCCGGTCTCATGCAGTCCTGGGATACTGTTTCCCGACAAAAGCACTTGATCTCTGTTGCCATGGTGCTTGCAGTTTCCCCTTGAGGACACAGGTTTAAAGATTGCTTAAGAGCAATCTTTAGAACAAGCGAATGACAGGAAAACTTCTGCTCCCACACGTGAGACCTCAGCTGCTCTCTACCCTCAGAGATTTTTCCGAATGCTGGTACCAGCATCCTGAGGGGCTGCAGAGTGGCTTGGATCTTGACTGGGTGTCTCCAGGGGCAGGGAACACCTCCTCAACTATGTCTGCTGCCAACTAGGCAGGAAGCAGGCTGGATAACCGGCAGCCAGAGCTGAAGAGCCGTGTGTACAGCAGTCATTTCCCCAAGGCTGTCTCCCTGGAGACCGTGATGTTTGTACAGAAGTTGCTCTGGGAAGCTCGGGGATGTGTTGGCCCTAATTGCCGTTGAAATAGAAATCTCCAGTCCTCCTCGGAGCCCGTGGTAGGAGTGACTGTAATGGCAGCTGGCAGCCATTTAAATGGCCATCTTAGGGTCCGTTACCCTCCAGCCATGCATGGAGAAGCACAAAGACCTAGCATGTTTAACCGCTGCTTGCTGGGAAGATTAGTGCTTTGAAAGAAAATAGGTTGGAACCGTTCTTCTGGAAGGTTCCCGGGCATGCTCCAACTGATATGTGGGTTACCCCTATTTTTTTTTTTCCTTTCTAAGTCAGAGGACCAGCTGAACTCTACTCCATCTGAGGTGTAGTCGAATGCCACTAGCAGCAGCAGAACACCCCAACCCTATAAACAGGTGCACGGGCAGCCCTGGTGCTTTTAAAGGGGTCAGGGGTGTTCTGGCTTTAAATGCAGTAGGACCCAAGGACTCAGCATGTCTGTCTGTCTGTGCTTCCCTCTCCCTCATGTGGACATTTCCCATGTGGTCAGCGTTACAGTCACCTCTGGCCAGTCTGGTCACTCAAGAGAGAAGAGAGGAACTTTCTGAAAATCTATGAGACGTGTCCTGGGGGAGAGCTGGGCCACATTTTAATGTCATAACCATGAGTCACAGGTTGCCTTGTTAATTATATTCTTAAATAGATTTTTTTTTTAATGCCAGAACTATTTTAGACTTATAGAAAATTTGCTAGGCTGGAACACACAGTCCCCAGATGTCCCAGAGCGGTTCTCCTGACTGCTAACATCTTAGAATAGTAGGGTACATTTGTTAAACTAATGAGCCAACATCGATACATTAGCTCTAACGAGCGCCCATGTTTTATTCAAGCTCCTTGGGGTCGCCTTGTCCTTTTGACTCCCCAGATCCAGTGTGGCATTTTTCCCGTCTCCTCTCAGCTACGGCAGCTTCTCAGGCTTTCCTTGTGTTTCACAACCTTGACATCTCTAAGGAGGCCCAGTCAGCCTTTTGTGTAGCCGGTCCCTTAATTCGGCTTTGTCTGAGGCTTTTCTCCTGAGCAGCCTGGGGTTATGGCGCTAGGGAGGAGATAAAGCAGGTCCCTCAAGCTGTGTCAAAGGCAAGACCATCAGTAAGGCTCATTACTCTCGGCCCTGACCTTGATCAGCTGGCCTGGGAGTGTTTGTCGAGCTTCTCCCTGGGACTCAATCTTTTTCTGCCGTCCTCCCCTGGAAGGAAGCAGCAAGCAGCTACCTGCAGACCATACTCCTCCTCCTGCGCACGGTGCGCCCACAGAAACTTCTGACTCTTCTGTGTGGGAACCTGGCTTTGCTTCCCTCCATTTGTCTCTTCAGCCTCTGATTAATATCCTCGTGGGAACTCGCCTAATATTTTAGTTTATAATCCGACTCTACTTCTTTTACTTTATTGCTCCAATTTGTTTCACTCTTTGTTCTCCGGAGGCTCTTCCGTTGGCTCTGGGCCTTTCTGACGGGTCTACAATGATGTGCTTCGCCTTCCTTTTCCCATCATTTCCCTTCCCATGGAGCAAAGGATATCACCAAAGTCCAACTTGGTGAACCAGTAAGTACTTGGGGGTTCCTTACAGGAGAGTGGCAATAACTCGGATGCAGTCCATCACCAAAGCCCATTCCAGCATGGGTGACGATTCCATGCATCCCTGGAGTTCTCCGCACAACCTGCAGACAGCTTCATGGTCAGAGAGTCTCCTCTCCTCAGTAGTTCTTACCCGCCTAGTTAACTTTGGGGAAGGAGAGACCTTGTCAATCTGATAAGTTTTGGGGACTTCCTGATACTTGTGAGTTGTTTGCTTTCTGAATCTTAACAAGCTTCTCCCAGGGATGGGATATTTCAATTCAAACATGATTACTACACAGCAGATGTTTGTTTGTGTGTGTGTGTGTGTGTATGTGCACGCGCACATGCACATGTAGATGTCAGAGGTCAGTATTGGGTGTTGTTCCTCAGGAGCCATCCACTTTTGTTGTTTGAAAGAGTTTCTCATCGTGACCTGGGGCTCTCCAATTAAGCCAGGCTGGCTGGCCAGCAAGCCCCAGAGATCTTCCTGTCTCTGCTTCAGCCACGCAGCAATGGCCAAAGAGCCTCTCTGAATATAGTCTGTATGTCTGTCCACAGAGTTAGCCTATGGTGTTGCTCAGAAGCAGTGCTGGTGATCATCAAGGGTTATTACAGGTCTGTGTCACCTGATTCGGAGTGCAAGGTCTCTGGTTACACAAACCATGCCTGGAGAGGGAAGGGCCATCCGTCCTCTGTGGTCTGGCTGTGACAGGAACACTGCACGTGTGATGGTTTTATGCTTTTTCCCTATCTGAGAAATGTCGTTTCTCATCAAAATTCTCAGTGGGAGCAGAGCCTGGAGTTTTTCTGGGCAGGAGGTGTTACCCCAGAGGCAGTACTTTCTACCCATGAGTCTGTTCGGCATAGGTGAGAACTAGGCAGAATGTCTTCTGGCGAGGCTGACTGGTGGAAGCCGTTGTATTTGTTACCCTCTCACTGCTGTGAGAGGGTACTGGAGAAGAAGCAACTTCAGTGAGAAAGGGTTTACTTAGGCTCCTGGCTCAGGGGTACACAGTCCATCATGGTGGTAGTACAGCCCCGCCTGTGCTGGAGGGAGGTTGCTCACTCTGGGTGCATCAGGAAGCAGAGAGAGATGAACACTGGGGCTCAGTTGGTTGTCTGCTTTTCCTCTTTTTATTCAGTCTGGGAACACAGCCCTTATGTGCAGGGTTGGTCTCAAGTCTTTTCTTTCTTTCTTACTTTTTTTCTTTTTTCTTTTTTCCTTTCAGACAGTGTTTCTCTGTTGTAACCCTGGCTATCCTGAACTGTAGACCAGGCTGGCTTCGAACTCACAGAGACCCACCTGCCTCTGCCTTCTGAGTGCTGGGATAAAAGGCGTGCGCCACCACCACTGGGTCGTGAGTAGCTGCCGTCATGTACGTGGAATAAACTCACACAACCTGTGCTCCCATCGAATGCAGCAGCCTGCCCTGTTTCTCAGGCTGGCTTGAGCCTCCTGTTCCCTTCCTAGCTTCAAGGAGAAAAGACAATGACACAGGAACTGGCATCGGATCAGAAGCACAAACCTCTTTGGGAAACGGGCCAGGCTTATTTAGAAAAGCTCCTTAGCTTTGGAGTTGAGTCGTTTGGGCAGTGTGATCAACATGTTACACGGCGGTACCTGGCAGCGCAGTTGGTGTCACAGGGCAGGGAAACAGTCTAGCTTCGGGCGGATTGAGGACCTGTCACTCTGGAGTACCCATCCGGGTATCTGAGCGCGTTTAAACCTCCACACGGCTGACTTGAGGTTCTGCAGGTTCACTGCATCCTCGTTGAATCTCCTTAGGAAGCGAACGCTGAGTTGTTCTTAAATAAGCTGAACAACACCAGGGTGCGTGCTCCAAGGCATTCTGCTTCCCAGCATCAGGGTGCACGCTCCAGGGTGCTCCGCATTCTGCTTTAACCGGCGGACAAACCAGAAGCATGGCCGTAACCACGCAGCACCTTGAGTGTGAAGCGTCCGCTGTACCCGCCAGTTGTTCTGCAGCGGGGATGAAACGCTGTCCCGGTTTGCTTCCTGTTGCCGAGATAAACGCCGTGACCAAAAAGAGCTCGGGGAGGGAAGGGTTCATCTGGCTCCCACTTCCGTGTCACAGTTCATCGTTCAGAGAAGTCAGGGCAGGGACTGAGGCAGAGACCTTGGAGGATGCTGCTTGCAGGCTTGCTCTCCACGGCTCGCTCAGCCTGATTCCTCATTATATATACCCCATGGCCTCCTGCCCAAGGGTGGCACCACCCACATGGGCCGTGCCCTCTCACAAGGCGACGTGATGGAGGTATTTTCTCAACCTTCCTCTTCCCAGGTGACCCTGGCTTATGATAAGTTGACAAAACCTTAGCCTGCACAGCGTTGCCTTTTAAGAAAGGCAAGGCTATTCTCCTCTCTGAGGTTCTATCTCAGGAGCCCTTGGCGTGTTTCTGCATGTTTCTGGGAGGAGAAGCCAGGGCAGGGGACGGAGGTGAGGATGCTGTCTGTATCTCAGGCTTGTTTGGAACGATGCTGGTGCGGGAAGGGGATGCAGTTTGAGGATGGATGTGTTGTGAGCAGGTGGGTGGGTGGGTGGATAGATGGTGGATAAATGGGTGGATATATATATAGGGTAATAGACAGGGTGGGTATATGGATGATGGACGGGGTGGGTGTATGGATGGTGAACAGGTGGGTGGGTGGATAGATGGTGGAGAAATGGATGGGTATTTGGGTATGGACAGGTGGTGGATGGATGGATGGATTAGTGTACACATGGGCAGATAGCCATAACTATATAAATGGATAGGTGCTATGTGAATGCTGAATAGATCCACACACGGATGCTTAGACCTGTGTGTCCATGAATGGATGGATGGATACTTGGGGATAGCCCAAAAATGGGCCCCAGGAGCAGAGCACATGCTCCGATGTCTCCAGGCCCACTTCCTGTCTTCTCCCTATGCTCTGAGTCTGACCCACACAGGCACACAAACCATGGTTGGGCTCAGCCAGTGGGGAGCTCCACCAGGAGCTAGGAGATGAGGATAGAGACCCAGTCCTCCACTGATCGCCTCTGGCTGGTCATCCGCTGTTCAAAACAGCCAGCCTCCTGCTTGGGACCTCCGGGGCTTGTTAAACACTCAAGCTCTGGCCCCTTTGACCCAGGGTGGTTCCGGATCTCTTATGCTTGACCCCCCTGGTGACCGCAGCGTCCTCTGGGTGGCCCTGATTCCCCTGCCTAGGTCTCTATCACAGTCCCTTTCCACATAGCACACCTCAATTGTCTCAGTCTGAGTGCCAGCGTCCTGTGAGGGGCCCTGATGCTCTGTTGAGACCTTGACCGGGAAACAGGTCCTCCGTGTAGACTGGGGTGGGCTGTCATTTATAGGAGCAGGGCAGGGGGGTCTCTCCTTGTTGGAGCAATGGAATGTGGGTAGACACGGCTGACTATGATAGTTATCAGTGTCAGCATGGAAAGGGGGGGGGGGAGGCTGAAGCCCCGGGGAGATGTTGGCGTTGCTATGGCAATGGTTGTGATTGAGGAGAGTTTCTACACACAGGAAAAGAAAAATTAAACAAAAAAAAAAAAAAAAAGAAAGAAAAGCCCACTGATCGCTCACCTAAGAAGCAAAGGGGCAGCTTGGAAGCGCTCTTTTAGCCACCAGGAAGGTGTGTGACTAAGCCAAGGCTGGGGGACTGGAAGGTGATGGCACAGCACTTCTGGGCCTCGCGGTGAGGTCAGGGATATGTCAGTTGTCACAGCTGGAAGGCATACACCTGGATAGAGCGCTGCTCACTATGTCCCAGCGCCTAAGACAGACACGCGCGGAGAATCGTCCAGCTCAAATGTCAGCGGTGCCAATGTCCGGGCACTGACGACGAAGAGTGGGACCCCAGGGCATGGCGTGGAGACCTGTGAGCATCAGTGAATAGTTCAGATCTTCCTTCCCAGGCTCTCCTTGTCCCTGCGTCAGGATACCAGGGCTTTGGCCACCAAGTAGTTAAGCTGTAAGCTGCTTTTTGTATCACTGTGCCCAAACTCGGCAAAAATGACTGAGGAGAAGGGAAGCGGGCTTACTTCCTGTGCACAGGGCATGGCGGAACAGAGGACCTCATGTCATGGTGGCAAGGAAGGAGAGAGAGAGAGAGAAAAAGAAAGAGAGAGAGGGAGAGAGAGAAAGCCTGTGATAGTTGACTTTCTCCCTCCTACCCTTTTATGCCTTGTGGCATCCCCAGCCACACGCAGGGTAGGTCTTAATCTCTGGGAAAGCGCTCACACACCCAGAGCGGTGCCGCAGGCTCACAGGCACAGGTGGCTCTAAATTCAGCCAAGAAGACTGTGAAGAGGAGTTGTGCAGGCTGCAGCCCAGACCTGTGGGAGGGCAGACCTGCTCTGAGGAAGACGGTTGACTTGGCCATGGTCTGTTAGGAAAAAGAATTCCCGGAAAGAAGCTGTGTCTGCAGAAGCTGACTGAATAATTAAAGCATCAGTGACTGGAGAGATTATAATATTTCAGGATCAGATCCTAATTATAATTTATTTGGGGGCTATCTTTAGTCCAGTAAATAGCCATTCTTTGGCTCTTCTGTGTCAGACCTAACACTGACAAATAGATAAAAAACTCTTACGAATGTTTTGACAACCTGAATTTCCCATTTTCCCGTGTTATCTCAATCACTTTAAATGCTCTGGTAAAAGAACACTGTTAGAAGCCGGGCGGTGGTGGCGCACGCCTTTAATCTCAGCACTGAGGAGGCAGAGGCAGGTGGATCTCTGTGAGTTCCAGGCCAGCCTGGTCTACAGAGTGAGTTCCAGGACAGCCACAGAGAGACCCTGTCTCGAAAAACAGAAACAAACAAAACAGAACTAAAAACAAAGAACACTGTTAAAATATGCAAGGCAGGGCTGAGCCCCCATGGCAAGTGCAAAGGTTCTAGTCCCAGCACCACAAAAATAAAATGAGCCAAACTCAAGACACATGTAGACGGTAAATCACCTACCTCTTTTTCCTCCAGCCCATCAGGTCAGCACAGCCCTGTCCAGGTCAACACGTAGGTCCACAGGTGCAGGCCAAGGACATCCGGCTAGTGGGCCCGAGGGACACAGGGAAAGGCCTCTCAAAACCCACTGTCGTGGTGACTGCCCACAGCTGGAGTCTGGGTTGATGGTGAATTCAGTTTTTGCAAGTCCTGAGGCTCTGGCAGCCTCTCCCGTCTTCCTCGCGCAGCGGCTTCTGGAAAGGACTTCCCACCTTGGCATCTTAGAACAGCATCAGAATGTCACTGTGGCCCCTCGGTTTTGGGGGTTGTGAAGACAGGTGCAACTGCTCATCCGATTCCATGTGGGGCTCGGTGGGCCCCACAGCGAGCCACCATAGCCGGGGCCATGAGCGAGGAAAGCCGATTCCCTGCTGAGTTCCTAAAGGCAGCATAAACGTCTTCTCTGAGTTTATAAACTGGTCCCAGATGGCAGGATGAAAAGGCTGGGCATATTGTAGATGAGGCAGGTCCTGCCCTCTGCCCTCTGTGGAAACTCCTGACCACCATCCGGACTTAGCTCTCCTAGGGGCCACTGCCACGCTGCGGTAAAGGTGGATGCCAAGGACGATGTGCTGTGCGTGCAGGAGGTTGAACTGTAGCCTCCCCTGTGCATCCGGCCCACGACTGTGATTCTGTTTGGAGAAAGAGTCTCGGCGGATGTGGGTAAGTTCGTGTTCTGGTTTCATTTCTGTGACAGAAACGCCGGGACAGAAAGCAACTTTGGGGAGAAAGGGTTGGATTTAGCTCACGGTTCCCAGTTCATTATCGTGGGGAAGTCGGGGAGGCAGGAACTTGAAGCTGGTCACGTGATGACCACTCTCTAGAGCAGACAGAAGAGAACGCATGCTCAGCTCACTTTCTCTACTCTCATACAGTCCAGAGCCCAAACTCAGGGACTGATCTCTCCCTCTTTCAGACTAATTTTCCCACACATGAATTCACACACACACACACACACACCCAGACATGCCCACGGACCAATCCGATCTAGACACTCCTCATTGAGACCGTGTTAGGAAACCCTCTCCTGTGGAAGCGAGCATCTTTACGGTCATCGCTGCGTGGATGCAGAGAACACAACCAGGTAGGTGCCGAAGACACAGATGACGGCACACAGCTCATTGGTGTGTCTGTCTCACACAAACTTTTACCTTCTAACTTTATGCTAGTTTGGACGCAAACTTGTCTCCCACAGGCTTGTGTGTTTGAACACTTGGTCCCCAGCCAATGATGCCGTTTGAGAAGGCTGTAGCCTTGCAGGAGGAAGTAGGTCACTAGGGGCAGGCCTTGGGGTTTTTCCCAGCCTTACTTCCTGTTCTGCCCTCTGTTTCCTGAGTGCAGATACAATATGACTGGCCGGCTGTCTTCTGCCGCTATGTCTTTCCCATCATGACTGGTTGTATCTCTTTAAACCCTGAGCCAAGATCATCACAGCCGTTTTACTACAATGTTTGGTGCCAAAAGAGGAACTTCCGTGGAAAAAGTTAAATTAAAGGATTAAAAAAAAAAAAATCAAGCCAGGCAATAGTGGCGCACGCCTTTAATCCCAACACTCGGGAGGCAGAGGCAGGTGGGTCTCTGTGAGTTGGAGGCCAGCCTGGTCTACAGAGTGAGTTCCAGGACAGCCAGGGCTACAACAGAGAAACCCTGTCTCATAAAAACAAACAAACAAACAAAAAAAACCCCAACCCAAACCAAACCAAAAACAAAACCCCCAAAAAACAAAAACAAATCAAGATTTTAATTCAAGCACAGATTTTTTTAAGGCTGCTCTCTAGACCTGGCTAGCAGGGTCCAGGAAAACAGCTTCCGGGGCTCTGCATCCTTAGACCAGTCCTCCCAGCTGGGCACAGGCTTCTTGCCCAGAGGTGTCCGGCACGAGCTTTAGAAGGCTTACTGTACTGGGCGTGGTAGAGTAAGTCTTATCCCAGTACATGGGAGTGGGAGGCAGGTGGATCTCTATGCGTCTAACGCTAGCCCAGCCTACATAGTGAATCCCAAGTTAGCCAGGGCTGCACAGTGACACTCTGTCTCAAAAAAAATACTGATGTCTAAGCCTAACCTTGACCAAAAGAATCAGACTCTGGGGATAGAGGGACCGGAACTGTCAAGAACACTTGCATGGCGTAGAGGTCACGCACGCCTCCTCCTCCTCGCCGCTGCAAACCCCAAATCCAACTGATGTCAAGATTTTGCGGCTGGAGTCGGGTAAAGCTTCTGCTAAGGACCCCCTAGGACTGGGTCCCCAGAGTCCCTGAGCTAAAGAGTGACACATTCATTTTGCTTCCTAGAGACTCTGGCCTCCGGACGACCTCAATACAGATTTCCATAGAGAGAGAGCCGTAAAGTGAGAAGCCCTAACTAGGTCGGCCCTATTTCCAAGGCATCTCAAAGCAGTCCACGTCTCGCCGGCTCCTCCTCCGGTTAGTCACTTAACTAGCCATCCCTAAATTAGCCTGTGCATAGCCATATGCATGTTGGGGAAGCAGTGACTGACAGCTCGTCCCAAAATGGAAATGCAGATGACAGAAGTTGTCTGTAAAATAGCACAGGGATTCATTTTTTAAAGACCTCACGTGAGAAGCCCAGTCTGGACAGGAAGAAAAGCCAAGTGGTCTTGGCCCTGGTGAGCTGCAGATGGCTTGACGCTGGTTTAGCAGTCTAGGCATTACTCACCCCACACTGGACTGGGAGACCCCGAAATCCTGCGACAGGTCCATACATCCCAACGATCACCCCCACAGCACCTGGCAGGCTGGAAGACATAATCAGAATTCATCTGTCAGACTTTTTGAGGAAACCCAGCGGTGGCTGGGTAGTACAAGATAGGGCTTGAGGCTAACGAGAGACATGCACCATTGGCTCCTGAGAGGCTCCTCCTGTGCCTCTTGGAGACTGGGGTGAGAGGTAAAGAGCAATTGGTACTCCCTGAACAGTAGCAAACTATTCTAAGTCTAGTCAATGGCAATTAGGAGCAAGGGCATGGAAGCGTTGGTCCTTCTTCACCGGTCCCCTCCTGGGGGATAAGCCAAGCCGCTGTGCACTGCCTCAGCCTTGAGGAGGAAAGCACAGGCAGAGGCCTGTCCTGGGTTCAGAGGTTTTTGAGCGGAGGCTGAGAGCCTGTGGAAAACAGACTTCCTGGGAGACAGTGTCAGTATTTATAGCTCAGTTTATTGAAGCAAGGGGAAGGGTCATTGGTTAAGGCAGTGGTACTAGTAGTACCAGTGGTACTAAGGTACTGGTGGTACTAGGGTAGCTCCATCTGCATATGGGGGGCTCACAACCAGTCATATTGTCATTGACTGGGGCCAAAGTCCTGAGGAAGACTCCTTTGCATAGGCAGAGGTCTCAAAGGGGCCAGAGGAAGGGACCTGATAAGGAGAGCGGAAGTTCAGCCCAAGGCCCTCTAGCCATAGTGGTGAGATGAACATTACCGAGGCCATATACCTTGGAGAGGCAGGATCCTATCAGTGACTAGTGACCTAAGGCAGGTCAGCACCTGAGGGAGCTTTGCTAGCTGTTAGAGTAAGAAAAAGGGGAGCAGCCAAACACCTTCTGCTCTCAGGGTGAGAATTCCAGGATTCAAAGCATGCTTCAACCCCCTCTTAGCTCTAGGCTAGTCCTACACGGAAAGAAGTGTCTTCAAGTTCAACCAGGGGAGGGGTGTTGTAATGACTGTGTTCAAAGTAAGGCCTCCACGCAAAGCCCTTATGAAGGAGGAAAACAAACGGATCGAGGCCCCTCTGATTCACTTATATATCAGCAGTGCGTCGGAATGTCACATCGCTGAGTGTTAGGAACCAGGCTACCCAAGCATGGCTTGCCCCAGTGGAGGTTACAGTCTAGCATGGAGGCAGACCCGGGGGTGAGAAGTTCCAGCTCCACGGTGGGGGTTAAGATGGTACGTGAGAAGCTCTGAGACTCGGAGGTGCACAGACCCTGCTCGAGGGTGGGTGCAGCCACACTGGGCCACCTCCGTCCAGAGGAGTTAGGGCGAGGGTGCATCTGGCCTTCTGTCCTCTGACAGTGGGATCACTTCGCAGTCTGGCTAAACGGTCTTGACTTGAGAGAGAGAAAGCCCCTTGGGCGGACAGTGTGGAGGGCCGAACAGGATTATCAAAGAGGCTCTATGGTCCTAGTTCATGGTGAGGTAGACGTAAACACGGGCCCTCTACAGCAGCACTCAGGATGTCACTAAGCAGTGGGTGGGCCTGTCCGGGCACCCGACCATCAACTGTAGTGGGAGTTGGCTGAGGATGTTCGGTACCAGTTAGTCACCTCTTCTGTCTAGCTCATCAGTCCATGGCGATTCTGAGCAAAGCGCTGGCCATGGACAGAAGAGCCTCATCCCTCAGTGCGCGCATGCTCTGTCTTGTGACGGGCACGGATGCTCGGAGATGTCTGTAGTTTAATGGCAGACGTTGCTCTTATTTTTAGCCTCTGGTTGCGTTCATTAGACTATTAATACAGAAGAAGACGGTTGACAGGTGAGATGTGCGCTCCTCTTCCAGACGGAGGTGGCTGCCTCGCGGCAGGTGTTCACAGCCGTTCCGGAAATCTGTTCTTTCTGTCCGTGTCCCTTTGCCAGAGTCTGTCTGCCTGACAGTCTTCCCGGGGCTGGGATGGATATCAGGTTCTTCATCTGCGTTATGCACAATGTAAAGCTATGCTAGAGAAAAAGGTTATCTGACTCAAACATCTCAGCAATGCACAACAGCGATGCATACCTTAGCTCCGGGGGCTGCTTCATTCAGTGCATGGTGGCTGAAGCCACGCCCTCCAGGTGACTGAATGAAGGTTTCTTGTGGAGGGGGCAGGCATGATGGTCCACGTCTTTAATCCGGAACAGCCAGGGCCACAGAGAGGGACCCTGTCTCAAAACAAAACAGAGAAACAAAAAAGATTCCTGGTGGCCATCCCCTCGCTGGGCATTGCCCAAAGAGAACAGCTGTGTGCTCCGTTAGGTCACGGACACAACGTGAGAGCTCGGTCTTCGTAGGGCTTGTGAATAGATTTTCCGTTTCAGAATCGTGATGAAGGAGGCGGTCGGGGACGCTCATTTACGTACGCTCGTGGATTCTCTGCGAGATCCCGTCTGAGAATGAGGCCCCAGCGTTTTACATACAGCAAACCATTATATATTTAAATGTCCTGTTCCCCGGATGCACCACAGTGAGAAGGGAGAGACTCGGCTTTTCAGATGGATTCATGGCTAAAACCCACTTCAGATAGGCACTGGAGTCCTTCAGTATTCTTCGCAAAAGTTTTATCGGAGGTAACGTTTTTGGAAAATATTCAAGAGCGTACCAAGACGCGCTGGAAAAGTCATGTGCCGTGAGGGGATCATTAGAGCCGAGCTGAACTGAGACACCCATGGATTCCTGCGTGTGGGGAGCTGTCAAGGGCATTGTCTCCCCTGAGTCCGAGAGACGGTGGTGACTACCTCCTCCTGATGAAGAGAGATTGATGTTGGTCCTGTGGTTGGCCTGGGAGCTAGAATAAAGCCACAAACCGCTCAGCATGTCAACGCTCTGCCTCTACCAGTGAGGGGGTGTGTTACCCGCACGGTGTGATTGGGGCAGGGGTTTGCGTAGTCAGGGGTGCCTGTCGTGTATATAATTGGAGGTTCCTATCAGGTATACAGTTGGGGGTTCCTGTCAGGAGCCTTCACGAAAGAGAGGCTCAGGAGGAATCTCTCACCTCTTCTGCCATGAGGCTGCAGTACGAAGGCACTATCACAACATCTGAGTAGAAAATGGGATCCATGTTTTTAAATGTGTGTGTGTGTGTGTGTGTGTGTGTCTGCTTGAACATGTGTGGTCAGAGCACAACACGCAGGAGTCAGTCCTCTTCTACTCAGGTCAGAGGCTTTGTGGCACGTGTCTTTGGCCTCTAAGCCATCCTGCTGGCTGAAAAGTAGGGTCCTAAAAGATACCAGCTCTGCCCTCCATCTTGGGCTGCCAGCAGCTGCATCGTTACTGTTTCATTCCAGCTGCCTTAGCTGGACCACACGCCAGATGTCTAAGCATAACCCTCGGAAGGCAGCTGGTGCTATCATTGCAGAAGCAGAAAGGTCACAGCAGGGGCCGAGGGTTCGTGACAAGGGTTACCAGGGTATCTCCCAGTTTAGACCTTCAGAGGTGAGCCACCGTGGATGACCTGAAGACCAAAGACAAGTGACCTGTTACAAGGCCACGACCTCAGTGTCTGGGCCTGAGCCAGTTTTCGGAACTGGACTTTGTTGGCAGCTGCAGGGCTCAGAGGAAGGACTCCCCCTCCACCCCTCAATGAGCCTGGGAATGACCTGTTCTCCACTACCCCCCCCCCCCCCCCCCCCAGTTCTTGAGAGACCTAAGGTATCTCTTGGTGACTGCTTGCTGTGGGGAGAGACCATCCAAGAACCTCGAGACACAGAGTTTGAGACACAAAAGATCACCGTAGTCCCTCTTTTAGTGAGGTACCTGGAACTTAGGGTCTTGGCAAAGACTGGCTCACGAGAGGCCAGCTGGGTCCGTGAGTAGCCCTCGCTCCAGCGGTCACAGGTTCCAGAAGAGAATGAAGCTAGACAAACTCAGCAGCCTGCAAGCTCCGTCTGGTCCTTGGCCTACAGGGTGGGAATCGCTGTAGGGAGAAAGGCAAACAGAAGCCCTGTTTGGGCCCAGCTGGGGAGAACGGTACTGTAACCCACAGCAGTTCTGCTCTTGGGGGTCTGCAGGACACAGAGGCTGTGCCTCTCCTGTCTCCTGAGCTGTGAGCTTGGTCTCTGCAGACTCCGAGGAGTGGGCCTTGGCAAATTGAGTGAAGAAGCGGCTCATTGGCCATTGGCGTGGGACCGCGACTGAGTGACAGACTTGTTTGTGAACTTGACCTTGGCTCACTGGTGTCTTTCCCGGAGCCCGTTTAATACTGAATTTCCCCACACTGTGTGTGCACCTTGGGAGGAGGTGATCCTGCTCTTGAACACACACCCACGTGGAGGGCTAAAGGGCTTGGTTGTGAGAAGGCTTGAGAAGGCTTGGATGTGCCTTACAGAGAAGGCAGGCATTAGAGAAATGCCTCCCCCGCACCCCTATCCCCCACCAGGCAAGGTCACATCCAGATGGAAGAAAACGTGGGGTCCTAACCTAACACATCCACTGATCCCAGGGTACCAGCTAGACTTTCTTCAGTGACAAGCCAGGAAACAACCTGCGGGAGGGAAAGGTTTCTTTGTGCTCATAGTCTTAAGGCTTCAGACCTGAATGCAGTTGGTCACCTCCACTGATCCTGGGCTATGAGGGATGAAGCGAAGCTTTGTGAAGGAAGGGCAGGTAGGGGGAAACTGCTCACTATGATGGCCAGGGAAACAGCGAGACAGAAAGGAGCCCCTCACCCCCCAAAGGAGATATAATCAGCCAGGGACACACCTCCAGTAACTTCCTCCTTCCTCCAACCAGGCTGAAAGTTTCCATGATGTCCCCCAAATGCCATCAGACAATGGCTAGGTAGAGGGTGATCTGTTCAGGTCAGAGTCCCCTGATGATCCAATCTCCTCTCTGTGACTGAGAACACAGCTGGATGCTGAGGCTTTGGTGGCAGCGGTGGTGCATTTCATATTCAGATAACACCTTGACTTGCTGGGATGGCTGGGGATGGCTGCGAATCTTCCCTTTGAGAAGCCCCTGAGCTTGTTAACGCTCTCCCTTCAGCCCAGCTCCTTCTCAGAGCCCACTCAGCACGAGCTCACTTGTCGCTGATACGCCCCAGCCTCGAGGGATGGTTTCATTCAGCCTTACGATCTGCCTCCCACAGACTGACAGTGGGACTAACAAGCTTCCTTTCCTCATGGCTCCCATGCCGTGAAGGTCCCTGGGGTTCTGCCTCGTTACCTTGCGTTCTGGGTCAGCTTAATGAGCAGTCACCTTCTCCGATGTCAACAGTCACCATGGTAAAAGCAGCCGGGCACGGCTAGCCCTTCTCAGTCTCCCAAGGACTCCTGTTCCTTGCTCTGCGTTAATTGATCTGGACTGTCAACTTGACTGGATTTCGAATCGCCACCAAAATACACATCCGTGTGTGTCTATAAGGGGGCTTCCAAAAAGGTCTAAGACTTACCCTACACATGGGGGCCGCCATTCCACAGGTTGGGATACCAGCCTCAGCCCTCTCTGCTTCCTAGCCACAGACACAAGGACCATCCTTCACGACCCTGCTGCCATGCCTTCACCGCTGCCGAGATGGGGGTACCCTTAAACTGTGAGCCAAGATAAATCCTTCTTTACATTGCTTTTGTCAGAGTAAGGAGAAAGCTCTCTCAGAATGTTGGCCAGTCAGGCAGGGGTCTGGGAGCTGAATGGCTGCAGGAAGCTGACTACCTCAGAAGACCACATGTGTGAGGACCTTTGGGGGACTGAGGAGAACTATATGATCATCACCCAGGACTGGAGGCCATGAGCCCCACAGAGTGGTATGTATGTGGTCAGAGGTTGAAGATACTCTTTCACCTGCTCAGATCTCTGGAATCCATACACACACACACACACACACACACACACACACACACACACACACACCCCCTAGACTTGCTTAATTTGACTTTTTTTTTTTTTTTTTGGTCTTTTCTTTTGTGACAGTTTCATGTAGCCCAGGTTGTAGTCCAGAATGACCTTGAACTTCTCTGATCCTCCATCTCCCTCCAGAGAGCTGGGATTATAGGCGTGTACCATGTACCACCACATCTTGTTTAATGGGTGCTGGGGATTGAACCCAGAGCCTTGTGAATAGTAGGCAAGCACTCTACCAACTGGCTCTGGTCCCTGCTGAGGGCAGTCTGAGGCACTCATGACGAAAGCCCATTGAGAACCTTTTACTCTTAACTGGGAGCAGCGGGGGACCTTTGCCAATGGCTCTTCCTTCCTGGCCTGGGCTCCCTGGTTGCCCTGTGTTCCCCTGTAGCCCTGCAGGCAGAGGCAAGGAGAGAACCGAATCGAGGAGGCCGGACAAGGAAGCCAGTGCTGGAGTAGAAAATGCTCCTGGTCCTGAGAACAGAACGTCTAGTCTGGGCAGGGCCGAACATTCTAGGTGGGTTGGTTCAGCCATTTTGGCTTCAAGACCATCCTAGGAAGGCAGGCTCACCTTAAGCCATGCTTAAGAGACAGACGCTTTTCTTTCCCAGAATCCTCACTCCCAGTGTGATAGCTCGCAGACCACAGCCACGTGGGGTTGGTTTGCCTGCTTTTGCTTTCCATCTCTTTGCTCAGCGTGCTTTCCGTAACACTCTGGGGGTTCTAGTCCCCCGGTAGTCTGTGCTTCCTCAGTCTTTCTCTAAAGCCTCCTTTCCCACTCTGTGTCTGCCCTCCGCGGTGGATTAAGACATGGCTTTTCCCTTCTCTCTTCCTCTGGGAGGAGCTGAGGTTTACAGCTTGTCTGCCCTGGGGCCTTTCTTTAAACTCTAGTAAAACTGCCCCCTGGGGCTTCCACTTGATTCCACTTTACAATTCTTTTATTAATGAGAATAAACCCCGAAAGAAGACCCCCCCCCCCCCCCGCCTCCCCTGTCTCACTAGGAGGCCTGGTGACCGGTGTGTGTAGGAAACCGGTAAGTCAATGTTTGTAGAGATTTCACTTGCAGAAAAGAAAGTTATACGTGTGGACACAACATTAAAGACAAAACAGGAGCGAAAAACCCCAGGATGACAGGAAGCCAGCCCAGTGATGGCAGTGGGCTTCCGGAAGAGCTCAAGGACGAGCCTCCCACCCGCTGTTGGTCTGCACCCTAGGTGTCCACCCTATCCCATGATAGCCCGTGAGCCCATGGCCCATTGCTGTGGATTAAAGCACAGCACCCCACCTCTGAGAACATGCATCTCGGGAACCTGCGCCATTGCAGGTCCCGAGGTCTGAACGCCCAAGTGTTTCTCCCAGTTTCCGGGTGCATCACCTTCACCCTGGGTCCCCACGTGCCATTTCACCGTCAAGGAGGGGTGTCGGGCTATTCATAATATTTCACAACTCACCGGATACCCAGAGCTGCAGTTTTACTGGGGCCCTGGCTCAGCCTTCTGCGTGGGGCTCCTTTTCTGTTGCAAAGTCAGCAACAATTGTCTTTGTAACGATTCGTATTTTCAACTCGACACTGAAACTAGAATCACCAAGGGAAACAAGCCGCCGGCCACGTCTATGAAGAATGTTCTAGACTGGGTAACTGAACTTGGTATCTTAAATGTGGGCAGCACCATTCCATAGCCTGGGGTCTCCTTTATGGAGAAAACAGCTGGGCACCAATTAGCATCCACCTCTCTCCGCTTCTGGACTGCTGATGCGATGTGCCCAGCTGCTTCAAGCTCCTGCCGGGCAAGGCTTTCCCTGTCCTAAGAGCCAAGAGAAACCTTTCTTTCCTGTATCTTCTGTCAGCCAGGCATTTTGCCCCAGCAACATGTAAAATAATCAACACAATCTCCAGTCCCAAGAAAACCAGAGCTGCGCAGTCCGTCCGGAGCCTTTTGTTAGCGGAACGGAGACTTTGGTGGAAATAGTCATTTATGTTGTACTTGAGATGTTTCTTTTTTCTTTTAAATAAACACTCATTTATTTCAAAGGGCAGACACAACCCAGACAACAAGTGGCCACAGATCATAGCTCGTCTTAATAAATAACAAAATGCCATTTCTATCTCTTTAAAATCTATAGAACACATCATACATTTAAAATAAATAATCCCTGTGGGTCTAGAAGCAGCCCGGGATGGCTGGGTGAGACCCGTTGCTCCTGGGACCCGAGGAAACCTCCTCCCCAGCCTCTGTGCCGTCCCAATCCTGCGAGGGAGGTGACTACAGCACACGCTGTACTCGGGACTGGCCTTCCTAGCGCGCCCGTCCTGTTGGGGGCTTATTGCTTCACAGTCTCTCATGTCGTGACGTGAGCAGCTTCCTGGTGGGTATCGAGCATGAGTCTCCGTGACTTCCGGTGTGGGCTCCGCCTCAGTTTCTGAATCCTCCTGCCACTCAGAGGCTGATAGTCCAATGCTGAGACACTTGTGACACCCCATCCTTTCCACCCCGCACATTCGTCAGGGATCGGGGGTGCGGGATGGCCGGGCTCACGGGCTATATAACATTCTGCACTGGGTACCTGAGAGGAGTAGGCTGCCTGGGTGCTGCAGGCGAGTCCTACCGTCGCTGTGCAGGCTGGATGGCAGCCTGCGTCTGCCAGGCTGGGCTGTCCGGGCCACTGGGCCTCGGCCCCATTAAGGCAGTAGGGCACAGACAGGCAGGCTCCCCGCAGTCATCCTGAGCTCCAGATCTCTCTATCCAGCAAGTCTCGGGGCAGCTTGAGTTGCTCCCAGGATCCTTCACTTCATCTTTCCCACACAGTGTGTGTGTAGGACAGGCCCAGGCGCTGCAGAGGGCTCCGAGGTCAGTGCTCCTTCAGCCTAAAATCAAAGCATAGGGTGACAGAGGGCCGCATAGCGGATGCCGATCGCACTCAAGGTGCCCGGCCCCTGCGCAGGTTCCTGCCTGGGATGCTTTGCTTCAGGCAGGAGCTGGCTGGTGGGTGACCTGCGTGCACCCTTCCCACAGTGGCAGCTCGGTGGGGACCACCCTGGATGGGAAGCCACACTCAACAAACTCCACAAAGAAGGAAACATGCTCACATTTCCCCTCACTGGGAGTCTGAGATGAGCAGATGAGAGATGAGCAGAATCAGAGGCACGCACGCACTCGCATACATACACACAGGCACCTGTACACACATACACACGCACACAGACTTTCGCACGCACGCACGCAGAGCCATCTATTAGATGAGAAAGGAGAGTGACCGCAGCGTGCCACGATGGGAACAAGTGGTAAGATCCTTCCTTCCTGACAGGCTGTCTTGGAGTCGCCCTGACTCCAGAGAGGCCCCAGTGGACTTACGGAGCCTGGATCCCTGCAGCCGGCCCCGGACAACTCAGTTCCTTGTGGATGAGGCGGATCAGGAACTGTACCCGAAACAGAGAAAAGGACACCGTCACCACGTGATGGCATGAGCAGAGGGGCAGGCGTGGCCTGTGGGGGCCTGCTGGACTGCATGCTCCTCTTCAGAAGCACCCACAGGCTTATGCCCCACGGTTGTCAGAGCACAGACCACGTCCACATCTGGCCTGAAGTGAGGGGTGCCCTTCGCTAAGTCCTCGGGATGATCCAGACACCCGCCGGAAAACAGGCTTTTAGCACAGACTCCCAACAGAACCCAACCACAGCGTGCCCCAAATGGAAACAAGACACAACGAAGGGAAGGTGGCCCACGGTATGGAGTGAGTGGGACTCGAGCCAGGTGAACCGGTCAAGAGATCCTGGCGCTGGGACTAGCGTGTTTTGTAGGGAGTCTCTCTGAGACCCAACTTGGTGTATGTGTGTGTGTCCTTTGGCAGCCTTCCACACAGTACAGATGTGACCGCCAGGCCGAGAGCCACTGACTTACTTGGTTAACTTCACGCCCTTCATGATCTGAAAGGCTCAGAGTAGCTGTTTACCAAAGCAGAGAAATGACTGGCTGCCACCACAGCTCAGGGCTTGCCGTGCCGGCAAGCGTGGAGCTAGTCTCTGTGACCGACGGCAGACCACGGCCAGGTTCCAGGGCTGCATGAATGGGGATCCCGAGGGAAGTCTCAGCTTCTGGTGGCATGTGCTTAGAAGGCAGTAGGCACCCTTAATCCAGAGGGGTTGGGGAGTGGGGGGAGCAGACAGTGCTGATAGACCATCACTGCCCACTCTCAGCTGCACACCAGGCCTCAAGCCATGGAGACCCACATGCATAAGCTCAGGAGAACGGGAATGTTGCCTATGGACGACACAGCCTCGGCACTTGGCTGGGCCCAAGAACAGGGCTTGTGACAGTCACCGGCAGCAGTGGGAACGAGGCAATGCCGAAACCGGAGTTTGGTGGCGACAGAATTTTGAGGCAGACTGGGACTAACTCCAACCCGAGCTCTAGGTGCCCAGCGCTGACCTGGTGGTCCGCCAACACAGCCTCTCCCACGGGGCACGTGTGGCAAGTGCTGGCGGAAGAGGCCTGTGATGAAACCAGGCCGCCAAGAGAAGGAAGAGAAGGGGAGGCGAGGGATGCCTGTGGAGGGTGGGACAGCCTGTGAGAGGGGTCACAAAGACCCAGATCACCTCCCAAGAAAGCTCGGTGCCCCTGCAGGTGACAGCGACGCCCAGTGGGAAGAGCAAAGTTGCTGTGGAGGAATTCTTGTAGTCCCTCTCCACAGTCTCGGGCAACAAAGGGAACACACTCCCCTTGGGCTTTGAGCTCCCCCACTGTAAGGTGACACAGTCCATCCTTGAAGGGTTGTAGGCTGAGTCTAAGCTACCAGTGAGTTTCCTTTATTATGCAAATAGGCCTTTGGGCAAGGGGGCGGAGCTTTGGTACCAATAAAACACCCGAGAGACTTTTTGTATCAATGAAAAAAACACCTGAGATCAGACGACTGGGGTTCCGCCGTCCAGGATGGCGCTACCATGACACGCGGTTCCCCCTGCTGAGGTCTGTCAGGTTTTGCGTCTATGAAAATGTCTCCTTGTCTTTCCTGCTGAGCTCACACAGTAGCTGTCCTCTACAGACTGTGAACTTCTACGGCCTCTGCCTCTCAGGTGCTGGGATTACAGGAGTGGCTCACGTCACTGTTCCCAGTTTACTATGGTGCTGGGAGTTGAGCCAGGGACTTTGTGCATGCCAGGCAAGCAAGCTAACCACTGAGCTACAACCCCAGCGGTGGTTTTTTTCCTTTTTTTTTTTTTTTTTTGGCTCTTCTTCAAGACAAGGTCTCATTCTGTAGCCCAGGCTGGGAGCTGTGATTATGGGCCAGCCAGGGATGGGGGGGGGAAGTCTGTAGGTCACTGGACATGCCCTAAAGGGATCGTGGGACCCTAACCCCCTTCTCTTTCTCTATTTTGATTCCTGGCCATGTGGAGAGTAGTTCCTTTCCAGGGGTTAGCTTAGCCGCGGGCCTCAATCCTGGACTGAACTATCCAAAGCTGTGTCGGGTGTCTGCTACAGCGACTAACATAGCAGGCGGGCTAGGTAGGGCTCTCTCTGTTCTCCGTCTGCTGTAGTTTCCCAGAAGGCCTGCCATGGCTGTCCACTCTGTAACACGGATGCTAGGGTGCAGAGACAGTTCAATGGCTAAGAGCCTTGGCTGCTCTTACAGAGGACCTGGGTTGGGTTCCAAGCACCCACACCGGGAGACCCAACTATCTGTAACTCAGGTTTCATGGGGTCTGATGCCCTCTTCTGGCCTCTGAGCACACGTGATACACATGTATACACTCCGGCATACACACGTACACATTAGATGAACTAAGATCTAAAACATGTGAATGTTGTAGCACAGTGACCTGTCACCTGCCGGGCTAACCCAGAGCCATGGATCTCCATGCTTTTGATTCTCAACATCTCACAAAGCAACAGCCTCACCTGCTTCCGACTTCTTCCCCGCCATGGGAGGGAACATGCTGCATTAACTCTGCTAGGGTCTGGCCCACAGCTACCGCGAGGCTCACCGAAGGTGTGTGGGTTCAAAGCAAGGTGACCCAGGAGCTGGAGAGATGGCTCAGCCGTTAGGAACACTGACTGCTGTTCCAGAGGTCCTGAGTTCGATTCCCAGCAACCACATGGTGGCTCACAACCATCTCTTTATGGGATCAGATGCCCTCTGCTGGGATGCAGGTGTACACACAGATAAAGCACACTCATATAAATAAAATAAGTCTTTTAAAGAAAGAAGCAAGGTGACCTACCAGTAAGGCACAGGCGTCTGCAAACATCAGCATGTAGAACACGTTGCTCCATCCTGAAGGGGAGATGAGCCCCGCCAGCAGGGGGCCCAAGGCGGCTCCTGAAAGGGACACAGGGATGCTGGTTAAAGAAGACTAGCCAGGGGAGCCGGACTCGATCAGTGCTGAGGAGGGAGCCGCTGGCATAAACATCTTCAGGAACCAAAAGTAGGTACTGATCTCTGAACTGTCTCCGACATCCCCTCTGTCGGAGATGTCACCGTTATAAACGAACTTGTACAGCAGCGTCTGGGGGACTTCCCTCACAGGGGTGGGTGAATCAGACAAGGAGACGACTTGTCCGGCATGCTGAGGGGCTTGGAGGAGTCCTCCAGGTCATCGACTACAATGTAGCACCTAAGAGCTGTGGTCTCTACCTCATGCACACTGACTGTTGCAAGTGTGTATACAGCACACGCGTCCCTCCTTGATCTGGGAAGCAGTCTGACAGATTTTTTTCCAGGGCTCAGCCAAGCTGCAGGCAAATGTCGACTACTCACGCAAAGACCATGATGCAAACCATAGCTGGATTTTAAACATCGCAAATCCACAAAGTAGAGGGCAGGTGAGAGAAAAACATGCGTTTCTGTTTGTTTTTAAAGACGACAGTGGGAACAACCCGGGGACCCTCCACCACCCCAGAGTATACACTCCCCTATGCTCCAGCAAGGGCAAGATCTCCAGCACCCAGGTTCCCTGTCAGGGCAGGCAGATTCCTGCAGACCCCAGGCTGATCTGTGATGGCCAGCAGGGGGCGCTCTCCAAGAGAAAGAACTCCATGCTCACATTAGTTAGTGGCTTTTTCTGAGATACAAAGGGGGCAGCTTAAAGAACCCAGAGCTGAGGAAGACCCAGCTGCGACAGCACGCCAACTCTGAGGAGGGAAACCCAGAAGCAACAAACCAGAGGAAAATCCCCAGGCAGGGGGATTACCGTCAGAGCGCACATGGAAAACTAGCTGGAATCTTAGGAAATTCTCATTTTTGTAGCGATTAGCAACTGATCCTCACCTAACACTAAAGTAAGAACACACACGGGTTCAAGATAAAGTCAGGAACATCTTGAGAGATGAGAAGAACAAGGAAGGTGGGAGGGACAAACGCAGAAAGAAAGAACAATCTGGAGACCTGATGCCTGACTAGTGTTTTCCAGAAAACAAGACAGAAAAAGGTCGGGCAAACTTATCAAAGGAATAACAGTGCCCAGCCCCCAAGATGCGGGGCCTGCTTCCACATGGAAGGCCGTCAGGGGCAGCACGGTGGATGCAGAAGGGCCTCTGGGATAGGGGGAGACCCTGAAGACCCCAAAGAGTTAGGTCAGTGTGAAGAGCAGTCGAGACTGACAGCAGACGTCTGCCGCCAGCAACGGAAGCCGAGAGACCCTGGGGCACCACAGCCTGGCCAGATCCAGGGATCTTTGATGACGGTCCCCTCTGCAGAGGAGCGGTGAACAGGAATCTAGCAAACAGGGCTCTGATAGGGAGGAGAAAGCGGTGTGGGGGGTGGAGAGGGAGCAAGGTCTGTGGAGCTTAGTAGGGAGCTGTGTGGCGTCAGCAGGCTGCCAGATGGAGGACAGCGAGAGGGACTTAAAGGTGGTTGGTGTCAGGGCAGACACAGAAACGAACAAAAAAGCAAATGGAGGTGTTGGGGGGGGGCAGTAAAGTCAGGGAGGGCGGAGCCAGCGTGACGGAGGGCGTGCAGGACAGGGAGTGCGGTGAGAGCCTTGTCTAGCCTTCTTGGGTGAATGGTGCCTAGACTGTGGAGAACAGGAATCTCATGTATGTGGTGTTGCTAGAAGCAGCGGCTGGGAAGGACCGTCTCTGAGATGAGGCCCTGGGCAGGCAGAACCTGTCACATTGCTTAGAAGAGCTTGTGGGATCTAGCCCCCACGGCTACAACATGCATCGCTTTGATAGAATAAAACCTCGGACACACGCACGGCTGTATTTAACTGTCCCGCACACACATGCAGGAAGGGCAGAGCAGCCTCGGGTCCCACTGGGAGAAGATCCTGGCTGGCTGGGGATCAGCTGAGCTGTGCCTTTGGCTAAACCCCGCGCTGACTGATGGACGCAACCACTTGACAAGCACTCATGAGGAGCACGCGGGGGCAACCGCTTCCCCGTGGGATGCTTTGCTAAAGTGGTGTGTGGTCCCTCGAGCCTCTTCCGGCTTCATCTCGTGGGTAGCGTGCCTGAGAGACACAAAGCGGGGGCCTTGGTGGAGGACCAGTGTTCATGCTGTTTCCATGGCGATTGGCTACCGAGTCCCTGTGCACTTGAGCAGTCAAGGGAGGCCTGGGATCTGGGGTCCCGGAGTCCATCCCATCAGGTTCCAATGTAGGAACCCAGGTGGGCGCCAGCTTTGAAGAGGCGCAGCCGGACACGCTGAGGGCGGAGGCGCCCCACTGGCCCCGCCGCCTTTCAGTGGAGCAGAAGGTTCTAAGCACATTGCTTTCCTCCTCCACAGCCCAGTGTGTGCTGGCAAGGTCCACCTCTCCACCGAGGCAGCCCTCTCTCCCTTTAGCCTCATGTTTCAGCTTCCCCCGGATGTCAAGAAAGAAGTGCTTTCTCTCCCCCTTCCTGGTTTTCCCTTGATCCTCTGCTTCAATGTAGTGCCCAGGCTGCTGGCAAGCCTCCACATTAGCCTTAAGGATGGAGTCCCAGGAGCAGCAGACTGACTGGCAAAGACTTCCGTGGGTCAGAGCAGAGAGAGAGAGAGAGAGAGAGAGAGAGAGAGAGAGAGAGAGAGAGAGAGAGAGAAAAGAGCGTCATTCTTTTATCTGAAGTCATTTTATTTAAAGTCCTTCCAGGCCCATGAAGTCTCTCTCGTGCTGGGAGAATGGTGGGCCACTCCTCACGGGAAGGGTTGTGCTGCTTCTGAGACCCATCGCCAAGCACACCAAACCCAGCCTGCTCCCTCCCCATGTCCTTCTAGAATGATTAGGTTTTCAGTAACTCAAATTGAAGTAAGATTCTGTCTTTCCTGGAGGGACAGTACCGAGAAGTCCAGAGCCTAAAGTTTGCCAACCCCTGGGAGGTACACTTTCTCCTCACGAGGAAACAGACCCAGCCACCCGCACAACCGTCTTCTCTGAAGCCATACTAGCTACAATCTTTTACCCTCAATTTAGGGATGGAGAAAGAAAAGATAGAAAGAAATCCTCACTGCTTTTACAAGCAGCCTCGATATAGAATGAGAGAAAGGTAGACATCTTCACAGCCTCTTGCAGGCTGTCCTAAGCTTGAAGAGGACTAGCTGACAGCGAGTCAGACTAGCGTCTCAGCTCACGGTCTGTAAACTCAATCCCTCCAACCTTTGTTCTTTTAGGAATTATCACACTGACGACGGCAACCCAACCAACAAACCACCAGCCAACACCCACTCTGGCTTTCGGGGCTTCAGACCTTTTATGCCCTAAGCAAAAAACCTATGCATCACACAATCCCAAAGACAAGCTACAGGTGCCAGAACGACTGCACCCAACCAAACCATAGCCACCTGCAGCAAGCCTTCCAAACCCAACTCGTGAACAACTACACCACAGCTGGGGTGGGCACGCAGACCTAATCCAAACGCCATGTTGTGTTTTTACAGAAACCAAAATAACAGAAACTTCTTTCAAGCCTTCCTCTACAGAGCAGCCAATCCTGACACTGGCACCTCAGCCCTTGGCACCTGTTAGAAACAAGTTTCCCTCCTTCACCCCACGGAGTTCGTGGGGAAGGTGGGGAGAGCGTTCTCTGCATACCTACGGACCCAGTGCCGTCGATGATGGCCGTCACGGTGGACAAGGCGTGAGAGTTCCCTTTCAGACTCTTGTGAGTGCCCTGGGGGAATGGAGGAGGAGGAGATGAAACACAGGTAGAGCAGGAGTGAGAAATACATTTGCTCCCGACACACGTGACCATTCGGTACACGGAACACTTTCCTTAGAAAATGTCCACCCTAGCCGGGCACCCTCCTTTAATCCCAGCACTTGGGAGGCAGAGGCAGGCGGGTCTCTGTGAGTTGGAGGCCAGCCTGGTCTACAGAGTGAGTTCCAGGACAGCCAGAGTCACAACAGAGAAACCCTGTCTCGAAAATAAAAAAAAATCCCTTCTCTGTTCATGCCCCTTGCACGCTGACCCTGGTCTGGTCTGGTAGATCCTTCCAGAATATTTCATGGGCACATAGCTGAGTCTGGACATCATGGACATCCAAGGATAAGTAAGCTTCCTATGGGCAGGTTCAAAACCACACCTAACGACAAAGCCCGGCAGGGCCAACCTGTGGCCTTGGATGGCCGACATAGGGAGGGGTTGGTCAAAGCGTCACCCCCACTCAGGGATAGTATTTACCCTTCTCCTGGGAGCAAGGGACCTGAGAGACGGTGGCAAGGGACAGGTGCCCGAAAACCCTCAAGACACGGGCTGTCTGTGCACAAGCTGTGAGAATCAAGTTTTACCCACGGAGGCAGCGCTGGCCCTGAACAGGGAGGGCAGCGTGTGACTCACCAGGTCCGCAGACACGGCGGTGGTGATCAGCGCGTAGGGCCCGCTGACCAGGGCGCCACTGAGCAGCAGCATGGCTGTGGGAAACAGAGAGGGATCAGAACAGAGCCTGCCGGGCTCAGAAGCCCACTAGTGAGGACAGGCATTACAGGGAAGGGGCCCATCCCCCAGAGGCAAGCTCCAGGGCCTGCCACAGGAATGGCTTCTATACTGTGCAGGGGTGGGTAGTAGGTGGGGGTGTCTATGAGTGTGTGTGTGTGCGTGTGTGGTGGTGGTGGTGGTGCTGGTGGTGCATCCCTGCAGGGCTGCCCAGAGCCTCAGAGTCCTGTCCTGAGGACCTAGAACTCAAGTTCCTGGCCTCCGCAGACAGCAACTGGAAGCAGATGGAGTGCTTGCGGGGATCAAGGCCAGGCCAGTGCAGGGTCTGTGCCACGGACTCTCCAGCCACAGAAGGGACTTCCTCTCTTCACCCCAGAGACGCTGAACCGCACGACCCCTCTCATCCGCCAGTGCTCACTTTCCTGAACAGACCCAGGGTCCACGGGAACCCCGCGCTCACCCGCAGATGCTTTCTAGGCCATTTGCTACACAACCCTCCCCCGCCCTGCTCCCTGCAGTCTCTGAGGCCGGCTCTCCACTTTACATAGCAGCTTCCAGGGGTGTGGCTAGTGTCCCATCCCAGGCTGAACAGGCTCAGCCCCTTAGCACTGCCCACCGGGTGGCCGTATTTCTGTACACTAACTGCTCACACTTGTGCTGCTCAGCCCACACCCCAAAACAGAAGCCTGGCCTCTCCCAAAGAGCGAGGGCTATGCTGCTCCGTCACCCCAGCTTAATGCCTCCAGACTGGCTTTCACCTCTCAAGTCACATGTTGTGTGGACAGACCCGCATGTGAGAGGGCAATCGAGGGGGCCTCTTGCACTCACCTATGGTGGCTTCGAGGCCCATTTTGCTGACGGAGGAGAAGATGTAGAGCTGCGGGTGTTAAGAACAAGAAGGAGTCAGCTCAGCACTGCCAACCGCAGGGTGGAGCAGAGCCCCGCGGTTTAGAGAGGTGGACAGCATGTCCAGCATGTAATCCCGGGCCTCGGGGAACTCGCGGGGTGGGACTCCGAGTGCCCAGGGCTGGTGGGATGGACAGCCTCCTGCTCCTCAGCTGAGGTGTGAAGCTGCCTGCTGAGCACTGCACCGGGGGATGCGGTCCTCTCAGAGAGGACTCAGAGCTAGGGCACGTTCTGCAGACGGTCACTGCCTTGGGAAGAGAGGCACGTGGACAAATACAGCATGGCAACAGAATGGCGCCTCACGGCACAAACAGCAACGGCAGGCCAGTACTGGCTCCGTTCAGCCACACCGTGAGGTGGCGCCACTCGTGAGTGTCTTCCAGATGAGGGAACCGAGGCAGGGAAGTCACCCGCCCAAGATCACGAGCTTCTAAATGCTGGAAGAAGGATGAGCCTGTCATGATTGGGCTTTATTGAGCCTTGAGGTAGGGATGGCACCCTAAGAGATGGGTGGGAGGGGCACCCACAGAGAGGGGCAGCCCCTGAGAAAGCCAGGGTGGGGGGGAAGCTGGGTGTGCGCATCCCAGGGACAGAGGCAGGCCTGTAGGAGGGCTTTGTGTCTCCAGCCAGGGACAGGCTGACTAGGGCTGTGGAGCTTGGGCCAGGGGCAGTGGTGGCTGGTGGAGAAGACGGAAGCGGCTGTTCCTGGCAGCGGAGTAGCCGGGGCTCACCGTGGGGGCCGCCAGCAGTAGCATCAGACCACAGGTAGAGGCTCGTTTCTCCAGGCGGTCGGAGATCATGCCCGCCAGGATCCCCCCTGTCACAGAGAGGGGCCGGCTTCAGGAGCTGACACCCGGCATGAGCTTGCCAGAGGACGCTAGTTTATGTCACAGGGCCAAGGACAGCAGCACCTTCCCTGAGCTGTCCCTGCTGGGAGGCAGACAGTGGCCACTTGGGGCCTGGCCTAACAAGACTCATCTTGCATGAGCTATGGGAGTCACAAGGTGTCTAGGGTCAGACTTTAGGGCCACCCCAAATCTTCTTTACTTGATAGGTACTAATGCTACCACCACTTCCCCATGTGTATGTGTGTGTATGTGTGTGTGTGTGTGTGTGTGTGTGTGTGTGTATTTTTCTGAGGGCAGCTGGCTCAAGGTCAGAGGCAAGCGTCTCCCAGTCTCCCAGAGCAATGGCCAAGGTCACTGTGTCATGGGACCCTCCCAGCAGTGAGACTAACTTGAATAGGGATTGACAGATTTTTATGAGCCAGTCTCATTATGTAGACCAGGCTAGCCTCAAACTTGCCACCCTGCTGCCTCAGCTTCAGAGTGTTAAACCAATCACAGGAGTGTGTCCCTCACCCAGCTTTACTGTGAGGCTCTTGACAAAGTGGAGCAAGCAGCCTTGAACTCACCAAAGATCCCGCCCACGTCAAACAGTGTGGACAGCTCCCCGGCTTTCTTGGCGTCCAGGTGATCTGTTGAATGACCAGTATGTGAGCTAAGGAGGACGTGCCCTCAGTGATTATCCCAGAGGGACCCACACAGGATTCTGCTCCATGAGTGGATTCACACTACGAATAATCACTTGATCTCAGATTTTAAAAAAGGAGGTTGGGCTGGGCAGTGGTGGTGCACGCCTTTGATCCCAGCACTCGGGAGGCAGAGGCAGGCGGATCTCTGTGAGTTCGAGGCCAGCCTGGTCTACAGAGAGAGTTCCAGGACAGCCAGAGCTACAACAGAGAAACTCTGTCTCGAAACACCAAAAAAAGAAGTGGTTGGCTGACACATTTTGCCCAAGCCCGTGACCGCCTGACCATCCTTGCGTCCTCTGCTTGGCCACCATAGGGGCATCTGCTCAGGAAATGGGGGGGAGCCTGGGAAGCTGCCCGGTGTGCAGATGGTTCAAAGTCATAGGCAGGGCTCCCCCAATGGCCAAGGATACTCAGTCACACAGTGAAACTGACTGTGTGGTTCCATGTTCCACCTGACCACAGGGGGGACCAGAGCAGTCTCATGCCTCAGTGGCAGGGTACCCTCGTGTCCCAGACGGATGGATGCTGGCCAGTATGAGGACACGGCTGGGAAGCGCTTGGCTGGTCGGACCCATCTCCCTCACCCTGAAGGCCACCTGCAGGGAACTGGGCTTGGCTCAAACCGAGACTCAGACTGGGCATCCAGGCAATTCAACCCTCCAGTCAAGATGGTTCCCGTGAGAAATGGAGCATGGCCTCCTACTGAGTCTCCTTGCTAGAGTGTACTTTGCACTCGAGGAGGTGGCTGCTGGGCAGGGCCCTGGGCTCTGAGGGAGCTTCCTGCAGCCTCTTTCCTTCTCCTTCTCCAAGGCCCTCAGGCTGCTGCCTCAGCTTCCCTGGCTGAGGGGTCAGTCCCTCCAGCTTTGGGCTCTGATCACCCTTGACATGGCCTATGACACCCCTCTGAATAGGACTCTCCAATTCTCAAAGCCCCTCCCCTCCTGGGCTGTCCCCCAGAGAGCAAGCCCAAGGCTGTATCTACGAAAACCTGCTGCTTTTCCTCCCTCCCGACTCACTGGTTCCTGCGGCCAACGCTTCGACACGCTCTGTGACGCCCATGCCGCCACCACAGAACCTGTGATGACCCTGATTTGGTGCCTGGGAGCCGCGGACCCCCTTGTCACTCAATGACGCACAGTCACATTTTCCTACTTCCCTGGAGCGGTCTATCAGGATCCGCAGCTTCATTCTCGGACTCTGGAAACCTAAGACAGACCGCCAGCTCGCCCACAAATCAGAATGCACCCCCAGAAACAATTTCCAGGTCAGATTACTCAGGGGTGTCTTATCTCAGTCCCTGGTGGCCACACTCCATGTCTCCTGGATGCCATGCTCCAAAGCCTGACACGGCCCAGATTTAAACGCAGGCAGCCTGGAACGGGACGGACTCCGAGGACTGCAGCGGGGCGAGAATGTGCCACCCAGCCAGCACACTGAAGATTATCACCAGAGCCGCAGTACGCGCACCTCCACACCCTCGTCTGTCCGCTGGGCCACGCTGACCCTCTCCAGCCACCGTGGGTGTGATGGGTCCTCGTGACAAGACTCTGACCCAGCAGGTGTAAGGGCATTCGAAACAGCCAGTGTGCAGAACTGAGCCTGGCTTGCAGCAGGCACTCACCTACGCTGGTGATGTACAGCGGGAGCCAGAACAGGAACGTGTAGCTGACAAGCTTGGCGAACAGCAAGCACAGGGAGAACTCGATCACTCCCTGGAAGAGGGAGGAGGGTGAGTGTCAACTCCAGGTGTGGCAGAGTACAAACGACTCTTTCCTTGCAGACGTGCTGTGCTTCTACAAGGTTCAGCCTCGCCCAGGGAGCACATAAGGGAGAAGCAAGCCTTAGGAGAGCCGGAGCACAGACTCGCCCTGGCCTGGCTGCCTGGAAGGCGGAAACCTGATGTCCACATTCACCAAGAGCAAAAGAGAATGTATATTTTCAAGACAGTCATGTCAAATGATGGCCAGTGATGATTTCCTCCTGGGGGGGAGGAGGGACGTTCAATAAAACCCAGGAGCTAGGCTGGGGAGATGGCTTCGTGCCTAAGAGTACTTGCTGTACAAGCACGTCCTGAGTTCATATTCCCGTCTGTAACTCCAGCATTTGGAGGGTGGAGATAGGCAGATCCCAGGACCTCACTGGTCAGCTAGCTAGCCAAATGGGCAAGCTTTCAGTTCAGGGAGAGACCCTGCTTCTAGGTAATAAGGTGGAGAGCAGTTAGGTGAAGATCTCTCGCATCTTCCTCTGGCCTCTCTCTTTATGTATGTGCAAGGGTGCGTGTATCTGCATACTCATGTGTATGCATCACACATGCACGCGTGCGTGCGTGCACACCCAGACCCCCTGCACTGGTGTCTTCCAGTTGCTATCATGGCGCAAGGAGGGAATATGGAATCCACCATTAGCCTGCTACATGCCTGGCATGCTCTGCACAAGGGAGGAACTCATCTCGCTTCATCCTCAGATCAACAGATGGCATTGCGCCAGGGGAGGAGCCCAGTGACGGTAAACAGAAGCTCAGCGTGGATGCCCAGGCCAACTGGCTGGGCAGGGGCAGGGGAGAGCTGGGCCAGGCCTCCAAAGCCTGCCCCATCCACACTGCCCTGTGATTTGAGTTTGCATGCTAGTCCGCTCCCCGAATGATGTCAGCGGAAGTACCGAATCAGGGGCAGTGATGTACGGCGGTAAGGTAGCACAGAAGGGCCGCTGGCCAGCAGTAAGAACGCAATCTTAGAAATGACTTTCACTTCAAACTGTGACCTTCCCAGTGCCCAGGCCTGGGCCTGGGCCATGGAGACTGGCCAGGGCTCACATCTGTAAACCCCAAGACTGCTACCTTAGGGCACCGAGGATGCCACTGACTCTGAGGGCCAGAGCGTAAGCAGGCCCAGCTGCTTAGGACCATCCCACGTGGCCTCTATCCCCTTGTGCCTGGCCCTCCCTGTGGCCGCATGCCGCACTGGGTACTCAGACCCTCAGTGTGCTGCGGGGCCTCTTAAAAGGGAGGAAGAAATGGAGCATGCTCAGTAGAGACACAGAGCAGTGAGCACAGGATACTCCCTGCACAGCATCCTGCATCCTCAGAGCCAGGAGGGAGTGATGGGAAGCTGGAGAAGAGAGAGAGAGGAGGTGTCATGGGTGCAGGCCCAGAGCACCTGACTTTGTTTTTCAAGTGAAAATATTTGTCAAATGTCATTTTTGTGTGAGATTTCTGAATTTCTAAGTGGAAAAATTAATTTTCCTTCCTTCCTCCTCTTTTATTTATTTATTTGTTTTATTTTAAAGATTTATTAGCCAGGCAGTGGTGGTGCACACCTTTAATCCCAGCACTCGGAAGGCAGAGGCAGGTGGATCTATGTGAGTTTGAGGATATATATTCTATTTACATGAGTGTTCTATCTGCATGTACACCTGCATGCCAGCAGAGGGCATCTGATCCCATTATAGATGGTTGTGAGCCACCATGTGGATGCTGGGAATTGAACTCAGGACCTATGGAAGAGCAGTCAGTGCTCCTAACCTCTGAGCCATCTCTCCAGCACCAGAAAAAAAAAAAAATTAATTTCAAAACGACAGACATAGTACGAAACAAAAAGATCACTCACACACACAGCCGCATTTACCCCAGAGTGACCAGCCACACTGCCCACCCAGGACGGGAGGACCTGACCCACGAATTCCTCAGCCACACATTTCTCATGCAAACCCACCAAGGCCCAGCCCTCCCCCTCAGCGGTGTTCTCTCCCTGGTACACAGACTCACCGGGATCCTCAGGGCTCCTGTGAAGCTGATGGCGGCCATGCTGCCACCACGGTCACCAGGAAGGACGACGATGTGGCTCGGGTGGAGGGGGTTCTTCCCATCGGAGAGCAGTAAGCACTGCAGCTCTGGGTCCTGCACATGAAAGCAAAAGGGACAGAGGTCACCGGGGGCGTCGGCTGGGGTGAGGTCAGAGTCCTAACAGTCACCTGGTGATGGTTTCCTGCTACAAGCCCCAGAACACATATGGGTAACAATGTCAACCCCTGGCCACATCACTTGTTAGTATATCCACCTCGCTCATGGAATGCCATAAGCTTGCAAAATCCCTTGGTTCAGAAATAATGAAAAACGAAATGGGAAACCCACATTGCTGTGGAGAAAGAGTCTGTTACAGCACGCCTGTGTGGATGACACCTGTACCCAAGCGTCCAGGAGATCTGGTAACAGGAAAGATGCCTAGCATCTCTCAGATAACAACATGGATCAGATTAGATCTCCATCATGATCTCATCAGGTGTGTCCAGCCTGCTGCCCAGGGCTGACACGTGGAACATACCTACCACAAAATTATAAACACACTTAAAACATAAGAAATTTTGTAAGGGCGTGTGTGTGTGTGTGTGTGTGTGTGTGTGTGTGTGAGAGAGAACTCAATTACACAGTTCTCTGGCATGAACCCTACAGATGAAAACATGGTTGAACATGCCTGAAGGGATTGTTTACACATTCATCTGAAGCTATAGAGCGCTCTTCTGGAAAAAGCAGCTCAACCCTAAACCAGCAATGTGGTCACTGCACAGCAGAATGATACAATTCCATGGACTTGCCAATGGGAAATTCTTCACAGGATCCCGGACCTCGCAAGAGGTGCACAGTGGACAAACACCACCCGAAGCAATGTTATTTTAAAACTTACAAACCAGTTCTGAGAGATTTGTGCCTCCTGACGCTGGGGACATTCCCAAGGGGCAGAATTTGTGCTCGCTGGAGCAAAGCGGAGAGATCCCAGCTCTGCATGGGGTCTGAAGTCAGAGCAAAGGTGCTATAAAAAGGCTTTTCCTGAATGGACTATGAATCCTGGGGGCTTAGAGAGTGTTCCTATAGACTTCTGGAGTGCTGTGGGAGGCAACACCCATTGATGAATGTTATCTGTCTTACTGTAACCCATGAAAGGTGAATTCAAAAGAGCAGGAGATTTTTTTTTTCTCTTTTAAAGAAAAGATGGAGCTGGAGAGCTGGCCCAACGGTTAAGAGCCTTTGCTGCTTTAGCAGAGGACCAGGTTCGGGGTCCTCACTCCAGTGGCAGGGACACAGCGCCCTCTTCTGGCCTCCCTGGGAACTGCACACAGTGTTTGACATGACTGCACTCAGCATCATGTGCGAGCATGAGATGGTCACACACTTGGGCCAGGCTCGCTGACCGGGACATTTTCACACTCAATCCCGCATATAATATTTAGGAAGGAGATGACAAGCTCAGGCGTGAAGGAGGGACGGATTCCACTCCTCGAAGGCATAGGGAAACAAATGACTGTCGCTCACATCGGGAACCGGCTCTCCTCACGTGAATCAGGTCAGGTGTCCATATTGGGAGACTCGCCACTAGTTCATGATACTCAGAACTGGCTGCTCTCAGAGCCCAAGACCCCCATTCCTGGGGCTGGCTGAGCCGTAGAAGTCTCTGGAGCAGCTCCAGGCTTCAGGATAGCCCCTAGTGAACCAAGCTGAGACCTGCAGGACTTCACAGGTCCTTTTAAACAGAAAAGAGCCTGGCCAAGGGGGTAGGATGCAGAGAGTACATCTGGCCAGGAGAGGAGCAGTCTGTGACCTGGACAGCAATAAGACCAGGTCAATCACAGAAAGAAAGCTTACTGCTCTCTTACAGGTTCTCATTTGTAAAGTGCACTAAGGCTCCACCTGCTGGGCTGACTTAAAGCTGCAGGCTCAGGCAGCCCTGGAAGCAGGCATTGTCTACCCCCTTGCACCTAGGGAAGGCTCATTCCTTTTGCAGGCTGGGTGAGCTGGGAAAAAAGTTAGGTAGTGGTAAGTCTTGCAAAGCAAGCAAAAGGGACTGCTATTTCCTTTCAGAGTGAACAAGGAGCCACTGGCCAACAAGAGCCAAACCCTGGGGGGTAGGAGGCCCCTGTCTCAAACACTACAAGATAGGCAGGACCCACATATGCTCTAGCGTGAGGGCTGTATGATGAATGAGGAGATTCTTCATCTGGAGACCTGCCCTTGACTTACGCTGCCCAACAGCAAAGGTTGCTCCTGCTATTGACAGAGAAGGAGGAGGAGGAGGAGGGAAGGAAGGGAGGAGGAGGGGAAGAAGAAAGAGAAGCAGAAGGAGGAGAAGAAGAAGAAGAGGGAGGAGGAGGAGAACAGGGAGAGGGAGGAGAGGGAGGAGGAGGAGGAGGAGGAGGAGGAGGAGGAGGAGGAGGAGGAGGAGGAGGAGGAGGAGGAGGAGGAGGAAACAGCACACTGTGGGAAACCTGGCCTGGGTGAGGTTCATGCTTCCCGCCAAGTAAGCAAGGCAGAGACGAGCGAGCTCACCATTCTGAGGCTCTCATAGTGTCTGAGCCCTGGCCAGTCAGAGACATCAAGGAGGAAGAGGAGGACAAGTGGCCCCGGGGGTGGGAATTACGACCGCCCACAAGGCAACCATCATAATCCACAAAGATCAGAAGGGGTCCCTTTGCAGCCCTCTGTGGCCTCAGCATTAAGCCTTGCATTTGGCATGAGCAGCACCTGGGGTCAGGCTGGGACACTGGCAAGGGGACGACCAGGGGCTCCTGCCAAGCTTGGCATACCCTGACCCATGGCAAGGGCAGAGGCAGGGGCCTGGCCCCGACTGGCCAGTCCTGCTGTAGTCAGCATGATTAAGGCTTCTGGGCTGCTTTGTACCTGGCTTTCTGGTGGAGGCGAACAGACGGGAAAAGAACGGGAAGAAGGAAGCAAAACACTGAAGCCAGAGCCTTCTCAGGTTAGTCACTACGGAGGACACAACGTCAGCCTTTACGGTCACCACGGGGGAGTCCTGGCGGTGTGAATGTTAATCAAGATGTGATTAAAACTAAATAAATACATAAAACTCAAGGGAGCCGGAATCCTAGCAAGCACGCCCAACCTTTTGATATTGAAACACAGCGCCGCCATCTGCAAAGTCCACATTCAAGGACCATGCACAGAGCGGCCTTCGTAGCTATGCCGGGATGTGGTGCCTGCGGCCTCTGGGCCGCAGGGTGGACAGATCCATAAGCACTTTGGCTCACTAACCACAGCCCACACTCTCCTTAGAGTTCAAAGACCAGGATGTGTGGGACGCCGCGTGTCTTTCTTCCCACACTTCAGTCACCAAAAATAAATTTCCCCGGGCAATAAACAAAGCGACAGCATGCTTGGTGAATCGCTGCTCCTTCGGGCGGCCAGACTTCAAAACAAAAGAAAATGGCTAGGACGTCAATGACTAAGACGAATGACCGTGTCTAAAATGTTCCAGGAGGCTCAGCTCCTCAGCTCAGGAAGTGAATCTGGAAGAACTGCATGAGGGAGGGAAGGGCAGGGAGAAGGGCCAGGCATGGGCAGGAGGCTTCTGGGCTTGTCCTGGGGTACAAAGCAGAAGCTTAGTACCCTCCTGCCTCAGTTTCCCCATCCAGAAAGTGGGGAATGACACCTGTCACCTCTTCTTGGGCCCGTGACACAAACTTTACATCACCATGTACCTATCCTCAGCCCACGGTGCAGTGACACCTGCTGGGGACAGCTGGAACAGCACCTGCCTGCCCCGCTTCCTAACCTGATGTGCCGCTGGCTGAGGTCATGCTCACCTCATCTGCCCCCTCTGGCTGAGGTCGCGCTCACCTCATCTGCCCCCTCTGGCTGAGGTCGTGCTCACCTCATCTGCCCCCTCTGGCTGAGGTCGTGCTCACCTCATCTGCCCCCTCAGCCCTGACTGCCTTGAGCAGAGGGCCCTTCTCGCTAGTGGACGGTTATTGGATGGATGAATGGCTTTCAGAGTTGATTGAAGACACATAAAGTTTAGCTGACCGTCCAGAGGAGGTCAACGAGGGAAACTCAAACGCACACTAGGAATCCAAGGAGACTCCATGGCTCAGAGAGCCCGAGACACGATGGGTTCTGCACCCCTGAAGACAGAGAGGCGGAGAGGCAGGCAGGAGCTAGGTGCTACTCACCAGAGGCCCGTTCTTCTCACTCTGGGTAGTTTGCTTCTGCAATCTAAATCTGTTCATGCCGTTCTCGGAGACTTTGGAATGCTGGAAGAAAAGCATCATGTTAGAGCGGCTTCTAAAGGATGTTTGGACTGGGGCTGGTGACAAACATGGCTCAGTGCTTAAGAGCACTGGTTGCTCTTCCAGAGGATCTGGGTTCTAGTCCCAGCACCCACATGGTGGCTCAGAACCATCTTAACTCCAGTTCCAGGGAATCTGACGTACTCTTCTGTCTCCGTGGGCAGTTCACACATGGTAACACATACACACACGCAGGCAAATGCTTACACACTAAAAACGAATGTATATGATTTAAAGGAACACAAACTTCTAACATCACAAAAATTTATCAGGAAAAAAAAATGTGGCAGATGACTCCCGTGGCCTTCAGTGGACAGCTTTAGTTCAGCAAAATGGCTTCGACAGAGCTTAATTCCTTTTCTTGCTTAATAATATTCCACCATACATCAGACGCATCGAATGCATCTGCTCACCAGCTGACAGCTGTCTATATCGTTCCCAAGTTTGGGGCCACATGATCGGGATTCTCTGGGTGCATTTCTGGGAGTGGGGCTGTGGGGGGTCACATGGTAACTGTACACTCCCATTGGCCCTACCGTTCCCCACCCTCCCCAGTGAAGTGGGTGTTCAGGTCCCTCCACATTCACATGGACACTCATCACAGCTGTCCTGTGGGTGTGACCAAGTCCCCCGACGCCCGCCGACACTGCGTGGTGAGACGTGTTTCCCGCCTTCCCGTGCGTCTTTTTAGAACAAGTATCTGCTCTGATCCTTTGACCCTGTGTGCTCTTGGCGATGACGTCCTCATGTAGTTTAGATGTGAGTCCCTCCTCAGACACAATTTATAAATATGTCCCCTCCCCCCATCCTGTGGACTGCCTCACTTCAGATGGTACCGTCTGAAACACAGAAGTCTTGAATTCTGATGAAGCCTGACTGACATCCCCCCAACCCTGGGTTATGTTATGCTACAGCTGAGCACCCTGTGACTTCATGTGTCGAAGCTGAACCCCACTGTGAAACATTAAGAGGGTAGAAATACCAGCTGCTCTGTTTATGGTCCCTGTCCAGCCCACCACAACACCCTCAAGGCAGCTGAGCCCCGTGAGACCCCACAGACGAGCTCAGAGATCTCAAAAGGGGGAAATCAAAATGCACTTTGGCCTTTTGGCCAAGATCATGTATAGAGGGGGAACCAGGCAGACTCAGTCCTACATCAGCAGTAGCAGAAGTGGTAGCCTGGTCTGGTCCCTGTATGTCCGGAGCTGGCCGTGAGAAAGCAGCATAAAATCTAGAGGGTCTTGTCTCCCCAGGCTTGGCCACAGCTGTCCAGAGGGACAGATGTCCCCATGTGGAAGTGGACTGTCCAGGTTCTATTGGGTTTACAGGTCTGTCGCCCATTGGACTCACAGAGACCTCAGAGAGCAATGGAAAGAAACACCATCGGCTCGGCAAGCTTGGACTGAGATCTACGCCTCGGCAGGGAAATGACTTTGAGAACACTTTAGAATACCAGCTATAGTTACTTCTTTCAGAATACAGTAGTCTTCTTTGCTTAATTTTGGTTTTGGATCATAAGTGACAAAATCCCTACCTCCCCCCCCCCCCCCGCCCCACCACACACACACACACACACACACAGAGCGGTTAAGTCTGGGAGGAGCTAAGGTGCCCTCTGCTGCACAGCTCAGGCACTGTCCCCAGAGCTGAGAGCAAAGGAAGGTCAGCTTGATATCCTAACATTTCACAGGGGCGGGAGGGTCAACAGGTAAGGAGGGCTTTATGCTGACTGAAATGGGGGCCTCCAAGGGGTATCAGGCCAGGCTGTGGTGACATGCTTCAGGTGGTCAGGTGGAGCTGAGGACTTAGGGGCTGGTTGGCAGGAAGGGCTCGGTGGGTGGTGTTGAGGGTTGAGGCAGACTCTTGGCGCTGAGGTGGTGGCTAGCCTCCCTCTCCCCACTGACAGCGTGGGCCGCACAGAGCACCAGACTGTTCTGGAAGGTAATGGGAGATAGGGGAGCTTACCGTGGGCAGGGTGGAGGAACACTTGATGTCCTTTGGATCTGAAAGAGCGAACAGGAGATGGGTGGCTGAGCACTGCCACCCACGGCAAGAGAACCCAACGGGGACCCTCCCTCGGGAGCCCTGGGGTGCTGCTAGCACAGAAAATCCCCTTCGCCCGGCATTGCTGATAAGTGAGCGGTCTTAGAGGCCCCTCCCACAAAGACAGAAACAAAAGAGGGGACTGTCTGAGTAGATGGGTGTGTTTACTGTTTTTATTACTCTAACTTTTATTACCCATGAGTCTCTGAGTGGGTGTAACAAGGTGCCTTTGAAGAGAACAAGACCGCCATCTGGTGCTCTCACTAAATAAGCAGAAGCTTAAGGAAGAAAGTCAGCCCAGGTCACCTCCCCTTCCCACGCTTCTACCTGGTCCCCGACTGCTGACGGGCACGTGGCAGCCCGCTCCACCGGGTGCCAGGCTCGTGAGTGTGGACAGGACTTTTAATATGGAAAGAGCTGACAGTGTGGTAAGTCAGCCCGAGCCAAGAGCATGGCGGAATCGTGGGCAGCGGTTAAACGAAACACAAGAGCACAGGGTGGCACGGCGCACCATCAGAACAGCGTTTGCCACAGGCGATGGGTTTCTTAGAAATAAAAGTGAGTGGAGAGCAGACTCCTCCTCCCCCGATCAGAAAGCTGGAGTCACTGTGGCCTGAAACTCATCCAGTGACCTGCTGGGTCTTAGATGGTCACTCGGCAGCTTGTCCCTGAACCCCGTGTACTCTAGAGAGTGTGTGTGAGAACAGCCCAGGGCCTGATCCAGTGTCTGGGACGTGGCAGCACTCTGCAGGGGACATTCTCTGCCTGCCACCCAGGAAAGCGTCCCAGTTATGACAGATGAAGAAGCAGGAGGGAAGAGGGTTTCAGCCCCAAGGCAGGGAGCTGACCGCAGGGAAGGAGGCTCTGGGTCACTGACAAAGGTAAAAACAGAGGTTCACTGCTCTTGAAAATTCTGAGTGGCGACAATGGCCTGGGCAGGAAGTCTGGGTTGAATGGCAACACCAGCCCGTCTAGCCACGGACAGACCCTCTGTTATTCCTGGAATCCTCCTTGCCCCAAACCAGCTCCTTCGTCAGTTAAAGAAGTTAAAGAAGAGAACACACTCCCTGGGAAAGAGGAACAGAGCAGACACAGGGACTGGAGCCCTAGGGGGAGGAATGTCTGGGACGGGGAGGGGGTGACAGGGCCCAGAGAGTCAGGTGGCACATCGGCCTTTCCAAGAACTCCAACGACACGCCAGCTAGCTAACCGGCTGCCTCGGTACAGGAGCCACAGTGCCCTTGCTAGGGCCGGCCTGTTAGCCTGCTTGTTGCTTCCTGGGCCTCAGGAGAACGCTGAAATGGGGCCAGGCGGAGGCCCACAGGCGCAGGGCCCACACCATCCCTCCTGCTCACAGACCGCAACATCTCAATTCCAGGTCTGAATGTGCATTTCTATTTTCAGCCACTCAGAGGGCTGGCCTAGAGAGCCACGCCTCCCTAGCTTGGCAAGATGGAGGCCATAAAAAAACGAAACAAAACAAAAACAAAAAAAACAGGTTAGCTGGGTGGTGGTGGCGCACGCCTTTAATCCCAGCACTTGGGAGGCAGGGGCAGATGGATTTCTGAGTTCAAGGCCAGCCTGGTCTTACAGAGTGAGTTCCAGGACTGCCAGGTGTATTCAGAGAAACCCTGTCTCAAAACACAAGACAAAAAAAAAAACAAAACCCAAAACCAAACCAAACCAAAACAGAAAAAACTGACTTGAACAGTGTGGGTGGGGGAAGGATCGAGAAACTGAACCCACTAATGTGCTTTCATTCTTGGGTGAGGCCAGTGACAGCCCATGTAGCGTGGAATCTAGGGAGAGGTCCGTATGCGATGAGTGAGGGGACCGGAGCCCTGGCGATGAGGGCGGAGGCTGGGGGATACCCTGATACACCAGAGCCATGGGATCTAACGCCCAGCCTCCTTAAGGAGACCAGGATGAGAATCAGAACGGCCTGGCTCCTCAACCACGTCGTGGCTGGCTAAAGCCTTCCACGTGCAGGCTCGTTGCTTTACTTTTCAAAGTTTGTTACGTCGGAAGACCGGGGATGACCGGAATAGAACACGGACTTGGTCTTCCTGTAGCCACTTTACCTAATAAGCTTTAAGCCAGCTTTATGACGCTGCCTGGGACGCAGCTTATCGCAAAGTGCACAAGCTGGCAAAGTCCACGTCAGCGTGCGGAGGCGGCCGGGGTGAGCCCCTCGGGCGGATGTACAAGGGGCACCCGAGACTCCCTGATGACGCACGCAGGTTTAAGGAGCTAAGGGAAGGATGGGGTCAGGAAGATGAAGGGGGAAGGAATTTCCATGGGGGCCTTCTCAAGAGACTGGGAAAAGAGCAGAAAACTCAGCAAGAGCAGAAAATGTACAGGGCCTGGCCAGGGGATAGCCAGGGTGAACAGGGTACCCACGGCACTGCGGTCCGCATATTCCTAACTTGCCCCGAAGGCTGGAGACCAGGTGGACATTTCTAGGGCCACGTATACTTACGTTCGATGAGAAAGAGAAAGCACACTATCCCCATGGCTGCCACAATGGCCCCGGGCACGATGAACGACAGGCCCCAGCACGTGGACACCCAATAGCCGGCTATCAAGGACCCCAGGATGTTGCCCACGGAGGTGTGGGAGTTCCAAATCCCCATGATCAGGCCTCGCCTACAACAGAGCATGATGGGAGAATGAGCGGTGACATGGTACCAACGCCGGGTCTGCATGCAGGGCAGAGCACGGCATCCCAGAGAGCTGGGCCCCGGAGGAGCCGGCCAGGCCCGGCAGTGCTTCCCTTCTGCCTCAGGGTAGCATGAGCACACAGTCCACCTTTACCCAGAGATCCTTGAGTCTACGATTCAAAGAGGGAAGGGGGGCTCTTCCTACAATTCTTGGAAGGCTCAGGACTGAAATCCGTGCCCCCACAAACATGGTAGTCATTTGACTCTCACAGTGACAGAAGCTCACCATGCCGGTACACACGCCAAGTGACTAAAACAAGCTTTCTAAATCGGGTTCCCGAGTCCATCTCCCGTTTTAGCTTCTCTATCTTGGGTGGCGTCTCTATGGTTACTTAACCCCAGCTAGGCTGAGGCGGGGACTGATGAGTGGCTGCACTGTAGTTAGATCACCCGAGCTGGGTCAGGCCTGCTAATTATGGACCAGGTGACCTCTGCTGGGGAACGTCTCAGACTCTGCAGGCAGATGCAGAGTCTAATTCAAGAGGCCTGGGGTGGGGCCTCAGACTCGCTACGGCCTACAAGCGTGAGGCCAGAGGCCACCCAGCTCTCAGGTCTGGAGTCCAGGTCATACTTCCTGCCTAAGCGGCCAGGGGGAGGGCTGAGTTCCCAGGGGCTGTAGCCTCACAGGAACGATAGAGTGTCCATCTTGGGGGTTTCAGTACATTGCTTCAAAAAGGAGCCTCATTAAAGATCCCGAAACAGGCCGGGAGAAAACTTGAAAATAACGTGGCCTCGTTGATACCAGAATCTCACAAAACAGAACCAACCAACCGAACACGAAATGCTGATGGCGACAGGGGCCAGTTTTCCTCACCTTCCTTTCCCAAACCAGTTGCTGAGGCAGGTGACGACGCTGGGCCAGCCTGTGGTCTGCACCAGTCCGTTAATGATCTGTAGGTAGGAAGGGAGGCTCACCGAGGGGAGACGCTGTGGTCCCTCCCCAGCTTCCCTGGGCTGGGACTCACGCGGAAACGACAGCGCTTTCTGTCAGCCTCAACCACCAAAGGTGAGATCTAAGCTCTGTATTTGCATATAGTTTAAGCCACGGACATTTAAGGTATGTATGTAGTTCATACACGTAAGACACATAGAGACGTGGACCTATTGTAAAATACGTCTAATTCGAGAGGCTGGTATTGTGATGCCTGGCTGCCACTCTAGCTGCTAGGGAGGCTGAGGCAGGAGGACTGTGGAGGGGGAGCGGCTGATATCTGCTTGGGTAACACAACAAGATGCCATCTCAAAAAAAAATTAAATAAAACACACACACAGGCATGCACACACTAGGAAAAAGTAAAACAGTCAACCCAAGCCTTACGCGGTCGCTCACACCTACAACCCCAGGACTCAGGAGGAATGACGTGAGTTTGAGGCCAGCCTGGCTACCCATGAGACTTTGCCATAGCAAAAACCCCAGCCCAGGGCCCTGCTGTCTCACTAGACAGCGGGTCCTCCAGGGGGAAAGCAGGAGGCAGCGGCCCCACTCGCTGCTCCTCCTGGATGGGCAGCTCCGCCTTTGTTAGAGCAGCATGCTGGGACTCTGGGAACTTGCTTTCCTCCCCTTCTGACCTCTCATGTCATTACGGTCTAAGGCGTCTGCATACAAGGAGTCAACGTGGAAGGATAGAGTTGACTAGAGCTGACTGAACTCTTACAGGAAGGTGTGCACAGGATCTAACGGCTGAATGCGTGGGCCCTGAGCAGCCGTGGTATCACAGAGGTCTTAGAACTGATTCCCGCAAGGAAGCCAGGGGTAACTAACTGTGGGCCAGAACACAGCAGGCTTGCAGGAAGGCAGCTGAGCTGCGACAAGGTGGATGGCACAGTCGTGGGAAGCAAAATTAAACGAAGGTTCTTTGGTTTTTCTATCACACCTCCCCACCCTTGGCTGTGTGCAGCAGCTAGTCAATATTTACCCACAGGACTTCTGGAGAGGACAGGAGCCAAAAGGTCCCAACAAAGGCTGGGCCCCAGAGGCGGGCAAGGCTGGGTCCCACTTCCACTCCTGTACTCGCGACCCCTCTCCTTTCCCCCCCTGGCCCTGTAGTGAAGGCCTCACACTGCTCTGCTGCCAGTGACTCAAAGCCACGGATTCCTTCTACCCTGGCCACCCCATGGCCTCTTTGGAGTGATCATTAGGGCTTCACACCTCATTGACCTGCCAGGATGTCGGCTCTTAAAACAGGAAGTATCCGCCAGGTGCCAAGGCCCAGGGAGGAGGGCCTTTCCACGCCAGCCGCTGGAGCCTTGACCGTGGAGGGGCCATGTTCTGCCCCCCATCACCAGCACCTGCCGTCTCCCCTCTTAGCAGAGGTGGCCTCTGGGACCTGCGCTTGCAGTCCTGTTCTTCACGGTGAGTCTCGACCCAGGCAGACCCTTACCTGGGTTACCACGTAGAATCCCAGGCTGTGGATGTTGTAGAAATAGCCCAAGCCGAATAGGGCCGTGAAGGCGCCGCTGGCCAGCATCCCAAAAGTCAGGTAATACCTAATCGGCAGGCGTTCCCCTATTATGCCGCTGCAGGAACAAGGAAGAAGGCAGGCATGAGGAAACAGCGAGGCACGCTGCCAACAGCTACGGCCACGTTTTCCGGATGTCCTGGGCCATTCTCTGTGCTCCCAGACCTCCGAGTCCCGGCACATTTCCAGGGAGACTGGACAGGAATGTTGCCCTGTGGAGCTCCCTCCCTCCCTCCCGTGAGACCCCTTAGACTCATTTCTCATAAAAACCACTAACCGTCGGGCAATGGGGCACTCACTGTTACCGCCTATTAAAGCGGGACTTGCCCTGCTTGTTAACCCTCCTGTTATACCATCGGCACCCGAGTCAGCGTACCAAGCTGTTTAAAATGCCAACCATTAAGCTGCAAATGATGGCCTGAGAAGGGGACCGGCGTCCCCTTGAGCAAGCCGCCCGTCCAATGAGCACGAACCGAGAAGCCCGTGTGGACACACCGGTTGGGTGGCTCAAGCAGAGACCACAGTCCTGCCTGGCCGGCCAGTTCCTGCCACAACCACTGCTGTCTGATTGAAAGACACATTTTTTTTTTTTTTCAATTTGGTGTATAGAGGAAGGGCAGAATCTGCGTCCTAATAGCAGCAATGAGGTTCCTGCGAGCTGACTTCTTTGGAGTCCTGCCTTCGGGCTGTTTGAGGTGAACGTGGGCTAAAGGCCAGGGCGAGGCTGGCTGTCACACCGTCATGGTGGCTACGAGAGCGACGAGGCTCGGGCTGCATAACGGGGCAGATACAGAACAGGCTGCTAGCCCCACGCAACCTACGGCTTTACAGGTAGCCTCACCAAGAAGACGCACGTGACTTCAGGACATGATTGACTAAGGATGGCGAGAGACCTTTGTGATCTTTCAAAGCTCCATGAGGGCTGGAGAGATGGCTCATTGGCTAAGAGCACTCATGTTCTTTGAGAGGACCTGAGATTTAGTTCACCCATGTCAGGAGGCTCACAACAGCCTGTAACTCCAGCTCCAGCGGGGGTGAGATGGGGAATGTGGGGGGGTGGGGGGTCTGGTGCCCTCTTCTGGCCTCCATGGGAACTGCACACACGAGACACACACACACACACACACACACACACACACACACACACACACACACACACACTAAATCTTGCTCCCGTACAACCACACCAGGACTCCGACAAGCAGAGAATGTAGTAAGACACCTGCACCCTGGAGTAAGCGCCATTGTTCCGATGTGATCCCCAGAGCCTGCTTGCCAGGCTTTCTTCTGCATTCACCCAATAGGAAAGATCTACTAGGAACTGCACAAATGATGTACAACGACAACATATTCAGCTAAGATGTGCAGCTGAGCAGAACTTGATCACAGAGACCGGGGAGCACTCTAGAGTTAAGGTTTATCCACTCCACACTGCCCACCTCGGGGATTAGGAGATGTCTCAGAGGCTGCTAATCTGCCTCAGTACAGGACAAGGGGCTGAATCACATGGGCTCCCAAGAGTGGTTGCCATTGGCTACCACTGAGAGGTGTCCTCTGGTATGGCCACCGGGTGCCCGCCCGCATCTCCTCTCTGTTTGCAAGTTTCGAGCAACAACGCAGACGGGGTGGACACCACCCCACAGCACACTGGACTCACACGGGACTCATACCCAACGCTGCGCCTGCTAATCCTGCCAGGCAAGGCCTGGGTGCACCTGTCTCCCGTGTTTTCATCTGGTCTACAGAGTCACACGACATGGTCTGTCAAGGCCTTAGCAGTGACCGCACCACAAGGGCTGCCGAGACTTCTCGCCACTTCTGGGACTTTTGTTATGGACTCGTGTGCAACAGAATCCCATTTCAATCAACTCGCCGAGGAACTGCGTGAGAAACTACCTTTGAAGACGCGATGAGACACCCGCTTTATTTACTAAGCTAGGTTTCTTGGGCTTGACGTCTCTGGAGGGAGGACTGTACTACGTCCTGCGGTGTTTTGGGGAACCCTTGGTCTCTGCCCACGAGATGACACTACGTTCTCCTTCCTTGGCTGTGACAGCTGCAGAAGTTTCCAGGCCCCACTGTGTCCCAAGGGGATAAAACCACCCCCGGCTGAGAACCAAGTTCAAGTACTGCTTTCTCTGTAAGCAAGGAAAACCTGCTCCCTTTTGGGTCCTTCTACACTGCAGAGTATTTGTGTGTAGTAAGACGGAACCAGGAGCATTTGCCCTCTGGAGGGTGTGTGGCTGGCAGGCTGGTGGAGGCCCGGTCCATACCTCACTGTTCTTTGGCCAGGTGTACATCATGCACTAGCG